>JAHRHZ010000063.1:3753946-3808765 GCA_024137785.1 Ginglymostoma cirratum
GGGTCTGAAACGTCAAGCTTTCCTGCTCCTATGATGCTGCTTGGCCTGCTGCGTTCATCCAGCTCCACACCTTGTTATCTCAGATTCTCCAGCATCTGCAGTTCCTATTATCTCTGATAACTATGTTGACTGCCTTTCCAAGGCAGTGAGAAGAATAGATGGAATCAATGGATGGAAGGTTGGCTTGTGTGATGGACTGATTTCCGACATCCACAGTTTTACAGGGTTAAAAGGTCCTACACAAGTACTTGTTGGATAAATGCTGCTGTAATTTCACTTGTACCTTGCTGCAGTATTTTACAAACTGAGGGACATGTTGACTTCTAATGAGCCTGGTCCCAAATTTATAGGGAGTTCACATTCAGATACACAGTGTGCTGCTGGTCATCTTATAAAAAGGTACAGACTTACAGCAAGTGAGTCATTTCGACAAAATTGACAACTGCATCAAAATGGACAGATGAGCTCACCTCTCATCGACATTGGCTGATCCGAGAACCAATGAGCCTCCAGGCTTTCCAGAAGTCCACAAACATAACTGAGCAAAGAGATAGGCGATGACCATGCGAATTCTTGCCTTGAGTAGACAAACATAAGGAAGGAAAACTCATGACTGAAGGTCTAGATGCTGGAAATGATCTTACTTAAGAGCACAGCTAATATGAAAAATAAATCCCAAATTTAACAACAGGGAACTCCATTTAGTATAAAGCCCGACCTCTCACCATAATGGGGCAGCAGACAGCTTTGCCAGAAGAAAACTCTCTTCTTGAGTTAATGTTGCAAGATGACAGTCTTTGAAAGATGGTCCCACGCGTTCAGTGAGATAGAGCATAGAACATAGAACAGTACAGCACAGTACAGGCCCTTCGGCTCACGATGTTGTGCCGAACTTTTACCTAAGGTCTATCCAACCTCCACCCCTACCTTATACTATCGTCCATATGCCTATCTAATTGCCGCTTAAATGCCCCTAATGAGGCCGACTCCACTACCCTCTCCGACAATGCATTCCACGCCCCTACCACTCTCTGAGTAAAGAACCTACCTCTGATGTCTCCCAGATATCTACCTCCACTCACTTTAAAACTATGCCCCCTTGTAATAGCTACCTCCAACCTAGGAAAAAGTCTCTGGCTGTCTACTCTATCTATACCTCTGATCCTTTTGTACACCTCTATCAAGTCAACTCTCATCCTTCATCGTTCTAAAGAGAAAAGCCATAGCCCTCTCAACCTTTCCTCATAAGACCTTCCCTCCGTTCCAGGCAACATCCTGGTAAACCTCCTCTGCACCTTTTCCAACGCTTCCACATCTTTCCTGCAATGAGGCGACCAGAACTGGACACAATACTCCAGATGTGGCCGAACCAGGCTTTTGTATAGCTGGAGCATAACTTCACGGCTCTTGAGCTCAAACCCTCTATTAATGAAAGCTAACACACCATACGCCTTCTTAACTCTATCTACTCGGGTGGCAGCTTTCAGGGAACTGTGAACATGAACCCCAAGATCCCTCTGCTCCTCCACACTGCCAAGAATCTTTCCATTAATCCTGCATTCTGCTTTCAAGTTTGTCCTTCCAAAATGAATCACCTCACACATTTTAGGGTTAAACGCCATCTGCCACTTCTCAACCCAGCTCCGCATCTTATCAATATCCCTTTGTAACCTAGAACAGCCCTCTGCACTGTCCACAACTCGACCCACCTTCATATCGTCCACGAACTTACTAATCCACCCTTCCACTCCTTCATCCAAATCATTTACAAAAATCACAAATAGAAGAGAATCCAGAACAGATCCTTGTGGTACACCACGTGTAACTGAGCACCATGTTGAAAATGTTCCGTCCACTACCACCCTTTGACTTCTAAGGGTCAGCCAATTCTGAATCCAATCGACCACATTTCCCCCTATCCCATGCCTCCTTACCTTCTGCATGAGCCTACCACGGGGAACCTTATCAAACGCCTTACTTAAATTCATGTATACCACATCCACTGCACTACCTTCATCCAAGTAGTTGGTCACCTCTTCAAAGAATTCAACATGTTTTGTGATGCATGATCTACCCGTCACAAATCCATGCTGACTATCACGAATCAAACTGTGCCTTTCCAAGTGATCAGAAATCCTATCTCTCAGAGCCCTTTCCAATAATTTGACGTAAGACTAACTGGCCTGTAATTTCCAGGGTTATCCCTATTCCCTTTTTTGAACAAGGGAATGACATTTGCCTATTTCCAATCTTCTGGCACTATACCCATGGACAGTGAGGAGGAAAAGATCATTGCCAAAGGCCCTGCAATCTCTTCCCTCGCTTCCCATAGAATCTTTGGATAAATCCCATCAGGCTCGGGGGACTTACCTATCTTCAACTTCCTCAAAATTCCTAATACATTTTCCTTACTAACATCTACCTCCTCTAGCCTACTAGCCTGTTTCACACTGTCCTCCTCTACAACTAGGTCCCTCTCAGTTGTGAATACCGAAGAAAAATATTCATTAAGGATCTCTCCTATATCTTTAGGCTCCGTGCACAAATTCCCTTTACAATCCTTGATCGGCCCTATCCTTTCTCTGGTCATTCTCTTTTTCCTCACGTACGTGTAAAAAGCCTTGGAGTTTTCCTGGATCCTATCTGCCAACGTTTTCTCATGCACCCTTATAGCTCTCCCAAGCCCTTTCTTCAGCTCCTTCCTGGCTAACTTGTATCCATCTAGAGCCTTTTCCATTCCTTGTTCCCTAAACCTTACATAAGCCTCCTTCTTCCTCTTAACCAGTCGTTCAACCTCTCTCGAGAACCAAGGCTCCCTCACTCGACTGCATCTTCCCTGCCTGCGAGGGACAAACATATCAAGCACATGCAGTATGCATTCCTTAAACAATCTCCACATTTCAATAGTGCTCTTCCCTGACAGCATCCATTCCCATTTTATGTTACCTAGTTCTTGCCTAACAGAATTGTAATTACCCTTCCCCCAATTATAAACCTTACCCTGCTGTATGTACCTATCCTTTTCCATGACTATTGTAAAAGTAACAGTTTTGATTGCTACCGCCAAAATGCTCTCCCACCAGCAGGTCTAACACTTGGCCCAGTTCATTGCCAAGCACCAAATCCAAAGTGGCCTCTCCTCATGTTGGTCTATCTACATACTGTGTCAGGAATCCTTCCTGAACGCACTGGACAAAATCCGCTCCATCTAAACCATTAAAACTAAAATGTTTGGAAAGTTGAAGTCACCCATGACTACAACCCCGTGACTTGTGCACATTTCCAGTATCTGCCTCCCAATCCGCTCCTTCACATCTCTGCAACTATTAGGGGGTCTGTAAAAATACCCCCAAAGAGACTGCTCCTGACCGCAACCCAAACTGACTCTGTAGACATATCATTCTCGAACTGCCTTTCGGTTGCTGCTATACTAACCCTGACTTAGCAATGCCACTCTCCCGCCTCTTTTTCCATCCTCCCTATTTCTTTTAAAGCGTCTAAATCCCAGAACTTCCAACAACCATTCCTCTCCCTGAGTTACCCAAGTTTCTGTAATGGCCACAACATCGTAGCTCCAAGTACTGACCCATGCTCTAAGTTCATCCGCCTTATTTCTGATACTTCTCGCATTGAAATATACACACCTCAAACCATCTCTGTGTCCACAATTACGCTCCATCGACCGCATTTCTTTATTAACAGCCTCACTCCCTGTTGTGTCTGTTGGAAGGCTGAATACGTCATCCTCTGAATTACAAATCTGGTTCTCCACCCCCTGTCAATCTAGTTTAAACCATCCTGTATCGCTCCAGCAAACCTCCCTCCCAGGATATTTGTGCCCTTCTGGTTCAGGTGCAACCCGTCCTTACTGTACAGGTCCCACCTTCCCCAGAATGTGCTCCAGTTATCCACATAATGGAAGCCGTCCCTCCTACACCCACCCTGTAGCCACGTGTTTAGCTGCACTCTCTCCCTATTTCTTACCTCGTTTTCATATGGCACTGGTAGTAATCCAGAGATAACTACCCTGTTTGTCCTGGACTTCAGCTTCCAACCTAACTCCCTGTACTCATTTTTCACATTCTCAGTCCTTTTTCTACCAATGTCATTGGTACCGATGTGTACCATGACTGCTGGTTACTCACCTTCCCCCTTAAGGACCTTGAAGACACGATGCAAGATATCACGGACCCTGACACCCAGGAATCAACATACCATCCGTTCATCTTGTTCGCATTCACAGAACCACCTGTCTGTGCCTCTTACTATTGAATCCCCCACTACAATTGCTCTCCTATTCTCCCCCCTCCCCTTCTGTGCCACAGGGCCAGGCTCAGTGCCAGAGACCTGTCTGCTATGGCCTTCCCCTGGTAGGTCATCCCCCGAACACTATCCAAACCGGTATGCTTATTATTGAGGGGAATGGCCACAGTGGATCCCTGCACTGTCTGCTTATTCCCTTTCCCCTTCCTGACAGTCACCCAGCTACCTTTTTCCTGTAACTTGGGTGTGACCGCCTCCTTATAACTCCTCTCTATCACCCCCTCAGCCTCCCGAATGATCCAGAGTTCATCCAGCTCCAGCTCCAGTTTCCTACCGTGATTTTTGAGGAGCTGGAGTTGGGTGCACTTCTCGCAGGTGAAGTCGGAGGGGACACCAGCAGTGATATAATCTCCAGAACAGTCATTGGTCAGGCAGGAGCACCAGCTTTAGCTTGGCAATGTCAATGGAAACGTGAGGTATCCAGTGCATTGGTTGTCTCCCTAACACATTCCCCACTCCCGGATCAAGTCTTCAATCAGCAATGAACCAACAGCTCTGTGGCTGGGGTGACAAGTTTCATTGAGTTGGAACTACTGCTGCTCAATCTTGGGATGCCAAGGCATACAAGGATATGGGCCAAGGGCTGGAAAATGGGATTCGAATGGTTAGATGGTTGTTTCTGACTGTCACAGACTTGATGGGCCAAAGCGTCTTTTTCTGTGCTGCACACCTCTGACTCCACTACAGAGCGCTTTAGGGTTGGAGTAATTCTGTACCAGGAAAGGCAGATAGATGGGGTTGTTGGCTCCTTTAACCACTAGGAATCATAGTAGCACACAAACCGATAGCCACGTTATGACAAACACTCAAGGACCAAAGACCCTATATCCATGACATGCGGGACCAACATAGTTTACAAAATACCTTGCAATGTTTGTTGCAGTCATTGCATCGGCCAGACCAGAAGGAAACTAGTCATCAGGATATATGAACACCAGTTAGCAGCAAAACACGACATGATGAACTTTCCCTCATCTCAGAGCACTCAGACGATGAAGGCCATCAATTAAACTGGGACAACGTGACCACCTTAGCTCAAGCCAACCACAGACACACTCAGAAATTCCTAGAGGCCTGGTTCTCCACCCATAATGCACTCAACAAACAAGTCGAATTAGACCCCATCTCCAAATCCATGAAAAAAGAACCGGAAATGACACAACGCAACTTAACAGACTAGATTATATACATTCCAAGTGCAGTAGAACGACATCACTTCATCGGAGGCTGCACTGATGAGGTTATCTAGCATGGTGACGAAATGTCTGTACAATAACCAGCCAGCTCGGCGAGCAAGCCAACAACTTCATCCACAACCCGAGCTACAAATCTTCGCAAGAACCTTAGGCAGACAGACATTTAACCCTGGAACTCTCCTGAGCAGAGAAATAGCAGGATTTCAAAAATGGCTGAGTATGCTATCCCTAGACTGTGGCTCCCGGGGATCAGGGCGAAAGAGAAAGGCAGCTCCCAAAACTACTCATTTTGGCTCATCTTCAATCCCTTCGAAACAGCACCAGTGCCTCAATACAGGAGGTGTTTGAAAGCATAATCACATCCATTGGTTGTATCTGTGCCAGTAAACAGGCATGAAGACCAAGCCCTTTTCTGTATTTTCCATCTCTCTCTCTGTGATTCTGCCGGTGAGACTGTGGCATTGCTGATGGAATTATCTCCTTTCTCTTTTGGTTATATTTCAGCAATTAAACCTGCTGTGAATCCCCATGGGAGGGATGCATAATCAAAGAGCGAACATTGAAATAATCACACAATACGTCTGAGTAGTAACGTTCATCACCAACACCAGTGATGGAATAGCTCATAACAGCTGATTGCACCAAAGGAAACAGTTTTGTGAATCGTGAGTTACAAGAGCACTGCATTCTAGTGTTTTGGCAGAAACTTATACACAGAAGCATCAGGACCAAGAAAATCAGGAAATAAATCAAATTCAACCAGCTGCTCTAAAACCAGGCCACAGTGTGAAGAGTGTGGTTTTCAAAAATGAGAACAGTTGTTACATTAGTGCTTTCACTGAAACGGACAGCTCCTGCAAGTACCATCTTAGAAGGATTCCGATTTTACAAACGTTAAACAGTCCGAGCTGGTGTTATGATATAGAACAAAGAACAAAGAAAATTACAGCACAGGAACAGGCCCTTCGGCCCTCCAAGCCTGCACCGATCCAGATCCTCTATCTAAACCTGTCACCTATTTTCCAAGGATCTGTATACCTCTGCTCCCTGCCCATTCATGTATCTGTCTAGATACATCTTAAATGACGCTATCGTGCCCGCCTCTACCACCTCCGCTGGCAATGCGTTCCAGGCACCCACCACCCTCTATGTAAAGAACTTTCCACGCATATCTCCCTTAAACGTTTCCCCTCTCACCTTGAAATCGTGACCCCGAGTAATTGAGTCCCCCACTCTGGGAAAAAGCTTCTTGTTATCCACCCTGTCTATACCTCTCATGATTTTGTAGACCTCAGTCAGGTCCCCCCTCAACCTCCGTCTTTCTAAAGTAAATAATCCTAATCTACTCAACCTCTCTTCACAGCTAGTGCCCTCCATACCAGGCAACATCCTGGTGAACCTCCTCTGCACCCTCTCCAAAGCATCCACATCCTTTTGGTAATGTGGTATTCCAAATGTGGTCAAACCAAAGTCCTATACAACTGTAACATGACCTGCCAACTCTTGTACTCAATACCCCATCCGATGAATGAAAGCATGCCGTATGCCATCTTGACCACTCTATCCACCTGCGTTGCCACCTTCAGGGTACAATGGACCTGAACACCCAGATCTCTCTATGCATGAATTTTTCCCAGGGCTTTTCCATTTACCGTATAGTTCGCTCTTGAATTGGATCTTCCAAAACGCATCACCTCGCATTTGCCTGGATTGAACTCCATCTGCCATTTCTCCGCCCAACTCTCCAATCTATCTGTATTCTGCTGCATTCTCTGACAGTCCCCTTCACTGTCTGCTACTCCACCAATCTTAGTGTCATCTGCAAACTTGCTAATCAGACCATCTATACCTTCCTCCAGGTCATTAATGTATATCACAAACAACAGTGGTCCCACCATGGATCCCTATGGAACACCACTGGTCACAGTTCTACATTTTGAGAAACTCCCTTCCAATACAACTCTGTCTCCTGTTGCCCAGCCAGTTCTCTATCCATCCAGCTAGTACACCCTGGACCCCATGCGACTTCACTTTCTCCATCAGCCTACCATGGGGGGCCTTATCAAACGCCTTACTGAAGTCCATGTACATGACATCTACAGCCCTTCCCTCATCTATCAACTTTGTCACTTCCTCAAAGAATTCTATCAAGTTGGTAAGACGTGATCTTCCCTGCACAAAACCATGCTGCCTATCGCAAATAAGCCCATTTTCTTCCAAATGTAAATAGATCCTATCTCTCAGTATCTTCTCCAGCAGCTTCCCCACCACTGACATTAGGCTCACCGGTCCATAATTACCTGGATTATCCTTGCTACCCTTCTTAAACAAGGGGACAACATTAGCAATTCTCCAGTCCTCCGGGACCTCACCCGTGCTCAAGGATGCTGCAAAGATATCTATTAAGGCCCCAGCTATTTCCACTCTCGCTTCCCTCAGTAACCTGGGATAGATCCCATCCGGACCTGGGGACTTGTCCACCCTAATGCCTTTTACAATACCCAACACTTCCCCCCCAACTCCTTATGTTGACTTGACCTAGAGTTAGCAAACATCTATCCCTAACCTCAATATCAGTCATGTCCCTCTCCTCAGCGGATAACAACAAAGTACTCATTAAGAATCTCACTCATTTTCTGACTCCTCGCATAACTTCCCTCCTTTGTCCTTGAGTGGGCCAACCCTTTCTCTAGTTACCCTCTTGCTCCTTACGTATGAATAAAAGGCTTTGGGATTTTCCTTAACCCTGTTTGCTAAGGATATTTCATGACCCCTTTTAGCCTTCTTAATTCCTCTTTTCAGATTGGTCCTACTTTCCCGATATCCTTCCAAATATCCCGTGTTAATGTCAATTTCTAAAACAGGCTGACTTGAATACTGAATGCAATGCTGCCTTCTGGGTACGTCAGCAGTTCCAACCATTCACGCGAGTGAAAATAACAGTACAAAATGTTCGCTAACTCAGGCAGGTCAGCTGCTGGGTCATTTTAAAATTGTACATTTTCATGTAAAACAACAGCGGGGGAAAGTAACAATTTGGGTCCAGGGGAAGGGGCAAGTTGAGTTCTACTTAAACTAGATTTTGATAAATACATTTATTAGAAAGCAAGACTGATGATACTGGAAATTTGAAATAAAAATGAAATAGCTGGAAATACATGCAGAGAAGTAATGAGAGTTGACGCTTCAGGTCAAAGAATGAGTTGATTTGATTTATCATTGTCATGTGTACCGTGTTACAATGAAAAACATTGTCTTATGTGCTTTACAGGCAGATAATACTGCACAAGTGCAACACAGTAACAGAACAGAATCAGGACACAGTGTTACAGCTGCTGAGAAGGTGCAGAGATTAACATTAACATTAAAGAGGTCCATTCAAAAGTCCGATTACAGCAGGGAAGGAGCTGTTCTTGAATCTATTCATATGTGCCTTCAAACTTTTATACCTTCTGCTTGACAGAACAGAGTGGAAGTCATTATAACCTGGGTGAGAGGGGTCTTTAATAATGTTGGTTACTTTCCCAATGCAGCAGGAAGTATAGATGAAGTCAATGGATGAGACAGGTTTGCATGATGGACAGGGCTGTGTCCACGACTCTAGTTTTTTCTAATCTTGGACACAGCAGTTGCCGGAATTGTCACCAGACAGAAAAGGTCACGAGGTTAGCTCTGTTTTTGTCTCCACCAAATCTTGCTTGACCTGCTGAGCATTTTCAGAATTTTCCCTTATTATTTCACATGTTATACTGAGTCTAAGTGGACCAGTGTATGGGATCACTATAATTCTTTGTGCTACATAACTACACCTTCTGCATAAACTACAGAATATTCACCCGGCATGTATATCTTGCAGGTCACAAGATGTAGCGGATGTTCTGCCTACATACCTGTAAATTCTGTAGGGCCAGGTTTTCTCTTCTGCTGCCACCATGTGCTGCAAACTGTGGAGATTTACCAGTTACTAGGCAGAATATTCCCATCACAGCTTTCACTGCCGGATCAATGTTCAAGTTTATATGATAACTGGAAAAAAGTAGAAACTGTTAAGATTAACAGCAGTTACTCTCTTGTCTTAGCAACATCAGAGGCAGTGGCAGCCATTGCAAAGACCCCAAAGCTATCTTCATGAGACATGTACAGTAAAGTTCCTCTCTCATGATCCACTTACTCCCACATTCCCACCTACCCTCACTTATGTCATTGAAACTTATCGGATTCTTAAGGTGCTTGATGGGTTAAATGATGAGAGGATGTTTCCCATCCCATGGGAAAGTCTGGGACCAGAGGGCACAGTATCAGAATAAAGGGACACCAATTTAAGACTGAGATGAGGAGGAATTTCTTCTCTCAGAGAGTTGAGAGTCTTTGGAACTCCTTGCCACAGAGAACTGTGGGGGCAGAGTCCTTGAATATACTTAAGCCTGAGATAGATGGATTCTTGATCATTCAAGGCATCAAGGGTTGTGGGGAAGAGGCAAGAAAGTGGAAGTGAGGAATGTCGAATCAGCCACGACCCTTTTGAATGGTGGAGAAGGCTCGCACGGTGAGAAGCCCATTCCTGTTCCTATTTCTCATGGTCTTATTGTTGGGATCTTAAAAAACACTCAATTTAGTTATGTCAGGATGCTTGAGTGAAGGGACATGCAGAAAAGGACCTTAGCTGAAACTGGGGCTCCAGTGATGCAGCAGTAGTGCCCCTACCTCTAAACCAGGAGGCCTGGGCTCGGCTCCCACCTGCTCCAAAGGTGTGTCTTAACAGTCCTGAACAGGTCAGTTAGAAAGTACGAGGACTCTGGATAACCTTCCCCGAAGTATCAGGGAGAAGAGAGCCCATGGAAATACCGAAGGAGGATCCAGTGCTAAATTCCTGCTGAAGTGATGTGGAGTTCTCAGTAACGTCAAGAAACTAATAAGAGTACATTTTCCCCCCAATCATTTAATTTATTCGCTGCATTCCAAGTAATGCTTATCAATGCTGATATTTGTTTGTTACAGTAAAAGTCTTCAAAACTTGTTCGAAAAACTTTAAAGCTGGTGAACTGTACTTCTCATGAAGCAGACTCAACAGATTTAACAGGGAGAAAAAGTCAGCACACTGACCTCAATGCTGAGGCAAAGGTAAGCCACAGTATTTATGTTCTGAACTTAAGAACCACGAAAAGGAGTTGGACACTCAGCTCTTCAAGCCCACTCTGTCATTCAAAGAGATCATGGCTGATACAAAAGCAGAAATTGCTGGAGAAACTCTGGAGGCCTGGCAGCATCTGTGGCATTAACGTTTTGAGTGACCCTTCCTCACAACTCTGAGTTTCTTTACTGATTTCCAACATCCACAGTTCTTTGGTTTATTTTAGATCAAGGCTGATGTTCTATTTGGTCACTGTTAACAATGTAGGTTCCTCAGAGGGTCAACTAAAACAGCTCCATATTTAATTGAGGTTAGAATTTCTATTCAAGTGCTGCTTTCTAGATGGGTACCATCAGGGCTGGAGTTGGGTGTCCTGTTAATTTGGTGGTGGGTTTTTTAAATTAAAGAAAAGGAGAGCTGCATTCTACGAGTCCCTTCCCTTGCTCCCTCAGTCCCTTCTTCAGTTTTGTTGTTGTTGGACTGTTCATGATGGGCAGTGTTTGTAATTTGTTGAATTGGGCGAATTAGTAATTGGCGGTGGACTTATTTATACATAAAAATAATTCTACTGCTGCTCAGCTCAGATACTCTTTTACTATGTCCTTTGATCATTGGACTGCACAGACCTCCAGTACAGGGCTCGCCATGATGGAGTGTGGCATGGTGGCATAGTGGTAATGTCACCGGACTAGCAAAGAAGCTCAGGCCAATATTCTGGCGACCTGAGTATTGAATCCCAATACAACAAGTGTTAAAATTTCAATTCAACAGAATCTGAAATAAAAATGCTGGTCTAATAGTGATCATACCACATCAAATGTTGCAAAAACCCATCTGGAAAGGAAATCTGCCATCCTTACCTGGTCTGGCCTACTTGTGACACCAGACCCACAGCAATGTGGTTGACTTGCAACCGCCCTCTGGGCAATTGGGAAAGGTATTAAATACTGGTCTAGCCAGCGATGTCCTCAGTCCATTAAGAAATTTTGATAAAAGTCCTCATACTTTCCATGTATTTGTAGATTCAGGTGATTCACAGGCTTCCACCCCAACTATTTATCCTGTGGTTCTGTGTAATCCATAGACCATGTACACATTGGCTGTGGGAGACAGCACCTGTTTGTCTATTTAAAAAGCCTTCTGGTAAGCCCCACACTCTTAATCTTTGGGAATCCAGTGGAGAGGGGAACTGGCATATCAGAGGACACTTTGTGGGCCTGACAAAAGCTGACATCCACAGGCCCAGGCAGGAGTCCATAAAGAGGGCTGTAATTCCCACTGCCTGAGTCTTTTCTGCGGTTACATCCGTGCCCGGTGTCCCAGGACTGGGAACACGCAGAATCCCTTGAGGTCTTTCAGGAAAAGGTAGGCACATCGGAGCTGGAGTGCATCACCTCCCCCTCAAATATCATTTCTATTTAGCACCTCCCTCTTTGGTTTTTGAATTTGATTGTTTGGTTATTATTATGCTGCTCCTGATGGGCAGCGTTTATTTTCGGGTGACTTGTCAATTTGATGATTTGGTTTATTTACAGGAAAAAAAAAGGAGTTCTTCCTCAGTGGCGTGTTGGCAGGGATTGGAGACTCCAAAAACAGGGGGCTGGTAGAAGACTCCCTTATTGATTCGAAGGAGGAAGAGGAAAGGCTGAGATTTTCCTCAAGGCGAGTTATTCTCTGGACAGAAAAAAGAATCGAGAAGGGAACAGTGGAAACTGGTGTTAGGGCTAAATTGTGGTAAATCTCTGAAAAGGCTTTTTAAAACCTGGATATTAGTTTATTAAAACAACTTCAACACCAATTTCCTGAATTCCCTTCATTTCGAACATTGCACAGCACAGGAACAGGCCCTTCAGCCCACCATGTCTGTGCTAACCATGATGCCATTGTAACCTAATCCCATCTGCCTGTACATGGTCCATATCCCTCTCTTCCCTGCCTGTTCATGCGTCCGTCTAAATGCCTCTTAAATGTTGCTATCATATCTGCTTCTACCAACTCCCCTGGCAGCACATTCCAGGCACCTCTAAACAAAAACTTGCCTTGCACATCTCCCTTAAAAATTTCCTCGCTCACCTTTAACCTATGCCCCCCATTATTTGACATTTCCACCCTGGGGAAAGAGACTTCGACTATCCACCCCATCCATGTGTTTCATAATTTAGCGAGCTTCTATCAGGTTATCCCTCCACCTCCAACACTCTCGCAAAAACAATCAAAGTTTGTCTAATCTCTCCTGACACCTAATACACTCCTATCCAGGCAATATCCTGGGAAAACAGAGATAACAAGGTGTAGAGCTGGATGAACACAGCAGGCCAAGCAGCATCAGAGGAGCAGGAAAGCTGACGTTTCGGGCCCAGACCCTTCTTCAGAAAATATCCTGGGAAACCTCTTTTGCACCCTCTCCAAAGCCTCTGCATCCTTCCTACAGTGTGGCAACCAGAATTGTGCACAGTACTCCAAATGCGGCTTGACTAAGTCTTGTACTGTTGCAACATAACCTGCCAACTTTTATATACATTGCCCTAAACAATGAAGGCAACCATGCCACCCGAAACGTCAAGCTTTCCTGCTCCTCTGATGCTGCTTGGCCTGCTGTGTTCATCCAGCTCTACACCTTGTTATCTCGGATTCTCCAGCATCTGCAGTACCTTTTATCTCTCATGCCACACACCTTCTTTGCCACCTTATCCATTTTTGTTACCACAGTCAGGGAGCTACGGACTTGCAACCCAAGTGTATATCAGTGGGTGCTAAGGGTCCTGCCGTTTACTGTATAATTTCCTCTTGCATTTGACCTCCCAACATATATCAACTCACACTTGTCCAGGTTAAATTTTGCCATTTCTCTGCCCAACTTTCCTGTTGATCTATATCCTGCTGTGCCCTTTGACAACTCTCTTCACTATCCACAACTCCACCACTTTTGGTGTCATCTGCGAAGTTATTAATCAGACCACTTACACTTTGATCCAAATTATTTATGTATATTACAAACAGAGGTCCCAGCACTGATTCTTGTGGAACACCACTAGTCACCGAGCTACAATTAGAAAAACACCCCTCTACAACTACTCTGTGTCTTTTATGGCTGAGCCATTTTTGTATCCAACTTGCCAATTTACCATGGATACAGACTGATGTTTTGACCAGCCTACAATTAGGGATCTTGTCAAATGCTTTAGTAAAGTCCATGCAGACAACACCCTCTGCTTTACGCTCGTCAATTGTCACTTCTTCAAAAGAAAAACGAGACCTCCCCCACAGAAAGCCACGCTGACTATCCATAGTAAGTCCACTCTTCTCCAAATGCAAGTAAATTCTGTCCCAAGAATCTTCTCCAATAATTTCCTTACTACTGATTTAAGGCTCACCAGCCTATAATTCCCAAGATTATCCCTGTTCTGCTTCTTAAACAAAGGAACAACACTGGCTATTCTCCAGCCTTCTGGAACGTCGCCTGTGACTAAAGCAGATACAAAGATCCCAGTCGAGGCCCCAGCAATCTCTTTCCTTGCCTCCCGCAAAATCTTGGGATAGATCCCATCAGGTCTTGGGGCCTGATTTACCTCAATGTTTTTCAGGGCACCCAACTTGACCTCCTTCTTAGTATTGACATGCTTTACAGTGTCAATAAACCCTTCTCTAATCTTACCATTATTCACATCCTTCTCCTTGGTGAGTACTGATGCAATGTACTCATTAAAGACCTCAACCAGCAACTTTGGCTCCACTGAAATTCCTTCCTTTGTCCTTGAGTGGACCTACCCTTTCCCTACTTACCCTCTTCCTTCCATTTAAAATGCCTTGGGGCTCTCCTTAATCCTACTTGCAAAGAACATTTCATGGCCCCTTTTAGCCCACTAAATTTATTTTCAAGTTCTTTTTGTGTTTCCTTTATACTCCTAAAGGCCTTATCCAATATCAGTTTCCTAAATCCTATATAAACTTCCTTTTCCTTTTTGAGAAAACTTTCAATATCTCTTGACATCGAAGGTTCCTGAATTTTGCCATCCTTATCTTTAATCCTCACAGGAACATGCTGAACCTGAATTTTGATCAACTACCCTTTAAAGAGACTCCCACATGCCAGAGATAACACAGTGTAGAGCTGGAGGAACACAGCAGGCCAGGCAGCATCAGAGGAGCAGGAAAGTTGACGTTTTGGGTCGGGAGCCTTCTTCAGAAATGGGGAGGGGGAAGGGAGCTGGGAAATAAAGAGAGAGGGGGGGTGGGGCTGGGGATGTCAGGTGGGATGGTGATAGGTGAGTGCAGGTAGGGAGTGGTGGGGATTGGTCAGTGAGGTGGGAGTGGCGGATAGGTGGGAGGGAAGATGGACAGGTTTTGCTATCCTCCTCCTCCTCCTGCTCCTGCTTCTCTGATGCTGCTTGGCCTGCTGTGTTCATCCAGCTCTACACCTTGTTATGCCAGACGTGGATTTACTTTCGAGCAGCTGGTCTCAGTCCAGTTTCTCCAGTTCCTCCACAGTGCAGTTCCCCCAATTTAGCACTTTCACCCGAGGACCAGTCTTTTCCTTTTCCATAACTATCTTAAAACCCATGAAATTATGATCACTGTACCCCTTGATATTTTTAAATCTGTATATATCTATCGATCACCATCTCAAACACATTCAATGGCTGATCGTCCATAGACCACTAGGAGACAGATTCTCAAAGATTCACTGACTTCTTCTTCCTTTTATTTCAGAATACATTTCTCCATATTCCGAGACTGTGTCCCCTCATCCACCCGAGGGGAAAAACATCCTTCCTGTATTTACCCTGTTGTTTGCTGAAGAAAATGGATATCTTTGAATGTGACCACCTCTCAATCTTCTAAACTCCGAAGGTTAGAGATCCAGGCTATTTAATCATTCCTCATAGGACAAATTCAATCATTCACTAATTAAGACAATGGGTCAGAAAAGTCACACAGGAATAACTTTTGAACAGTTCATAAAAATAATAGTAAGAGGAATTAAAATGGGATTGCAATTTCGCCCCCAAAAAACTATTGTAAACCACAAGTGTTATGAGGTCTGTAATCACATCAACTACAGCCTCAAGGAGAATATTGTTAAGAGGAAGGTTTAATCATAGAATCCCTAAAGCATGGATGGGGGCCATTCAGCCTGAGTCCACATCAACCCTCCAAAGAGCATCCCACCCAGACCCACCTCACTATCCCATCCCTGTAACCCTGCATTTCCCATGGCTAATCCACCTAGCCTGCATATCCTTGGACACTATGGGCAGTTTAGCATGGCCAATCTTTGGACTGTGGGAAGGAAACCGGAGCACCCGGATGAAATCCACAGACAGTCACCCGAGAGTGGAATTGAACCCAGGTCCCTGGCGCCGTGAGGCAGCAGTGCTAACCACTGTGCCGTCCTTTTCTGAAGTCTTGGAAATCACTGCATAAAGTTGAAAGCTCCAGACAGAAGATTGAACCAGTGCATAAAATGCCATGACAACACAAACCGACTTCCGGCTTCCACTAATGCCTTACCTGCCTATTTGCTCTGCCAACTCTTTGGCTCGATTGCAAGTATCTCGTGAAGAGTTCTCACTCGCCATGTAGCAGGTGATAAAGATACGGTTACAAAATTCCCGTGGGTCCTTGGGGACATACTGAGGATCATTCACTATCCTCCGGGCATCTTCAATCACCTGCTGATCTGAACAGATGAAACGAAAACTTCAACATTTTACCCAACGACCTATCAGAGCACATTGCGAGTAACGTCATCCCAGCAAACTGCTGAAAGTTGTTTAACCATTTTTTGAAAGCATTCCTCATCAATTTACAGCTAAATTAAGACAAACTTCACAGAGTGCAAAAATCTAACTTTTTCTACTTTCAAAATAAACAAACTGTATTGGGTGAAGTATGGCTTTAAAAAAGTCAATTAGTGTGTGACTGGATAAGGATTGTGGATCTGGGCTGAATGGTCTTCTTCTACACTGAACAATTCTGTGATTCTATTTAATTTCCTCTTTCACACAGTATTCTCCAGCCTTGGTTTACATCACCTCCTACTGGTAAGCCTCCGCCAATACACAGCCACTCAGATGTATAGAGAACAGCCGGCACAGCTCAGAAACATTCTTTCCCCTTCTCTCAAAGCGAGGATATTGTCATTGGTGCCAAGTTGGCTGGTTTGTTTTATTGCTTGGGACTTCACACAGCATGAAAGCCAGAGCCTCAAAATAAAAAGAAAAGGGTACACAGACCTGAATATGAAAAATGCCATTTCACAATGTGCCAGCAACTACAGTGGTTCAAGCTGCCAAAGGAGGGATTCAAGAACATGGGTTTAAAAATTAGGAGTCACCCTTTTAGTACAGGGACGAAGGGAATGTTTTTCTTTCCGCGAGTTGAAAGACATTGGCACCTTCTGCTTCACATGACAGTTGGGGTGGGGGCGCTTGGGGAAGGTCATCGAATATTTTAATTACGGATGTGAACCAACTCTCTTGTCTAACAAGAATTCAAGTTTAGTGAGGATGGACGGGAATGTGGAATTTGGAACACAAACAGAACAGGCACGGTGTGGTGCCAATCAAGTGGCCTGCTTTGTTCCGGAAGCTGTCAACTTTGAGTGTTGGAGCTGCACTCATCCAGGCAAGTCCTGATTGTGCCCTTTAGATGGTGGGCATTACTAAATATTGGAGCAGGCTTAACAGGTCAAACGGCCTACTCCTGTTCCTAATTCAGTTGGTCTACTTATTTTATTATTCATGGGATGACAGTGTCACTGTCTAGGCCAACATTTATTGTCCATAAAAAATGGAAAGAACTGTGGACGCTGTAAATCAGAAACACAAACAGAAGTTGCTGGAAAAGCTCAGCAGGTCTGGCAGCATCTGTGAAGAGAAATCAGAGTTAACGTTCGGGTCCGGTGACCCTTCCTCAGAACGGATGGTAGCTGGGGAAATGTTAGCTTATAAGCAGCAGATAGGGAGGAGGGGGGATAAGGAGCAAACAATAGGTGGGGATAAAGCCCAAAGAGAGAGAAGAACAGTTGGACAGGCAATGGAATGGATAACGATCTGTCTAGAAGGGTGAATAGCTGTTAATGGGGACTGTTAGGGGCTAACAATAGGTAGTTTGTAATGGAAGACGTTTTAATACAAGGCCTGGTGTGTGGGTCAGGGGACTGGGACATGGGAGAGGTTAGGCCCTAAAATTATACAATTTTAGTGTTGCAGGGCTGCAGGGTCCCCAGCTGGAAAATGTGGTGCTGTTCTTACAGCTTGCGTTGAGCTTCACTGGAACACTGCAGCAAACCACAGACAGAAATGTTGGCCAGGGAACAGGGTGGTGTGTTAAAGTGGCATGCAACTGGAAGCTCAGGGTCTTTTTTGCGAGCAGAACGTAGATGCTCTGCGAAGCGGTCACCAAGTCTATGCTTCGTTTTCCCCAATGTAGAGGAGACCACGTTGTGAGCAGCGAATGCAGTAGACTAGATTCTGGGGAGTGCAGGTGAAGTGTTGCTTCACCTGGAAGGTATGTTTGGGCCCTTGGACAGTGGGGAGGGAGCAGGTAAATGGGCAGGTGTTACACCTTCGGCGGTTGTGGGGGAAGGTGCCATGAGGGTCGGGGGGAATGAAGTAAGAGCAGAACCGGGTGTCCCAGAGGGAACAGTCCCTACAGAAGGCAGACAAGAGAGGGGAGGGAAGTATGTGTCTGGCAGTGGCATCTTGCAGGAGGTGACAGAAATGGCATCTGATGATCTTCTGGATGGGGACCGGGGTGGTAGGTAAGGACGAGGGGAATCCTATCACTGTTGCGGGAGGGAAGAGAGGGGGTGACGGCAGAAGTGCGGGAGATGGGTCAGACCCGGTTGTGAGACCTGTTGACAAAGGTGCTGGGGAATTCTCAGTTGTGGAAGACAATTCATTGTCCATCCCCAGTTGCCCACAGGGAAGTCAAGAGTCAACCATATTATTTGGGTCTGAAATTACCTGTAAGCCAGACTGGGTAAGGATGGTAGATTTCCTTCCCTAAAGGGAATTAGTGAACCAGATGGGTTATGATAATCGACGGGTAACTTTATAGCAACTTACTTCCATTACTTGCGGCAAGGCACACCTGATGACACATGGAATAGACAATACAGGCTGTAGCTGAGCTATCAATGCCACCACTAAGAGGTAGAAGAAATCCAGCCTACAGACAAAACAAGTGACACATCACACAACAGGAATAGCAAACAGGAATCTGCTCAACTTAAATTACAATCACACTTCCACACGCGCATTACTCTGAATAACCACTCACACCGGACTCAGTGTAAGGTTGGAAACACATCTGTTTCCACTGAGATAAATTTGTTTTGGTTAGGCAAGTTCAATTAGTCAGCAGCTGCTGACTCATGTCAGTTGGAAATTCTTGCTATGTTCAGGGAAAGGAGGTTCATTACTTCCAGCCACTCCCCCCGCAGGAACACAGACAACTTTCATCTGGTAAACGCAATCAAATCAGGCACAAATGGTCACTTTCTGGGACAAAAATTGAGTATTGCTGAGAAAATTTTTGTCAAAGCTTTTCATTAGTCAGTTCAGAATGTCAGTCCGGCTCTCAGTGTGGTATCCTTGCAGGGCTGGAAGCTATAAATACACAGAGCCCTGGTCTTTGCAGATAGAAAAAAAACATGTACACACATTGCACTGTTTCAACTCAACAAAACAGCAAACAGCCATTAGCTGGTTCATTTCTCAGGGCAATTATCAAGACTATCAAATTCGTCAACCTTCCTTCTTTGGGATTGAAATAAATCTTGGTCGTTAATTGTCAATCATTATTAACTGCTGCATTCTCAGTGGCAACGCATCCAACAGAGTTCACTCCCCACCCAAACAGCACTCTCCTCCAAATGTGGTAAACAAGGTAGTTTTTCTCTTAAATTTGTATTCTTGCAAATCGGCCTGATGACTATCAGCAAAATGACTGGGACAAATGTGCGTCTTTTTTCATGCAAAGCTTATTCTGCGAAGACAATTAGATCGAGTGGGTGGAGAAATGGCAAGGTTTTCAACTGTGTATCTTCACAACAGAGGATTGGGGAGGTCAGAGCCCCTCTTCAGTGAGAAAAGGTAACTGCTTACCACTAGCGTATACATGGATTTTATTTTCTTAAAAAAAAAGGGTGTCTACATTATACTGGCCATGGAAAGCAGGGGCTACTTTAATTACAGATTCATCCTGGGTACTATGTTCAGACCAATGGCTGACACAGAAGAATTTTTCATGTCGTCCGATGAGGAACATCTGGAATATGGATGAAATCTGACAGAACAAAAGTAGGAGAGGAATGGAGAAAAGTACAGAAATTAAGATCACAACATCATCAACAAAACCCACCCTTACCCACCTGAAGATCATATACTACATCCCACACAAACTCCATCTCTCCACAGCAGGAAACTGCCTGAGTGCTAATGGTCAGAACGACACCCTCTCACACAGACATCCTCGGTTTGCTATTCCGGTCAGTTGTCTTGGGAGATCAAAAGACTTATAATTGTTCTGACAATTCCAGAATTTTCCAAGCTGACCCAAAACTCTGGTGAACTGGAACTTTGCTACAATGATCAAGCTGGTCCAAATATTTCTTATTCATCTGTTTACCTAAATATCTTTTAAACGTTATAACTGTACCCGCATCCACCACTTCCTCTCGGAGTTCATTCCACACACAAACCACTGTTAAAAACACTGTCCCTCATGTCATTTTTAAATCTTTCTCTCTCACCTTAAAAAATGGCCCCTGGTCTTGAAATTCCCTGCCCTAGGGAAAAGACACCTGCTGTTCACTTATCTATACCCCTCATGATTTTTTAAACCTCTACAAAGGTTACCCCTCAAACTCCTACGCTCCAGTGGATAAAGGCTCAGTCTATCCAGCCATTCCTTATAAGTCAAACCTTAGATTCCCAGCAACATTCTGGTAAATCTCTTCTAAACCCTCTTCAGCTTAATAATATCCTTCCTATAACAGGGTGACCAGAACTGGACACAGTATTCCAGAAGAGGCCTTACCAACATCCTGAACAACCTCAATGTGACTTCCTAATTCCTGTACTCAAAGGTCTGAGCAATAAAGGCAAGCACTCTAAATGCCTTTTTAACCACCCTGTGTACATGTGACATAAACTTCAAAGCACTGTGTGCCTGAACCCCTAGGTCTCTCTGAGAGTTGAAAGTCTTTTGAATTCTTACTTAAGGAGGATGTAAGTTTATTGGGGTATCTGCAGGAATGTAGAGTTCAGGATAACAATTAGATCAGCCATAATCAGCATGGCAGAGCAGGCTTGAGGGGCCGAATGGCCTACTCTTGTTTCTGATTGTTTCATTTTTCTGATGAAGGGTCTAGGCCCGAAACGTCAAGCTTTCCTGCTCCTCTGATGCTACTTGGCCTGCTGTGTTCATCCAGCTCCACACCTTGTTATCTCGGCTTCTCCAGCATTTACAGTACCTATTATCTCCGGCCTACTCTTGTTCCCTGTTTTTATGAGTTGATATTGAGCAGGATGTTCATGGCGGGTCACATCACACTCAACCCAAAACAGTGACTCTGCTTTCTCTCTGCCAATGCTGCCGGACCTGCAGAGTTTCTCCAGCAATTTCTGTTTTTGTCTCCTCATCCCTTGTCGGACAAGACACGAGAGAGAATGAGACACTCTAGCTGTGGTGGAATGACCACATTCACGACTGGTGTAAACGTAGTCAGGGCCACAGTATCATTAAACTAGTTTGTTGATCAATGTGAATATTTCTTCCTCTACTCTACACTGTCAACCAATGGAAAACAACAGTGACAGCCAAAACACCTAAGTGCATCAACGGCACTAATATTACACATGCAGATGTACAAACAAACCCCCTTCCGAGAATTAAATCAATGCAGTCGAGTACAGTCAGGCACAACTCAACAGGTGGCGCTGTTGTACCACATATAGATGTTGCATTGCATTCTATCATCGGCTAAAGGGACATTGAAGCCAATTCCTGATCCCCCTTTCTCAGATGTATCTCAGGACACAATCCAGGAAGGTTGAATCATGCCGGGCCACTCCCACACAGCTCTTGGGTATCAGCTAAAAACAATCATCAAAGACCTAGAACCAAATGCCAGCCTGCTCTCAGGCTGAATAACCACCCATACGGGGAAACTGTTTATCAAATTAATACGATCCCAGTTCTTCACCGACCCATTACATTCCCCTTCACGCTTGTTCAAGGGTAAAAGCTTTGGATAGATTATCATCATTCGTTTACAATCACAAACCAGTCAGAGAACGTTTCCTGAAATGTATATAAAAGTAAAACTCCTCCAATGTCAGGCTTGGTTCCATGGGTAGACTCTCACATCAAGTGAGAAGGCTGTCGGTTTGAATACTGAATCTCAGCAGATACCCCAGTGCAGTGCTGAGGAAATACTGCAATGTTTGAAATATTCTCTTCTGGATGAGACTTTAAACCAAGCCCCTATCTGCACTCTCAAGTCAATACAGAAGCTCCCATGGCCTCACTTTGAAGAATAGGGGACTTATCCTCAATGTTCTGCTCTAGGTTTGTCCCTGAAACAACATCGCTAACACAGAACATCTGGTCATTACCACAGGACACGGAAATGTGCTCTGTGCAAAATGGCTGCCACAACACATTTCTCACGTCACCTCAAACTAAACGTCAAAATCTACTTGTTCTACTCTGGGACGAGATGCAGACATCACTGGGCAAGGCCAGCATTAGGGGCCCTTGGACCAAGTGGCTTGCTCGACCATTTCAGAGAGCAGTTAAGAGTAAATAATGTCAGTGTGAGTCTGGAGTCACATGCAGGCCAGACCAAGTAAGGATGGCAGTTTCCTTCCCTAAAAAGGGCATTAATGAACCAGATGGATTTTTACGACAATCAACAGTGGTAACAAGATAGGAATGAGGGTAATGTTTAATGCCAGAATTTTACTGAATTCAAATATCACCATCTACCATTATAGGGTTCAAACGCACACCCCCAAACATCAGCCTGGGAGTTCTCTAGATTACGAGTCCAGCAGCATTACCACTACACTACTGTCTCCCCACCAATTGGTCTTTAGAACAATCCATGTTAATTTCACGGCTGCCATTAGTGTAAGAGGCTTTTAGTTCCAGATTTGGTTAACTGAATTAAAATTTCTCCATTTGCCAAGGAGCGAGTTGAACCCATGACTCTAGACCGTTAGCCTGGGATGTTGGATTGCGAGTGCAGTGACATACCCAATGTGTCTTTATCTCCCCCAACTTCACTGGCTGAGAAGTACTCCTGCGGGCACATAAGGTACTATATAAATTCAAAAGGTTCTGCCTTTCCTTCTCAGTGTCTTCATGGGAAAGCATTAATATTCCACCCAGTCACTAAATGTCATTCCAGGTTCCAGTAAAATTGCTCTGCACAGAGTCAGGAGAATCGTGGAAATATAGAAATCATAGAATCCCTATAGTGTGGATTCACGCCATTCAGCACATCGAGTGAACACTGTCCCCACCCCCACAAAGACAGCATCCCATCCAGACACACCCCCCAACATTATCCCTGTAACCCTGCATTTCCCATGGCCAATCCATCGAGCTTGCTCATCCCTAGACACTATGGGGTAATTAGCGTCACTAGTCCACCTACCCTTTGGACTGTGGGAGCAAACTGGAACACCCAGAGGAAACCCACGCAGACACGGGAAGAATGTGGAAATTCTACACAGAAGGGTCACCCGAGGGTGGAATCGAACCCGAGTCTCTGGTGTCGTGAAGCAGCATTGTCTTGCATTAGTTCAGTTGGTTATTTTCCGTCCTATCTCAGTAGAAGAAAAGCAACAATGTGGTTCGACCCATTGTGTGGAGAAGCCCAGACAGTGTGCTGTGCGCCTACACCATACAAGACAACTGAACAGATAAGTCTCTCAAGCCACTGTGCAGCTGGTAGATAGTGCTAGTCAACCAAATATCCAGCCTCTCAGTCTGGGGACATGGCTTCAAGTCCCACTGTGACAGCTAGTGGTGTTTAAAGTTTTTGAGAAGGTTTGTAGCTCGTGTTGTGAATGATGTTGTAGACTTGCTCGCCGAGCCGGTGGGTTTGGTTGCAAACGTTTTGTCACCCTGCAAGGTAACATCGTCAGTGCACCTCCAGTGAAGCATTGGTGTTCTGTCCCACTTGTTATTTATATGCCTCGCTTTGCTGGGGTGGTCAGTATTACTCCGGTTCTGTTTCTCAGTGTTGTGTACACAGGGTCTAATCCAATGTGTTTGCTGATGGAGTTCCAGTTGGAGTACCAGGCCTCCAAGAATTCCATGGCATGTCTCTGTTTGGCTCTGTTTGTGTCATCCCAGTCAAATGCGTGTCCCTCGCTGGCCGTGTGTGATGAGACCAGTGAGAATTGGTCATGTCTCTCAGTGGCTAGTTAGTGTTCGTGTATCAGTATTGTCAGTGGTGAGCATGTCTACAACCTCACAGCTAGTGGTGTTTAAATCAAATTCATAATTCTACAATAAGATGCTTCTTTGTAATGTTGATCAGCAAACTACCATTGAATCTCCTAAAAACTAATTTGTTTCACTGATATCGGTTAGGAAGGAAATGTGACATCCTTGCTGAGTCTGCCCTACTTGTGACTTCAAGGGGTTAACCATCAATTGCCCTCTATCACTCAGTTCAAGGGCAATTATAGGGAGGGACAATAAATGCTGGATTTACCAGGGATGCCCACATGCCGAATGTGTGAGGTAACAATTGTTTAGTGTGCATGACGTAGCAAATAACCATTCTTCAATCAATGACGCATCCCACTTGGAAAAACAGACAGTTTTAACAAAACATCATGTAAATTATGTATGGAAAGTATAAAGCTTTCAAAAACTAAGCTTGCACTATGGTTGTACATCTCACTGACTTACCTGTGAGCTACGTCGCAGATAATCCCACAACCAACAGGCCGGTCCAAGACTAAGTAAAATATGAAGAGGATGCAATGAGTCATATCAAGTCATACAATTTCCCAGCAGTACTTTATCCTGTACTTGGGCAAAACTGTGTTTGTAAGTATTCAAATGCATATTTCCAGCACTCAGGCAAAATCACCACCACACGTAATGATCCCAGCTGATGGTGATACTGAATAAGTCAGATCCCAGCATGAGACTTGGCTTGATATGTCAATTTTGTTCTCATAATTTGTTTACTGTGGTCAGTCACTGATCATATTCACATGAGGCTGCCAATGTACTTTTAACAAATGAATGAAGTTTATTACTCACAAAAGGAAAAACAAGGCACTAGTTATATTATGCACAAGCTGATTCCTCGTCCTGACCTGCTGAACCAAAGACGGCTCTAATTAACTTGCCAATGCCAAATTTCTGTCTCATTTACCCTTGTTTTCTAAAGCATGGAGTTATTCAGCAAAAGGACTTTTGTTTTGAATGCTGGATTTAAATGCATATAGACAAGTTTCACTCACAGCACCATTCACAGAACGCAAGAATCAAACTGAAACTATTTATCCTTTTCTTAACATGCAATATAGAAATACGAGACAAGTGTGAAGACGTACAAGATCCTGCCCACTTTGGAACCCAAGTTTCCAAATAACAGTGAAATGTACTACAAAGTTCCATCACAAACCAGGTGGAGGAAACCATTCAGTTTACCCAAGTGATGGGGAACAATATGGTCAGGTAAATAGATACAGTTTCTCTGCAGTTACAACTGAAAGTTCCAAACACTGTGCTGCTCAGTCAGTGCCAGGGTTAAAGTACCCTCATGGCTGGCAAAGAACTTCAAGTGGGAGGGGTCAGATCCAGTTGCCATGGTCCACATAGGAACAAACAAGAATTAGGACATTCTGCTGTGAGAGTTTGAGGGTTTGAATTTTAAAACAAAACCCGAAAGCCAATAATCTCAGCACTGCTGCCCAAGTCTTGAACCAACTGGCATAGGGATAGAGAGATTAGAAGGTTAAATGCGTGGCTGAACAATAGGAAACAGGGAATTCACTTCATGGCGTACTGGCACCAATTGGAATGAGTTAGGACAAGCGTCCCGGTGAAATGGATGGCAACAGCAGAAAAGAGGGCTTTGAACAAATAATGGTGTAGAGTGTATTTTTCTTTTAATTATTGATTGAACTGATTGGCTCTGGAGAGCATTTCAGAGAATCGATCACATTGTCAACCATATTTTTTGCCATGATATAACTTATTGAATTTTAACAGTCCAGCTGCCATGGCGGGATTTGAACTCATGGATACAGCTCTTAGAATTAGAATTAGCTTTACTGTCACATGAGCTTCCATGAGCACATCTTAGGTACAAAGGTACCGAGAGACAAATTCGTAGGAATAAATCAGAAGAATAAAGAAATAAAAAAGTTCAGCATTATAGTCCTTCCAAACAGAGAAGGTGGAAAAAACAAGCCTGCGCTGGTCTCCAGTTCACACCAGGGCCCTGCCTCCAGACGCTTGAGGATATAAGTTCGCATTAGCTTCACCTTGGACTTCACCGATGCTGCCAAAGGAAAGGAAGCAAAAGCACAGGACGAGGAAAGAAGAAAGAAAATGGACAAAGCAGACGAGCTCTGGCTCAGGAGTCCTGCTTCGCAGTTCTCGATGTCTGGTTCAGTAACATCACCACCACATGAAAAATAATACAAAACTGATGCACAAAACATCACGGTCATCATCTCCCTCTTCATCAATCAATACCCTCAACCTGTTCATAAACAGTGATACAATTAACATTTTGTGGTATAGAAGAAACTCCTCAGGGACTCTTGTGGTTCAGTGGTACCTCTGAGCCAGGAGGTCTGGGTTCAAGTCACACCTGCTCCAGAGACGCCTCAATAAACAGGTTGACTAAGAAATGTCTAGAAGAAGCCATTGTTGCATAGTTTAAACCATCTAAAAAGGATTTCCCTCTATGCCCTTCAAAATGGCTTAGAGAATTTCCTGTATGGGCTGCTGCTGTAACATTCTCCACTTTATCTGCTATTCGGATATGTCTCGATGGTGGACCCCCTCTTAGAGGGTCCTTCCTCTTTCCATCGGGGATGTGGGCTGGAGAGTGTTGCACGCAGCAGCCCCATGCAATCGAAGGTGAAAGAGGCTCCCCAGGCGCCAGGTTACCGCAGTTTATGGGGCCCGGAAGAAACAGCTTTCTGTATTTATTTGCAGTCCCCATTCCGCTATCAAATTTTGATTGCACTTCAGAATCTCATTCCTGGACGCACTGTGTGGAGGGGGTGGGGGTGGTGCAGACAGATCACAGGGTCTCTTCCTGGGCCTGCTCCTGGCTATAATGCTCGGCAGAGGGCCTGGGGAGCAGGTGTGGAGGGTGCTATAATACCCAACCATCTGCCCCTCTTCAGTGGCCACATCTGTACTGGGGTGTTGTTTAAGATGGAGAATGGGGTGCCCACCAACACGATAGAGGCCTTTGGCACCAATGGGCACTACAGGAGCAGGATAACCAATGTGATTTGAAACACTAACTCAGTTTCTCTCCACAGATGCTGCCAGACGTGTTTTATCTCACCAGCACTTTCTGTTTTTATTTCAGAATTCCAGCACCCACGGTACTTTCCTTCTGTATTCCCATCTGCATCTTCCTTATGTTTCTTGGCAAACATACATTCCTGCCTATTTTTGTATCATAGATGTGACCTGGATGCTCTGACTGAGGACAATGCTGGACACACAATATAACACACAGGTTACAATGTGGTCTCTGTAGGAATGAGTGAACAGTTTGAGGACTCAAACCTACCTGATTTCTTCCTCAGGTGTATGGTACCGGATCTGAATGGGTTCAATGGAGGGCATATAGACATCACCAACCAACGAAAGTGCAAAGTCGACTTTCACCCGAGGATAGAGCTGTACTTCAGTTACCTGGTTGGGATTTTATGTGCAGAAGAGATTTAATTCTGACACTTGAAACATGCACAAGTAAATGAAAAAGTGGCAATTCTGAGGTTTTTGGGAGAGAGGAGTCAGTGAATCATGTAATTAAGTTTGTCTATTAGCTCATTGTCACAACTTTTAATTAAAAAGGTATCTTTACAGCTAACCCCAAAAGAAAATAATGTCACAAGACTGTTTCGAAAATTCCAAACTGAACTCCTAGGGACAAAGCTATTCCTCAATTGGTTGGGATTAAGAGATTCAGAAGTGTGCCTCGATGTCAACAGTCCAATAGTAATTCCCTCAGAGGAAAATCAGGCAAGGAATAAAGGCTACTTTTTAAAACGTTTTTGTTTGACTGTCTTCTGGGTTTTAAAATGCCAACTGTCCACTTAGATTGGGTACCAAGACGGCAAACTCAAATCTTGCTTCCTGAAGCTATCCACTCCCAGAGCCCTCTCTATTGCTTCACGATGAAACTCAAAGCCCAGCCCTGTGACTAAGATTTTGGTCCTCTATATTGACATTTCCTTCTGTAGCTTACAGTCATGTCGTATTTAATAATGGTCCTATGATGTACCTGGAATGTTTTAACTATCTTGAGGGCACCATAAAAATGCAAATTGTTGTTAGATGATGTGGCAGCTGAATCAGCCTTCTCTTTCACCTTAGATTCCAATCAGGTACCATAGAAGGTTCTACATATGTCGAGCTTGGCTAGTTTTCAACAAAGTCCTAATGCCCACAGACTCATTGCACACAATTTAATAGGAATCACAAACCAAACAATAGATTCTCAGCCAAACGTGATAGGGGGTGAGGGAAAAGCAGAACACAGCGAGATAGTCAATGATCCCATGGAGTTTGGGCGTAGGACTACTGGGACACAGTCAAGTGACCCTTAATCCGGTCAGGCCAGACTTGCAACGTTAACTGTTCTCTCTCTCCAGATGCTGCCAGACCTGCTGAGTTTCTCTAGCATTTGATTCAGATTTCCAACATCTGAAATAGTTAGCTTTTCTTTTAAATGGTAAACTTATGCTTTTCAAACTATTAACCAGTTGCGTTTTGTGTTGTGTGTATGTGTGTGTGTGTGTGTGTGTGTGTGTGTGTGTGTGTGTGTGTGTATGTGTGTGTGTGTATGTGTGTGAGTATGTGTGTGAGTGTGTGAGAGAGAGAGAGTGTGTGTGAGAGAGAGAGACAGAGTGAGAGTCTGTGTGTGAGAGAGAGAGAGAGAGTGTGTGTGAGAGAGAGAGAGAGAGAGAGAGAGAGAGTGTTGAGAGACAGAGTGAGTGTGAGAGAGAGTGTGAGAGTGTGCGCGTGCGTGTCCCCACTTTGAGACGGAAAGAGGATAAACTTGTCATTGCAGATTACAGTTTAAGCATCGACTAATTTTGCCACTTGTTCTTAAGAGTGAGTTTTGTTTTATAACAAATTGATTATTTGGACTTCATTAAAGAAATCCAGTGACAGTCTTTCTTTTTCCAGAATGGCAGTTCAAAAGGATAATTTTCTTTGTAAATTATCCTGTGGGACATGGGTGGGCCAGCATTTATAGCCCTTGAGAAGGTGGGGGTGAGCTGCCTTCTTGAATCACTGCAGTCCATGTGCTGTAGGTTGACTCACAATGCCATTAGGGAGGGAATTCCAAGATTCTGACCCAGCTACAGTGAAGGACCGGCGATATATTTCTAAGATAGGCGAGTAGTGGTTTTCAAGGGAACGTAGTTGGTGGCATTCCCTTGTCCTTCCAGATGGAAGTGGTTGTGGGTTTGGAAGGTGTTAAGGATCTTTGTTGAATTTCTGCAGTATATCTTGCAGATGATACACACTGCTGCTACTGAGAGACAGTGGTGGAGGGAATAGATGTTTGTCGATGTGGTGCCAATCAAGCAGGCTGCTTTGTCCTGGATGGAGTCAAGCTTCTCAAGTGTTGTTGGGGCCGTACTTATCCAGACAAGTGGGGAGTTTACCATCACACTCCTGACTTGTGCCTTGTAGATGGTGGACAGGCTTTGGGGAGCCAGGAGGTGAGTTACTCGCTGCAGGTTTCCCAGCCTCTGATTGACTGATCTGATTGAACTGGAACATTTACACTGATGGGGAAACATTTGGAGTAGTGGGGGTTGATTACCAGCACATCCCTCACGTGACAGTTATAACACTGGATACAGACAGAAACTCACAATTCAACACACAGGAAAGCTCATGTACCAACCATTAATCTTGCAGATATCCTGATTGCATCGTAGCTTCTTACATCTTCCAAATCCTGAGTGGTCGTTATAACTTCCTAAACACGGAAAAAAAGACTAGGATGAATCCCTGCAATAATACTAAACAATTCTGCACAGGCCACCTTGAAATTTTCTTTTTAACTTTAAACTTTCTTTTATATTCACAAAGAGGTCAGTTAAGAGTCAGCCACATTGCTGTGGGTCTGCAGTCACACGTAAATAAGGATGGCAGCTTCTTTCCCTAAAGGACATGAGTGAACCAGATGAGTTTTTCCAAACATCAACAATGGATTCATGGTCACCGTTAGACTCTTAATTCCAGAACGTCATCGAATTCAAACTTCACCATTCTCCATGGTAGGATTTGAACCCAGGTCACCAGAACATTACCCAGGTTTCTGGATTATCAGCCTAGCAGTAATAATATTAGGCCATCACCTCCCCACAACAACTCAAAAAGCAAAGTGAATCCACCTCCACAGGCCCTACATCGTTCAGGTCTTACCACATCGTCCAAGGAAAACTGGGATCCTTGAGCCACAAGATGTCCATTGACAGCAATCATTGCACAGCCGTCATAATATAGGCGATCACCATCACAGCCCTTCTGGTTGGCAAGGAGATAAATACCACCGTTCTGCTCAGATAGAAGAGAAGAAATGTGCGGAATGAACTATCTTTGCACAGTTATACACTGTGAAGGATGAGGTTGACAACAAAAGGTTTTGGTACAAGTTTTACAAATTTCCTTAGCACAGAGCTCCAACACAGGAGCATAAAAAGGCAAAAATTCCTCAATACTGATTTCAATTATCATTTTATGCTCTTCCATGTATCTCTGATCTCAATTAACGGTGCTTCATTGAGCACTTAAAAAAAATGAGAACATGCCAGCAATGCCCACATTTGTTGCCCAAGCCTCATTGCCCTTGAACTGAGTGGGTTGCTGGGCCATTTTAAAGGGCACTTATGTGTCAATCACATTTTTGTGGACTTGCAGTCTAGAACAATTCTAGACCAGATGCCCTTGCCTATAGCACATTTAAAGACAAAGGCTATTATGGTAGCTTCATGGTCACCATTAATGAGGACAATGTTCAATTCCAGTATTATGGAGTTGGAATTCCAATACCTGCTGTGTTAGGATGTGAAACCACATCCCCAGAGGGTTAAGCCTGAGCTTCTGGATTACTGATTAGTCACATTTCCACTCCACCATTGCCTTGCCCACCCCAATGCTTTTCATGCATGAAATCCTAGAAACAGACACTGATAAGGCCATGTTCTAACTCCCAACAGAAGGCACAATATTCCTGCATCAGATAAACATTCATAATTCCCCAGTGAGCTAACTGGCTAGCCACTGGATTACTGAGCTTAATTTAGAAAAAAGGCAGTGAGTTCATCCTTCCAAACTTTGTCTTTGTCAAGTGGAACTTTAGATCAAGTCAACTTTAACCATGTGGAAAACTCTATTTCAGTTTGGAGACACCAGCACATTCACACTCATACCTTTGCTGTAGCTGACTTTACAAGATCAACCCTCATGTAATTTTTCCGAAGGACGTGATGGCTCCCCGAAGAATTGGTAAATATTTCAACCCCATCCATCGCCATGGTAATGTGGGGACTGAGAAAGTAAGAAGAGTACGGTGTCTATACGTTGTCATGAAACTGGTGACATTTACACAAAAGCATTTCAACACAATATACACAATCAAGGTCTTGAAAACATGCATCAAATGAGTCCAATTTTAGGCAGCATCTACAGCATATACTCACTGACAGACCACAACAAAAAACATGACAATCTTAATCAGACGCTCTACTCTCAGGATTTGGTAATGTGTCAGTCTTATCATTAAATGTAAAGTCACAAGTGTCCCAGAGGACTGCTCTCTCACTGAAGAGCAATATCTGATGGTGGTTAATCTGAGGGTTCATAGGCGAGCGTACAGGCCGAGAAGGAGACAAAAACAGAAATTATTGGAAAAGTCCATTGGGTCCAGTGAACCTTCCTCAGACCTGAAACATTAACTCTGATTTCTCTTCACAGATATTCCCAGACCTGTGAGCTTTTCCTGCAATTTCAGTTTTTGTTTCTGATTTCCAGCATCTGCAGTTCCTTTGTTTGTTTTGTTGGTTGAACAGGAGAGTCCTTCATCCTAACTTCAGCTCGTGCAGGAATTGAACCCATACTGCTGGCATTACCCTGCATGGCAAACCAGCCATTCAACCAATTGAGCTAACTGACTCCCACCATATCAGTTGGTCACTGTGTCTAAAAGTGCTTCATTTTACGCTGAATCAGTCATAACTCTTGAATCATGTTGGCAGTTGCTCAAAATGCAAGGCATTTACCAATAGTTGCACACCGCAGCTGTCATGCAAAGTTGAGGATGTACACATTACTGATGTCAAAACAATAACCCAAGGAATCACAGAGAGTCTTTCCAACGCCCTTCAGTGACTTAATGTGAACGAACACAAAGCAGGCCTTAAATTCAAACAGGAGGTCAGGTGGTCATTTCTTTTTTAAATTGTAAAGAAACTGATATTCAATGAAGTAATTCATCTTAAGGATGGAGTGGGACCATCAGGATACCAATGGAAGTAATGCAATGCCACCAACTTTCTTCCTGATTTATCCCTAACTCTCCATCCACCAATACGTCACCTCAATGTCCCCCAGCTCCTGAGAGGGCATTTGAGAGTCACCCACACTGCTGTGGGTCTGGAATCTCATGTAAGGTCAGACCAGGTAAGGACAGCAGTTTCCTTCCCCACAGGACATCAGTGAACCAGAAGAGCTTTTGCGACAATCAATAATAGTTTTGTGGACATCCTTGGACTCTTAATTTCAGATTTTTGTTCTACCATCTGCCATGGGGGCATTCAAACCCATCCCAGAAAAGTTATCCAGATCTCTGGATTAATAGTTAGCCATAATACCACTAGGCCATGGCCATCCCTGCCCCAAGAGGATGGTAGCAGTAAATCTCCCCCAGGGATGAGCAACAGTGCAAACAGTCTGAAACAACACAGTGATCAGCGGTGAGGATCACTCATGCGACACCTTCCAAAGTCATCAGAGTGTACTGTTTGAAGAATATACTTTTAAAAACAATCAATGGTGACAAGCAAAAACCATAAATATTAAATACTTAATCTGAACTTTTACAATCCTCTGATATTTTATAAATGCAGGAGCAATGGCGACACTGCAAAATGTCAGATGATTTGTTATGTTTAAGCTAAATGATTGTCAGTGTACAACTCTACGTCCTCAAACTCTGGAGGTCACTCACTCCAGTAATAAGCAGTCAAGGTCTCTGCATGTTATTTCTGTTTGACTATTTCAAAGTTAGTTTTTTCTGATCCTGTAAAATTGACTGTCTCAGCTCTTCAATAACTGAAGCCTCCTATCGTGCCTTTTTTTATCTTTAGACTCAACTCTTGCAACATATTACTGGCTGACCTCCCACATCTTACTCACCATAAATTTAAGGTCATCCAGAACTCTACTATCTGCATCATTACTCACACCAATATCCTTTCACCCATTGCCCTGAGCTCACTGATCTACCTTGACTCCCAGGTAAATAGCTCCAGAATCCCACAAGGTCTCCACGTTGATGAGATCCAGAAAGAAACAGGATGAATGTTTGTACCTGTTGGGAACCCAGAGCTCCTCACAGATTTCACTGCCCAGGCAGGTCTCCTTCGTCTCAATGACAGCATCACCAAATGGAACAGTATCCTGAAACAAAAGCCATGCAGTGGCATTATTGTCATCTACGAGCATTCAATTTTATTTGTTCCTTTACAATTGAATTGTCAGGAAAAAGTACATTCACTTATGGACAGGAATTGCTTCAGAGCTGAATACGTTCATAGGCGGCAAAAGTTTTACATGGTGGTTTTAAATGTAATTTATCAATGCTTCCTATTACCATTGATATCTTGGAGCAACTCAGGGGTAGGATGTGGCAATTGCAAATAGAAGCATCGTACATTTCAGCACACATTCACAAATTATGTTTGTACATAGGGACAGCACAGTGGTTCGCACTGTTTCCTCACAGCCAAGTTCGATCCCACCTTCGGGCGACTGTCTGTGTGGAGTTTGCACATTCTCCCCGTGTCTGCGTGGGTTTCTTCCGGGTGCTCCAGTTTCCTCCCACAGTCCAAAGACGTGCAGTTTAGGTGGATTGGCCAGACTGAATTGAATTGAATTAGTTTTATTATCACATGCACTCACAGTGAAAGTTTACAAGTTGCCACATGTCTGTTTATCTAGGTGTACAAGATGATGAGAGGCATAGATAGAGCGGATAGTCAGAGACATTTTCCCAGGGCGGAAATGACTATTACAAGGGGCATAATTTTAAGGTGATCGGAGGAAGGTATAGGGGAGATGTCAGAGGTAGGTTCTTCACACAGAGAGAGGTGGGCATGTGGAATGCGCTGCCGGCAGTGGTAATGGAGTCAGATACTTTAGAGACTTTTAAGCGACTCTTGGATATGCACATAGATGATAGTAAAATGTAGGGAACGCAGGGTAGTTTGACCTTACAGTAGGATAATAGGTCGGCACAACATCGTGGGCCGAAGAGCCTGGACTGTGCTGTCGTGTTCTATGTTTGAAGATTATCAAAAATACTCCATAGTGTTCAGGGGTGTGCAGGCGAGATGGGAAATACAGGGTTACGAGGATAGGGTGGGGGCCTGAGTCTGGGTGGGATGCTCTTCGGAGTGTTGGTGCAGATGCGAAGGGGCCAAATGGCCTCTTCCCGCACTGTAGGGATTCTATGATTTTGATTGATGAGCAGCTCATTGGATAGGGGTGGCTACTGCATTGATGTATCCAATATTAACTTAAGCCACAAAACAAAAATGGTCCAGCTGAAAAGGGGACCCTACTAAACACTGTAAAAGATTCAAAATCATTTCTAATCTACCCATCCCTCTTTAACAAACTTCAAATTCCTTTCCAAAATGTACAGGATTTTTCTTCACAGATGCTGCCAGATCTGCTGAAGTTTTCCAGCAAATTCTGTTTTTATTATTCAAATCCCAGCTGCTCTGTGCTGAATGCACCATTTGGATAATTGATTCATAGCAAGTTACAGTAAAAAAGCCTAGAGAAACTCTGAAGCAACACAGCAAGGCTCATTAGAGAGCACCTTCCAAGCCCATGACCACTATCAAAGAGTCATACTGGACAGAAATAAACCCTTCGCTCCAACTCCTCCGCACTGACCAGACATCCCAATCTGACCTAGTCCCATTTGCCAGTATTTGGCCCATATCCCTCTGAACCCTTCCTATTCATATACCCCTGCAGATGGGTGGCATGGTGGCTCAGTGGTTAGCACTGCTGCCTCACAGCACCAGGGACCCGGGTTCGATTCCACCCTCAGGCGACTGTCTGTGTGGAGTTTGCACATTCTCCCTGTGTCTGTGTGGGTTTCCTCCCACAGTCCAGAGATGTGCATGCTAGGTGGATTGGCCATGCTAAATTACCCATAGTGTGCAGGGATGTGTAGATTAGGTGGGTTATAGGGGGCTGGGTCTGGGCGGGATGCTCCGAGGGTCGGTGTGGACTTGTTGGGCTGAAGGGCCTATTTCCACACTGTAGCGACTCTATACGAAACAAAAACTTTTAAATGCTGTAATTGTACCCACCTCCACCACTTCCTTTTGCAGTTTGTTCCATACATGCCCCAGCCTCTGCGTGAAAGGGTTACTCCTCAGGTTCTTTTTAAATCTTTCCCCCCCCTCACTTTAAACCTATACCTTCGAGTTTTGGACCCCTCCACCTGACAAAAAAGTCATTGGCTATTCACCCTATCCATGCCCCTCATGACTTTATAAACCGCTATGAGGTCGCCCCCTCAGCCTCCAGCCAGGGAAAAATGCCCCAGCATATTCAGCCTCTCCCTATAACTCAAGTCCCTCGAATTCATCCTATATCATCTAGAAGGATAAGGGCAGCAGATACATAGGAACACCACCAACTGCAAGTTCCCCTCCAAGCCACTCACCATCCTGACTTGGAAATATATCGCCGCTCCTTCATTGTCACTGGGTCTAAGGTCACGGACCTCCCTCCCTGTCAGCATTGCGGGTGTCCCAACGCGGCTGTGGTTCTAGGTGCCAATTTCACCATCTTCCCCAGTCCAAAGATGTGCAGGTTAGGTGGACTGGCCATGCTAAATGGCCCATAGTGTCCAGGGATTTGCAAGCTAGGTGGATTAGCCATGGAAAAAGCAGGTTTACAATGGATTGGGTGGGGGGGTTAGGTCTGGGCAGGATGCTCTTTAGAGGGTCGGTGTGGACTGGTTGGGCTAAATGGCCTGCTTCCACAATTTTCGGATTCTGTGAACTCAGTCTGGGCAATAAATGATGGCCCAGCTAACAATATCCACATCCTATGAACAAATATAAATTCAAAGTGTACAGATAAGTGCCAGACTAACAAATGGCTAGAACCTGGAACAAGATTTAGCACATATTTAAATTCCTGAGAAAGTAGCCACAATGGAAGAGATGGTTTCTCCGCTCACCTGTCCAGTCACCCGCTGGATTATATCCGGAAGGGAAAATTCTTCTACTATCCTGGAAAAACAAGACAAAACAATGACCAACTATTTAAATTATCAGGAGAAATAATCTCCCAGAAACATACATGATTAAATAAAACTCTTAAACATTTTAAAGTTTATTGTAACATCAGTCAATCTGCCAAGGTACTGCGCCCAATAAGTCAAATAACATGCTGTTTTGAAGAGACTGGAATATTCTACTCTTGTAAAATAAGTGCATTTCTCTGCAGACAAACAATGATTCAAGTTTAGAGCTTTAAAAGGACAAATACTGGGTTAGTTCCAAGGTCATTCAGTAAGGTTAATCACCATTCTACTCTGGATTTTGCTTTATGTCAATATCAATCAAGTGCCTGTAGACATTGAGGCTCCATTATATTCTCTTCCTGTAAAGATTTTCCATATTCCATTCTTTCAATACCTAGGAGGTGCTGACCTCTGGACTGGATCTTGAGTGGGTAGCAGAATTTTAGTTGCTGAATCCAGAATCTGGACGTGGCCCTGTTTCAGAGAGGCATATCCCCACCAGGGACTAAAGAAGTGGCATCACTCAGGCCACCATCACAAAGAGACCTCAGTAGCAGGATTGCTGACAGCCACACAAGAATGGTTCAACTTGACTTCTGGCAGGTGGCAAACCTGTCAATTTTTCCTGCAGCTGGCAAAAAGACATCATGATAGGAAGACATCAGACATCTTTTCAGTTATTTATATAAATGATTCAGATTTGAATATAGAAGATATGATTAGTAAGTTTGCCGATGACACCAGAATTGGTGGAGTAGTTAACAATGAAGAGAATTATTTCAGAGCACAATGGGACCTTGAACAGATTGGCCAACGGGACAAGTAGTGGCAGTCGGTGTTTAATTTAAGTAAATGTGAGCTGCAGATTTCACAGATTTGATGGATCGAAAAGGCAGTTGCTAGCTCCATGCCTTTGATAAAAATCACTATTGGTAATACTGGGCAGCCTCTCCTCTTTCCGCTTCCAGCATGGAATACTTTGACTGACTTCATATCCTCTCGCTCAGTTGGCCCAAGGAAATGACAACTTGAAATGGAACAGGAAGAAAAGCATAACATTGTTCAATGGTGTGGCTGTACACAATGATCAAAGTCAGGTTTGGTTACCCAGACTTTGACACAGGTAAATCCATTTACTCAAATAATTTAACAAGGCAACTTTTGGTGGCAACGGTCACGTTAAAATGAAGAACACATGCTTGTAGAGGTTGTCACCAGCAAATATTGATGATAGCACATACATCATGTCCTAACATTAAGTCTCATGTGCACAGTGCTGAGCCAAAGTTCTAGCTCTCAGTTTCTCTCGCACGTTTGTCTGTGCTCAGGATAATGTCATGCACTGCAAATATTCAGTACAAAGGTGATTATTGTTTAATCCAGAATTTTGGCTGTGATTTTAAATAACAATTGCATGAAAGAGAACTATTGCCATACCTTTGTTTATTCCATGGCATAAACCAGCGTAACTCTCTGTAGTTCCCACTATTTGCCATGGCCATCTTTGGTCTAATTAACAACAGCTTCCTGAAACATATGATTTGAAAGTTAATTACAATCAATCAATCTACTTCCAGAAAAAAAGACACATAAACTAATGTGCCACTGGCAATAGAACCACTAATGGTCAATGCCAATGGGGAAAGGAAATACTTTATTGCATATTTGTGCTTCAGATAGACATGATATTTACAAGGGGAAACATTTCGATTCACCATGAAAAAGATAAGCAGTGAAGACTGGAATCAGTAAATCATTTATTCCTCGATGTCGGACAGTGCAGGAAACCAAACATATCCATTTTGAAGCTATATCTATGACATCTAGAGTAAGATAACAGCTCTGAAAGAGTTAATGCTGAAATTGCATTAGGTCCACCCAATCTGATGATGCCACACAGCCTCAGTATGAGGGAGGAGTCAGCCTTTCACAAGGTCCCTTTGGTGACATGCCGACACATCTGGCTCCTACTGGACTGGAACGAAGGTCACATGAGTCTCATTGACTATTAGATCCCTGATTGGGGCTGTTAACCTGGGGCCAATCAGGGTGCCCTGGCTGACAGATATAAACACAAGTTTCAGTGTTGCCTCACCCTATTGACCAGCTCTGAGCCAGCTGGTCAGAGTGTGTGTACTGTGCTCATGTAAATAAAGGGTGACTTGGGGATGACGCACCGGCCTCTGTACAGTTCTTTCATGAAAGACAGTAATTATGACTAACTAGTTAATGTTAATTGTACGTTTTACAGTCATAATATCCAGGACAAAGCAGCCCACTTGAAGGCATATCGTCTAACACCTTCCTTGTTCAACCCCTCCATCACCAAGAGGCGGTAGCAACAGTGTGTACCATCTACACGATGCACTGCAGCCAAGTTACCAAGGACCCTCCAACATCACCTCTGAAATCAATGGCCTTTACCAGCAACAAGGACAGATACACAGGAATGCCACCACCTACGAGTCCTCCTCAAATCACACACCATCCTCATTTTGAACAACATGGCCATTCATTCAGTGGCTGGGTCAAAACCTTGCAACTCCCTCACTAACAGCACTGTGGGTGCAACTGCACCATACAGACTGCAGAAAATTCAAGGAGGCTTTTCCAGGGCAATAATGAATAGGCAGTAAATGCTGGCCCAGACAGCAACACTCATCTCACAAAATAAACAAGAAAAAAAATCATGAAATGTAACTCAAACACACTTCTTGTTAAAACTCTCTGGTGATGAAAACAAAAACACCTTTTGTTCAAGCTTATTATCTTGCATTCAACAGAACAATACAGAATAAAAAGCAAAGGGAAAGCATTTACACTGTGTGAGAGGTCAGTGCTGTTTGATTGACAAGTCAACTGATTAGTAAAATTGTCATGGATAATGCAGCAGTTAACGATGACTGACGGTTAACTCCCGTTCTTTGTTTAAATTTTAAACTGGCGTTGTTGGCTCTGATTGGTCAGGTAATTGCCCTGAAAAATTGACCAGTGAATGGTTATCACTCATTCTCTTGCACTGAAACAAGTACAGTGTGTGTACACACTCTTTTTGGCTAAAAGAAGAAATATAGGTACCCGTGTCTTAATGTATGCAGCTTCAGACACACATGAGGGTGCCATACTCTGAGCCCAACCGTCTTTCCTAACTGAATTTTCAGCATAATTCTTTGCACTGTGCAGTTTACTGATCAGTCATCATCAGCTGGCACATTCTCCTCAGCAATGCCTCTTCACTAATCAGAGTCCATTTAACAACCAATCAGCACTCTTCTCTCGCACAATACAAATTTTTTTCCACTTTACTTGGGTACCTTTTGTGCATCAGCCTTTAACAAAATTTGTCCTTTTCCAGAAAACTCAAGTTCTGAATTCCCAAATAACTACTCTCTAATAGTTTATCATCTACTGTGGATAATTAGACAGTCTAGAAAGGAGAATTGAGGGATGTTGAGATGAGTGGTCTTGTCCCTACCTCAGAACCAGGAGGCCCGGGTTCAAGTCCCAACTGCTCCAGTGGTATGCAAAAGCCATCTCCAAACAGGCTGATTAGAAAATACTTAGAAAGGAGGATCGATGCCAGCAAATACCCAAACTACAAGCCACCAACGGTTGCTAACTGAAAGATGCAACATCTCTCAGGTGTCAGTTAACCAGCCAGCACTGTCCTAACAATCCAGTGAAGATTCATTCAAGGTCCATTTCCTTGTGACAAAAGCTGTAGTTTTTTGCCAAGGCTGAATTCTATGCTGTGGTTGGTACTGAACCTGGGATGAAACCTGTCTGCAGCAGTTTGGAAAGCAGAGTGATTAGGGAAATACTGGGATATTTGAGCTCTATGATCTTTCTTGATAATGACGCAGGGGAGAAACCAAAATAGTGGTGCCAGCCACTGCAATTCCACATGACCACTTCAGGACCTGGCATCATTTTCCTCAGGGCAGGGTGAGAGAGATTACAGAAAGGGATGATTGAGGCGCACAACATTAGGCCCAGTTTTAGACCAAGTAAACAATCTATTCCTATTGGCTGATGCCACAAAGACAAATGAACACAGTGTTATTTTGTTTTTGGAGGCAGTGCTGAGGGATGCAGGAAAAAATATATTATTGCTTCAAACATCTTTTAAATGTACAGTATATATTGTTGAGCATAATGCGCACTGCTGAGATTATTTCATGACAGTATTAGAATACACAAAATCACAATAATTTTAGATGTGATGCCATGCAAACCAATGAGCATTTTTACTTTGAGAAGTGCTAATTGCCGCTATACATTTTTGCTGAAAAGCAGTACTCAGGTATAATTCTGAACAGTAAAAGATTAACACAAATACATGACACAGCAAGTACAGTACAGTAAAGAAAAACTTACTTGTTGAGAAATATCACTCTACAGTTGTAGAGGGTGTTTTTGTACAGGACTGGCCTGGGATTGCATAAAAAAGACAGAGGTTAGGACCAACTACAATTAATCTTGGCTTATTCAACTAATCCTCTATTATTTTTCAATGGTATAATTTGAAAAAAAAAGACAGGTTCGATAATCCAGATGCTTTAACTGTGTGAGGAAAATGATGAATTAAATCAGTTGGTTCCCTATTTTCCACTATTTGTCCATGATTAGGAAAAGCACAAATAAACCTTTAATAACCTAGCAGTATTGCCATGTTAATTTGAAGCACAGGTTCTGATCAAAGCAGGATGAATTTTTTTTCGCCCCATTTAATCTTTCATGGGAAAATGGCATTGCTGGCAAGGATGGCATTTAATTGTGCTGGAACTGAGTGGCTTGCCCTGCCATTTCATTGGCTCTTCACAGCCAGATTACAGCGGGTCTTGAGTCACATGTAGGTCTGACAAGGTCCGCACACCAGACTTCCTTCCCTGAAAGACATTAGTGACTGAGGAAGGATTTCACAAATGGATGATTGTTTCATGGTCACCATTACTGGGCTCAGCTTTCAACCGGATTAGGGTGAGGTTCAAATTTATTTTGATTTGAAATTCCACCAGCTGGAGTGGTGGGATTTGAACCCTTGTTCCCAGAGCATTACTTGGGCCTCTGAATTACTAATCCAGTGATACCACCAATACATCAACCTCATCTCAGCGAGAACCTTTGCATGAACTGACTAATCATCATTATTCTTGATAAATTTAGCTTTGCTACTACACCTGCTATATAACAGAAATACTGTGTTAATCCAGGCAAGTCTGGTTACCTCATCCCTAAAACACATCATGTTCCTTCAGTACAGAGGAACACACCAAGACATCATCTCACTGTCAGCATGCTGCATAGAGAGGGGACCTTTACTTTTTAAGTGTAAAATCCTCCATTTTAAGCACTGCCAAAACTGAGTAAATTATTGAATTAAATCTCCCTATCTGCCTGCTATTAAATCTGACTCCCAGCAATCTCAGAGCATCTTGTTCACTGTTCTGCTAAACCTCAATGTGCACCGACTCATTGCCTACGTGTCTTCATTCAAGACTTCCATTCACATTTTTATTATCGTTAGCCCAAACTTTACCAGCATTCTCCATTCACCACCTCGGGTCTCTGCCACCTCCACCCTGTACTCCAAACCACTGATTATGTATCCATCTATATCTAACTGTTATGGACAATCTCAAGCCGTTTGTTCCAATCCACAACCTCCTGTCCTCCCACACTGTTCTTTCACTGGTGGCACAACCATCGGCCCTCAGACCCCGTTCTCTGGAATTCTGTTGCACGACTCTTTTGTCTTACCATACATCTATCCAAAAGGCTCCTGAAAACCAGCCTCTTGAACTGTAGCTTCTGTCATTTACCTCAACTCAGCATTGACACCCACTCTGCAATCCCCTGTTCCTGGGCATTCTGTGAGTTGACGGTACTTATGAGAACTACAGGATGTCATAAGCAAGAGATTTCAAAGCAAAAAATCTGAATGGCACCAACATGACTTTTCAGTACTTCTCAGTCAAAAATGCAGCGCAATTTCCTCATAGCCTTGCAATCAGAGAGCTAAAGTAATTTCACCACGGAGGGAAAAGTCAAGAGGCACAACACATAGAATTAATTGTAGCAAACTAGATAATGGTGTTTTTCAAGATCTTCTCATAACATCGATCATGATCGACATCGAACATTGACCTTGTTCAAACAGCTTTGCCAGACTTGTCAGGGCAGAGATTAGAATCAACCCAATCCTGATAGAGACCTTATATGTTTCCATATACATTTTATTTTACTTCTTTTTTAAAAATTCCTGCAATAACACTTGTTAAATTGTTAACATGCACTAAAATAACAAAGGGAATTAAATATATCTCAGTCAAATTAATTATCAAATGACAAATCATCACATCACCTGTTATGACTCTAAAATCTCAGCTCTAACATTTCAACAAGTAAAACAATCTCATTAACCAACAATGAACGCACTCACATTCCTACATCACACATTATGTCTTCAGTGGCCGGAGAGACCAAGAGTTCTGCCAGTACTTGAAACGAGTGAAGTACTGTATCAGATTCCAAGTAGTGGTCAGCGCAGCCGTACCCACTGGACAGGGGAGAAAAAGGCAGAGTGATGTTACTGACTGAGAAGTGCAAGAGTCAAAAGAGCAACATCAAATAGTTTCCTTGAAAATTGACCTAAAGAGTCATAACTTTCAAAGAAGAGACATTGCATCTGCTATCAGAGATAAAAGGTACTGCAGATGCTGGAGAATCTGAGATAACAAGGTGTGGAGCTGGATGAACACAGCAGGCCAAGCAGCATCATAGGAGCAGGAAAGCTTGACGTTTCGGGCCTAGACCCTTCAGCATCTGCTGTTATTTTGGCTCTGGTAGCTTCACATGCATACAGTACAACCTGTACGTTGAAACAAAGCATTAAGCAAACAAAACTCTCCATCTCCTTAAAAAGGTTCAAAACAAAAAAAAAATGCTGGTTCTCTCCAGCATGATTTGTTTTCAGTAGAGATTCCATCATCTGAAGTAATTTGCTCCTTAAAAAAGTTGTTGTACAAAGTCTTGAATCCTACTTTAAGATAGGAGGGTTCTTCAAAAGGTCACTAAAGACTGACCAGAAACCACACTGTCAAGGAGATAACTAGGAGAAGTCAACTGTCAAAGACAAAATGAATTCTCACTTGGAAGTGCAAGTATTAACATGGGAGAGCCAGCAGTTGCTTAAAGGCAAATCCAACCTTTCTTCCTTTGTGGAAATAAAAGAATGACTTGACAAATGTTGTGCAGACAATGCACTATACATCGCATTTTCAAAAGGAATTTAAGTAACACACAAGAGACTTATTTTGAAAATAGAAATATATAGTTAAAGGGTCACCTGGAGTCATAACCTTCAGGATTGGAGGGAGGCCCAGTGATTAGAATGAGGGGCAGGTGGATCTCATTGAGTATGAGATCCTTGATTCGGGTTAGACACCTGGGCCAATAGGGAGCTATAGCTGACAGATTTAAACAGGGGATTCATTTCAGGGTTAGGCTCTGAGTGGCTACTCAAAGCCCACATACTATGCACATGTTAATAACGGGCGACTTGGTAACAGGATACTGGCCTCTGTGCAGTTATTTCACGATAATTATGGTGAGGATATTTTTCAGATAAGTGGTATGCAGTGGGGTCCCCCATGAATCAATATTCGGATCGCGGTTTTCCAATTTCTTTATGAATGGCATTGATTTGCAAGCAGGGTGTACAATTTCCCAAGATTTGCAAACAATACAAAAAACTTTCCAACATAATAAATATAGTAAGGAGAATACTGGCAGATTTCTGGAGAACTTAGTTTAGTGGAATAGGCAGAATGTGGAGGTACGTGAAGTAACAAAATAGGGAGGCAATCTTAAATATTCTGACCCGATAAATGGTTTTACGTCCTATTTGGAGAGGAATCCTCAAAAGATGCATAATCACAAGTCTTTAAAAGATGTTGGGGCAAACTGATAGGAGAGATAAACAAATGTATGGGGCAACTGACTTTGTAAATGGCAACCGATAGAACTATGGATGTTGTAAATCAGGAACAAAAACAGAAGTTGCTGGAAAAGCTCAACAGGTCTGGCAGCATCCGTGGAGAAAAAAAAATCAGAGTTAACGTTTCGGGTCCAGTGACTCCTCTTCAGAACTGGTTCTGAGGAAGGGTCACCAAACCCAAAACGTTAAGTCTGATTTTTTTCTCCACAGATGCTGCCAGACCTGCTGAGCTTTTCCAGCAACTTCTGTTTTTTTTTCCTGGCTTTGTAAATGGCCTTTGACAAAAAAAAAAAAACAAGGAAGTGATGCTAAAGATGCTTGGAGCAGCATTTTGGGGATAAGGTAGGGGGTGGCTCAGGATTGGATGCTCTTCAGAGGGTCAGTGTGGACTCGATGTCCTGAATGGCCTACTTCCACGCTGTAGAGATTCTATGAGTGGCACGGTGGCTCCGTGGTTAGCATTGCTGCCCCCGTGCCAGGGGCCTGGGTTCGATTCCACCTTCAAGCGACTGTGCAAACTCGACACAGACATTGTCCCTGTGTTTGCATGGGTTTTCTTTGGGTACTGCAGTTTCCCCCCACAGTCCAAAGATTTGCGGGTTAGGTGGATTGGAAGTGGAAAATTGTGCATAGTGTTCAGGGATGTGCAGTTTGAGTGGGTTAGCCATAAGAAATCGCAGGGTTATAGGGACAGGGTGGGTCTAGTTGGGATGCTTTTCAGAAGGCCAGTGTGGGCTCGATGGGTCGAATGGCCTACTTCCACACTTATGGAGATTCTATAGTGAAGTTTGCAAATCACTCGTTGAGCCTCAGCTGGAGTACTGTCAACAATTGTAAATTATTTTAGGATAGATTTTGCAATCTTAGAAAGAATGTTTGTAAGATAAGGCCAAGGATTAAGACTTCAGTTTTGCAGAGGGGTTGGAGAAACTATAATTATTTCATTTGGAGCTGAGAAAGTTAGGGAAGCAACCTAACTGAAGTATTCAGCATCTTAAGGCCATTTGACAGAGTAAGTAAATTTACCCTTTAAAATGGGTTGACACACAGGTTTAAGACAATTGGCAGAGGAATAACTGAAGGGGAAATATTTTTCATTGAAGAGTTTTTAATTTTAGAATACCATACATGAAAGGGTGGTGGAATCTTAAAAAAAAAAACGACTGAATATATACTTGAAAAGGGCATGAAACTGTTTGACATGGCTTAATAGGGTGTTTTCCCCATGAAAGAAAATTGCAATATTTGGGATCACCGTCATAATTCCAGACCACCTATGGTCATATCAAACTGTGTCCATAAGTGGTATTTAATAAAAAGGACTGATACAGCCAAGATGACGGCAGATTGAAATTCAATAACATCCTGGAGACACACTCTGGAACACTCAGTACAGGATCAGGAAAACTTCAAAATGGGAAAACCTACAAGTGGAGAGAAAACAAGAGGCTGACTATCCAAACCCCTTTCAGCAGGAAGCCAGCTTCTGCACACAGGTTTGTCATCCAGTCATACAGCATTGAAACAGACCCTTCAGTCCAACTTGTCCATGCCAACCAGACATCCTACATTAATCTAGTCCCATTTGCCAGCATTTGCCCATATCCCCTCTAAGCCCTTCCTATTCATGTGCCCATCCAGATGCCTTTTGAATGTTGTAATTGTACCGGCCTCCACTGCTTCCTCTGGCAGCTCATTTCATACAAACACCACCCTCTGCATGAAAAAGTTGCCCTTTAGGTCCCTTTTATATCTCTCTCCTCTCACCTTCAACCTATGCCCTCTAGTATTTTTTTCCTTCCAGGAATCTACAAGAAAATGGGGTTTAAAGGAGAGCTTTAACCCTGATCTGTGGATGTTAGTGGCCTGATGGCGTAGTGTGTGGACCATTGTGTTGTGAAGGTCATGGCTTTGAGGACAGCCATTAACAACCCCGGCACTGCAGGAAAACGGAAAAGACAGTCTCTCGCCCAATTGTGGCCAGCCAGCTATGGCCAAAAGCAAAAGAATTTCAGTGAACTTGCAAATAAACAAAGGATCCTGGAAAAGAAAAATCAAACACCCCTATTTGCAGATCATTCCTTCAGTCACTGGGTCAATATCCTGAAACTCTCTACACAGCAGCACTGCAGGACCAACTTCCTTGCTTCACGAAGGAATCTCAAACTTTTTAAGCAAGTGTCTGCTGTGGGAGACCAGAGTTTTAAGGGGGAATATCATAAATTTGAGATCTGAGATTTAAATTACAGATAAAATAGATGGTGAGGTTTTTGTATAACATGTCAAAAAGTAATTCGGAACAGTGGACTGACTACATCATTTCCAAGAAAGCACGTGACTTCAATTAAGAGCCTAACAGGATACCTGGGATGTTAACTAATGATCTGTTTAGAAAGTTGAACTTTTATCAGAGAGAAAACAGACCAGAACAACTTGTGATTTGAGTTCAGATCTAGTTCAGGAGAACAATTCACCCAGCAAAAGGCTTTAGTTTGTCAAGTCTCTAAGTTGTGAAAGTTTATGTGCAAGTTTTCAAGTTGTCAGAACAAAAGAGCAGTGGTTTGTTTGGCCATTTTAGCGGGCAGTGAAAGGTCAATATTTAAGAGCGTGGAATCACATGCAGGCCAATCTCGATAAAGACAGTAGCTTTCCTTCCCTCCAGGGTTTTTCCAACATTTTATGTAGGATAACGTCATGTAGCTTTATATTTTATTCCAGATTTTGTTACAGGTAGTTCTCCTATTACATGATAGTTGCGTTCTTCTGTGACCTCGCACTATAGAAAATCGTCACAGAAAATCGCATTTGAGGGAAATTGCTACAGAAAATCGCTATACTGAGGTTATAGACTTGCTCGTCAAGCTGGTGTGTTTGGTTGCAGACGTTTCATCACCCTGCTAGGTAACATCGTCAGTGCGCCTCTGGTGAAGGGTTGGTGTTCTGTCCCACTTGTTATTTACATGCCTTGGTTTGCTGGGGTGGTTGGTATCACTTCCAGTTCTGTTTTTCAGTGGTTTGCATATGAGGTCCAATTCGATGTGTTTGTTGGTGGAGTTCCAGTTGGAACGCCACCAAGAGTCATGACCAATTCTCACTGGTCTCAATACACATGGACAAAGAAGCTCACAAATTCGACTAGGTCAACACATCCATAACAGCATAAGCCAACCAGAGACATGACAAACTATTCCTGGAGTCTTGGCATTCCAACCGGAACTCCATCAACATAGAATTGTAGAAGCCCTACAGTTTGGAAACAGGCCCTTCGGCCCAACAAGCCCACATCGACCTACAGAGCATCCCACCCAGACCCATTCCCCTATAATCCACCTAATCTACACATCCCTGAACTCTCTGGCAATTTAACATGGCCAATCCACCTGCACATCTTTGGACTGTGGGAGGAAACCGGAGCACCCAGAGGGAACCCACGCAGATAAGGGGATAATGTGCAAACTCCACACAGACAGTCACTCAAGGTTAGAACTGAGCCGGGGTTCCTGGCACTGTGAGGCAGCAGTGCTAACCACTGAGCCACAGGGGCTGCCCCAATGGCAAACACAGTGAACTGGGCCCAATATACAAACCAACGAAAAACAGGACTGGAAGTAATGCCAACCACCCCAGCAAACTGAGGCATATAAATAACATGCGGAACAGAACACCGACGCTTCACCAGAGGCACATTGATGATGTTATCTAGCAGGGTGATGAAACGTCTGCAACCAAACACACTGCCTCAAAGAGCAAGTCACGTGAGACACGTGTTATAGCAGAACTACCTGTAATTGAATTTAAATTGTACCAACTGTGATGTCCAAGCCTCAGCCTGGACTTCTGAATCATACTCTGGAGATACTACCACTTCACCATCACCTCCCCTCAATTGCACCTTCTCCATCTACAATTTCAGGATCATTCTCATATTAATGTGTGTGGGAGCCTGCTCTGTGCACATTACGCAGCGTGTTTAGGGCACATCACCAGGGACTGCACTCGTGAAACTCTTCATTGATTCTAAAGTGCTCTGGGATCACGTGAAGAGCTGTAGAAGGCTGTTTACCAAATAAAAATTGCAGACATTTCCTTTCTCTTTACTTACCAAATTTCCAGTTCAGGTCCAAGTCTATATTTTGCACCCTTTGATTTTGCTATTTCAATACCTGTAAGCATTTAAAAAAATTCAAAACAAAGAACGTACAAGGAACCTATTTATACATTATTAAAATCACTAAATTTTGACAACCTTAAAACAAGAAGTCAGAGGGAAACTCAGAGAAAGTCATCATTAGATAGAGACGCGGATTTTGAGGAAACATTGCAAGTGATAATTTAACTCTGGAAATGCCACCAGCCATAGGGCTTGACCACCCTGCGGTTTTGACCACATCATCGGTACAAAGTACAAAACAGAATTCAAAGAGAAAACTGGCAGAATTAAAATGAACAGTTATCTAAATTATTGAACAATACTGTATCTTAGTGTATATTAGTTGGTTTTTGTCTTGTTCTTTGTTATATTTTCACCCATTTCAAGGAGCATAACCCTCTACTGTTCCCTGTTGAATAAATTTCTCCCTGGTAATGATGCGATTAGCAAAGCCATTATTCCTGCTGAGAAACTCAGCAGGTCTGGCAGCATCTGAGAGGAGAGAGAAACAGAGTTAATGTTTTGAGTCCTATGACTTTACTTTGGAATTGCTCCAAAAAGAAAGTTATTGGACTTGAAATGTTCAGTCTGTTTCTCTCTCTCCACAGCTGCTGCTAGATCTGCGAGTTTCTCCAGCAACATTTATCCTCAAAATATTAACCTGGGATTTGTGGATGTCTAGCCTAGGGTCATGACCTTTATGCCACTGCATTCCAGTGGCTTCTTAACCTTAGATTGATTCGAGGCAATTTAAAGCTAGTGAAGTATATTCAGAGTGTAATCACTGTTGTTATTTAGGAAAATCAGCAGCCAATTTGCACACAGCAAGCTCCCACAAATAAATGTGACAAGGACCAGGCAGATGTTGATTGAAAGGTAGTTACTGGCTAGGACATCACTCTCCTGCCTCTCTTGGAAACAGTGTCAAAGGATCTTTTATGTACAACCCAAGAAAGCAAATGAGGAACAAAAACTAAGTTGCTGGAGAAGCTCAGCAGGTCTGGCACCATCTATGAAGGAAAAAACAGAGTTAACGTTTCGGGCCCGGTGACTCTTCCTCACAACAAATGCAAATGAGGCCTTGACTTGTTAGTTTGTCCAAAAGGCAACCCCTCAGTTTTACACCAGAATGTCAGAGATTTCAACACAGACCTTTCTATGTCAGAGGAAGGAGTTCCATCAACAGACTCACTAGTAACTTTCCTCTCCATTCCAACACCAAATACTTCCACGGGATACAGTGCTATTGGGAATATGTGAGACCAAGGATGCTCATATCGATGTATCAACAGGAAAGTGAGGAGGATGCACACATGCCAGTCAATGCTGGACAGTGGGCGCATACTTTCCCACTCCTGCTGGAAAATAAAAACACCACCAAGGCAGAATTTACAGGAATGGTAGGTGAGCCCAAATGCACCCTGTTTATTCTCCTTCTCCAGTGCATCTGGGGAAATGACTGCACAGAAATGCAAAAACTGGCATTCCCATGTTGTTACAATGGAGCAGCTCAGAAAATGCCGAACATTTCAACTGATTCACGGACTGCCTTTGTCAGCTCCCTCAGAGGGGAAAACTCCCACATTCTTGAAAATTCCCCGTTTATAAATTGATCCTGGAGGCAGAAACGATGAGTTGTTGGGGGTGGGGGGTGTAGGAAGTCCCAAGTAACAGTGATGAGAACATTTCTGATTGTAATGACATAAGCTTTGAAACTTACTTTTCAAAATTCTTTGAAAATTTCCTTCAAAATCTAGTGCCCACTGGTTCAAAGCGCAGGTCGCCAGGGTCACCTTGCCTCCCAGCATGGTGCAAAGAGACTTCACTTCCCTCTATTACAGATTGCGATGAGATGACATACAATCAAAACCTGAGAACAGGGAAAACTGAGAGCTCTCAGAATGACTGCAATCCGCTTCAAACCTTTAATTCCCTCTCTCCCTACTTTTCTTCCGGGTCAGGTTATACTGTGCTGCAGAAAGGCTGCGCAAGGCTGCCTTCCTAGATTCCCAATGCCAAATGCAATGACTGCTCTTTCCAACTCCTGCCGGTCTCCTGTGCCCCGCTTCCGTGGCGTCTGGCTGCAAACGCTGCGCTTTGCCCACGGGAGCAGACTGACACAGAAATACAAATTGTTGCGCTTTTTGTTTTATTTTGTTGCCTTAACCTGCCCCTTAAATCACCAGCAGCTTCATCTTAACTGGACTGTAAGAACCCAAACATTCATTTACAGCCGTGGCAAACAAAAAATTGTTGGAGACAGAGTGAAAAAGTAAATGATTTTACACTTTTATCAGTGTCAGGAAGGCGCTGACAGTTTGATTGACAATTAAGATTCATCCAATCAGATTATGGAGTTATTTTTTAGCTTCCCAATTGGTTTGGGAAGACATAGCTCTGCACATGCTCAGTAGGGATAGGGCTCAGTGATCGAGTGTCCAGAGTTTTATTTTTTTAATACCGAAAATATATTTTATTCCTATGTTATTAGTACGTTACAAACCAGTTCAATTTGGTCATTACAGAAAATGCAATTTTAAAAGTCACTTTAATCACTGAGCAGAGATAAAAGGTACTGCAGATGCTGGAGAATCCGAGATAACAAGCATAGGGCTGGATGAACACAGCAGGTCAAGCAGCATCCTCCTGCTCCTTTTGATGCTGCTTGACCTGCTGTGTTCATCCAGCCCCATGCTTGTTATCTCTTAATCACTGAGCATTTGCACTGTTTGGTGTCTTAATTCTAATGCAAGAGAAGTAACAAATTCTAAATATGACCAGAAGCTTTTCCAATACAATCTTCGAGGGATTCTATACATTAACAGATCTTCAGGACATAGAAACAATAGACATAGAAAATGTTCTATAGAAGGGTTGATCGTCCAAAAACATTAACGGATGTTACCAGACCTACTGAGTTTTTCCAGCAATTTCTGTGTGTCAAAAAAAATGGGAACAGGAGTGGGCCAGAGATAAAAGGTACTGCAGATGCTGGAGAATCCGAGATAACAAGCATGGGGCTGGATGAACACAGCAGGTCAAGCAGCATCATAGGAGCAGGAAAACTTGACGTTTCGGGCCTAAACCCTTCATCAGAAAAGCCCTCAAGCCTGCTCTGCGATTCAATATGATCATGACTGATTGTTCAACTCAGACCCCATTTTCAGCTGATATCCTAAGAATTATATCTATCTCCTTCTTTAAATCATTCAATGTTTTGGCTTCAATCATCTCCTGTGATAATGAATTCCATAGGCGCATCACTCTCTGGATGAAGATTTCTCTTCGCCTTAGTGCTAAATGGCCTACCCTATATCTTTAGACAATGACCCCTAGTTCTGGACTCCTCAGTCATTGAGAACATCCTGTGTTTACCCTGTCTCATCCAGTTGTAATTTTATAGATTTTCCCCCTTATTCCTCTAAACTCTATTAAGAACAATCCTAACTGATGCAATTTCTCCCCATAAATCAGTCCTGCTATTCCAGGAGTCAGTCTGGTCATTCTTTGTTGCACTCCCTCTGTCGTCAAAACATCCTTCCTCAGATAAGGAGACCAAAACTGCACGCAATACTCCAGCTCTGATCTCATCAAGACCCTGTACATTTGCAGCAAGACATCCCTGCTCATGTATTCAAATCTTCTCACTACGAAGGTCAACATGCCATTTGCCTTCTTCAGCACCTGCTACACCTGCATGCACACTTTTAAATGTACGAGAACATCCAGGTCTCATTGCACCCATCCCTTTCCCAATCTATTGTCATTCACATAATAGTTTTTTTTTCACTACCAATGTGGATAACCTCACAGTTATCCACATTATACTTCATCTGCCATGTGTTTGCCCCTCTGTCTGTACTCGTCCAAATCACGGTGAAGCTCCTCTGTACCTTCCTCACAGTTCATCCTTTCACCCAATAAAAGAGAGGGAGTGAGTGTGAAGCTGCGTATGTGGGTGATATGCCTGCCACAGTTGAGAGATGGTGAGTGCACTGCTAACAGCAGTTCTAACCGTGCGAGGGTGAGGTGAGACTGATGAAAGTGAGAATGGCTGGGAGGTGAAAGTGCTCATTAAATGATGGCACAGGGTAATCCAATGTCTTCCCATTGTCTCTGGACATTCCATGATCTCTGTTGAGATGAGGCGGTCAATTGATTAATTCAATTACATGACCAATTAATGGACACTTTCTGCCCCCCATGACATGTTTTCCTTATGGTCCCCCTCAATTAGAGAGCCCACCAGGAGGAGGATTCTCAGAGGGGCTCCCATAGATGGACGTCAGTGGGGAACATTCCATTATGGCCATTCCATGGCTCATAGGGAGATTTCCAGGATGACAAGGAGTAACACAAGACACCAACATCACCACAGAGGATACACCCTCTCCGATCACTGGAGCTTGCCTGCCTGACCCAACGCTGGCATCTGAAAAGCAATCCTTGGGGTTCATCAACAGGAAAGCACCCTCTCCCCTTCCCCTCCGGGTCTCAGCCTTGACCATCTGTGTCAGGGAGGTTTCCAAGCCAGTGGCCCTCTGACTGGGTCAGCAGCTCACAGAGACGAATTGGTGTCCTTCATTGGACAGCAGTCCTGGCGCTAAGCTCTTAATCACTGAATCCCTATGGTGTGGAATGAGGCCAGTCAGCCCATTAAGTCTGCAACCGACCATCAGAGGAGCATCCCACCCAGACCCAGACACAGCCTACATCTAGTACAGCCAATCTACCTAGCCTGCACATTTTTGGACAGTAGGAGGAAACCGCAGCACCTTAAGGAAACACACGCAAACACAGGTAGAACGTGCAAACTCCACACAGACGGTCGCCTAGGAGTGGAATTGAAGCTGGGTCCCTGGTGCTGTGAGGCAACAGTACTAACCAGAGTTGCCATGCCATCCATCTGTCACTGGTAAAGCTCTCTCCAAGATCATTAGGCCCCCCCACATGAGTTCAGGACCAGTTTTCAGTCCTGGCAGCACGCCTCTCTGGACTCTTGTAAAACTCTTGCTCACAAGTCCAGTCAATCCTCCATAGTGATTGCTGAAACTCAATACAGAGGACACTTTACAATCAACTGTTTGCTAACCAAACTCACTCATTAATCAAAATATTGCTGCCATTTACGAAGAGAATTGGTTTCTGACTTTGAGAGTTTCTTCATGTCTGATACTCAAAAGCCTAAGCAGGAAAATTGAACAATATTGACATTCATAAAGTAACATGTATACTTGAATGTGAATAATAGGGAAAGGGAAGGGCGACAGGACAAACTGGATAGTGCTTTTGAAGGGCCAACACTGATATGATGGGCCAAATAGCATCCTTCCATGCAGCACATTTGTATGAATCAAGATCACAAAGTAACAAAGTAGTAGGTAGTTGAACTGCACAGCAAAAACAATGAATAATAAGACGAAGGACATAATGATTAAACCATAGAGTGTTCAGAACACAACTTGAATATTGCATTCAGTTCTAGTGATCAGGAAATATGAGGGAGTGTCAGGGCAGAAATGTGCCAAAAATAATTATCTTTTGAATCAAGTGCCTGCATTGTGAGAAGAGACGTGTGAAATGTAAGGTGTTGAGTCAGGAAGGTAGCGTTAGTGAAGCAATCTTATGGAGGTCCGCACAATGGTTAAGAGAGCAGAAGAGAATGTCTATTTGAAATGTTACATTTACTCGAGTCTAGGAGTACAGTGAGGGAACACAGGCTCAAACTGATGTCAAGTAACTTTAGGACCAGTAAACCAGGAATTCAGCCAAGGTGTGTTCACTGTCTGAGTAAACCTTCATGTGTGGTATTGGATGGAAGAACCTTGAAATAATTCAGTAATTAATTGGATGCACTAATGAGAATTTCTCTGGACACATGAGGAAAGATGTGCTGAACGCCCACCAGTCTCCATAATTATTGTATTGAAGGTAATACGTTGAGGTTACTATAATCATGCACAGTGATTCTACTGAAGAAACATTCCTTGTCTTGAAGTTTTTAATCTCGCATTGATCAGGACATCTCACAAGAATACCAAAGAATAGGGGATCAACACTCTTAACTAATCAGCACTCTCTTCTTATACAGTATAAAAACGCTGTGTCTTTTACTTTGAGATAACAAGGTGTAGAGCTGGATGAACACAGCAGGCCAAGCAGCATCAGAGGAGCAGGAAGGCTGACGTTTTGGGTCTAGACCCT
>JAHRHZ010000063.1:3833765-3909551 GCA_024137785.1 Ginglymostoma cirratum
CCCGAAACGTCAGCTTTCCTGCTCCTCTGATGCTGCTTGGCCTGCTGTGTTCATCCAGCTCTACACCTTGTTATCTCTATTCCTGAAATACAAGCTGCTTTGTGTATTTCAGTGTCTGAATTCATTGTTTTGAAGCTTGATCATTGAAGATAACGTCTTTCATCTCTGATCTCATTAGCAAAGAGATGGAAGTGAAAATAAGAAGTGAGGGCTTTTTCATGCCTGACTGAGTGGACTAGTTTTAATGTCTTTTGATAAAACTTTAGTTTCAGATTATTTCATTCATTCCACATTAGTTTCATGAAGCTTGACTAACTGTGTGGTCAGTCTATTACTGTGGATCATTTGTTATCCCTTTCTAAAACCATTTCAGTCCATGAAATTCTCAGGTATCAAAATCAGATGTTGGAATTTGAAAATCTATTGTCTATAAGACCAAAAGGCATAATCTCAAAATAAGGGTCTTCCATTTCAAATAGAGACGGAGAAGAGTCTTTTTCACCTGACTGTAGTGAGTCCATGGAATTTGTTACCGTAGGTTGTTATAGAGGTTTGGTTGTTAAATGTATTCAACGCTGAGACGCACAGATTTTAAATCAGTAAGGGAATTAAGGATTATGGGTAGAAAGCAGAAAAATGGAGTTGAGGGTTATTGCATGATCTCATTGAGTAGCAGAGCAAACTCAATGGGCTGAATGGCCTACTTCTGCTCCTATATCTTACAGTAATCTACGTTTTATCACTATTGTAACAGCTTCAATTGGGAGGTAGGTAGGTGGGCTGTACGAAATCACGCTAAGCCCTTCATTAAATTGCAGTAAGGTTAGGGGTGGGTGGCAAGGCATCAAGAAATGCACACACAGAACGTTTTGCCATGTATACCTGGCCACAAGGGACCATCTTCCTATTTTAAAATCAAGGTCATGAGGTTGAGTGAAGCCTTCTGAGGAATTCATGGGGCAAGTCCTAACATTGTGCTGATTCCATTTGACCTGCACTACACTGCTGTGTGAAGTCCCTCACATCTGAAACTGGCACTTTCCTACAGGATGGAGACCAGAACAAGTTGGCCATGATTATGTCTTTTGCAAATTCTCCGGAGCTATAGAGCTCTGAATCAGGAGGGGCCCTCAGTCCGAGGCCTCCTGTTGATTTATTGTCACGTGTGCCGAAGTACAATGAAAAGCTTTGTTTGGGAGCAGTACAGGCAGATCATAGTAAGCAAGGACGGACAGATTAAAAAAGACTAGGGGTGTACAGGTTACATTGCACAGGGTGTGCACTAGGTGAGAACAATTCCAGCAAGATCAGCTTTATATGAGATGAGAGACTTCATTCATCAGGCTGGGAAGAAGCTGTCCCTGAACCTGCTGGTGCATGTGTTCAGGCTTTTGTATCTTCTGCCTGATGGAAGAGGTTGTAAGAGATCATTACCAGGGTGTGATGGGTCTTTGATGATGTTGGCTGCCTTTTTGTAGAAGTGGGCCATGTAAATAGAGTCCATGGATGAAGATTGGCTTCTGTAATGGTCTGGGCTGTGCACACCACCTTCTGTAGTTTCTTACAGTCCTGGGCAGAGCAGTTGCCATACCAGGCCGTTGTGCACCTGGACAGTGTGCTTTCAATGGTGCATATGTAGAAGTTGGTGAGGGACCTTACAGACATGCCAAATTTCCTGAGCTGCCTGGGGAAGAAGAGGCATTGTTGTGTCTTTTCGACTGTTGCATTTACGTGGGAAGTCCAGGACAAGTTGTTGGTTGTCGTCATTCCAGGGAACTTGATACTCTTCACCCTCTCAACCTCAGTTCCATTGCTATAGATGGGGACGTGTTCTCCTTTCTTTCTGAAGTCAATGATCAGTTCTTTAGTTTTGCCAACATTGAGAGTCAGATTGTTGTCATTGCACCATGTCACCAAGCCCTCTATCTCCCTTCTGTATTCTGACTCGTCATTGTTAGATATCTGTTCCACTATAGTGGTGTTGTCAGCAAACTTGTAGATGGCGTTCATTCGGAATTTGGCAATACAGTCATAGGTATAAAGGGAGTACAGTAGGGGGCTGAGGACACATCCTTGGGGAGGCTCTTGTATTGAGTGTTATTGTGGAGGAGGTGCAGTTACCTAAGCTCACTGATTGCTGCCTGTGGGCCAGGAAGCTGAGGATCCAGTTGCAGAGCGCGGAGCCGAGACCAGGGTCATGCAGTTTTGAGATCAGTCTGGAGGGGATAATGGTGTTGAAGGCAGAGCTGTAGTCAACGAGCAGGAGTCTGACATAAGTGTCTTTGTTGTCCGTATGTTCCAGGGATGAGGGCAGAGCTAGGGATATGGCATCCGCTGTGGACCTGTAATGTTGGTAGGCAAATTGTCGGAGATCGAGGAAGGTTGGGAGACTGAAGTTGATGTGGGCCATGATCAGCCTCCCAAAGCACTTTATGATTATTGAGGTCAGAGCTGCTGGGCGGTAGTCATTAGGGCACATTGCGTGTGCTTTCTTGGGTGCAGGAGTGAGGGTGGTCTTCTTGAAGCAGGTGGGGACTTTGGCTTGTAGGAGGGAGAAGTTGAAGATTTTGGTGAATACCTTCGCCAGTTGATCCACACGGGATCTGAGCGCTCGGCCAGGCACACCGTCCGGGCCCATTGCTTTCCTTGGGTTGACTCCCAGGAAAACCGATCTGGCTTCTGAAGCAGTGACAGAGGGAACAGGTGTGTCGGGGGCTGTCGGGGAAGGCATGACCGCGCCACTGGTATTCGGCTCAAACCAAGCATAAAAAGCATTGAGTGTGTCAGGGAGGGATGTGTCTTTGTCTGCTATCTTACACTGTTTCATTTTGTATCCCGTAATGTCGTTTAGGCCTTGCCATAGACGGCAGGAGTCTGTTTGGTAGGATTGGGTCCATAACTGGGCCCATTACTGCTTCTTGGCCTCCCTGATGGCTTTGCGGAGGTCAGACCTGGATTTCCTGTATTATCTATGAGCATCATAGATCCCAACATGAAATTTCCTGGCTAAGTTAAAATCATTGCCTTTCATTTGTGGCAGATCTTTGCTAAGCATAAATGTCATGATTATCTTTTTGGAGGAGGTTTCCATAGAAACGTAGGAAAAAGGATTAGTAGTAGGTCATTTGGCTCTTTGAGCCTGGTCTGCCGTTCAATTTGATCGTGGCTGATCATCCAACTCAGTCCTCTGTTCGTGCTTTCTCTTCATACCCTTTGACCCCTTTCGCCCCAAGAGCAATGTCTAATTCCTTGAAAACTTTTAAAGTTTTGGCTTCGACCACTTTCTGTGGTAGTGAATTCCACAGGCTCACCACTCTCTGAGTGAAGAAACTTCCCCTCAACTCAGTCCTAAATGGTCTACGCCATATCCTTAGACTGTGACCTGGTTCTGAACTGAGAACATCCTTCTCATCAAGAACATCTTTTCTGCGTTTCCCCTGCCTAGTCCTGTCACAATTTTATTGGATTGTATGAGATACCCTCTTCATTCCTATAAGGTGAATATAGCCCTTACTGATGCAGTATCTCTTCATATGTCAGTCCTGCCTTCTTGGAATCAGTCTGGTGAACCTTCACTTCACTCACTCCATAACCAGAACATCCATCCTCAGTTAAGGAGATGAAAACGCACACAATACTGAAGGTGTGATCTCACCAAGGCACTGTATAACTGCAGCAAGAGATCCTCTGTCAAGTTTGTAGGTTAGGAGCACTGGGCAACAGATCAACTTTGTGGTCTCTGCTGTGAAGAGCTATATGCATGTGAGAAAGAGGAACAATAAGTGATTAAAGGTAGTGTCATGAAAATAATGCCTCTGTAAAGCTCTTTCAAAATTACAGAACTTAGTTCAGACTGTAGACATCACCCTATGGTTGGACAGAACTTGAAGCATTGGTTCCTGTCTAGCTTGGACACACCACATATACAGACACAGCAACACACAAATACATACAAACACTTATGTACATGCATGCACACACAGAAGCACACGTACACACACAAACGGGCACAAACACACACACAGGCGCACATGCTCTTTCTCTCTTCCTGTTTTCGCTCTGTGCTCCTGTGCTGTTTTTTTTTCACAGTCATCTGCAATGTGGTGAAATGCTTGAACTGGTCAACCACAGATTGTTTCTTCCTGAGCACATCCTGTAGCTTTTAAAAATATTTTTTTCAAATGCATTGTTAAATATTATGACGCACAACTATCAAATATTGTTCCCAGTTTTTACATTGATGAAGTAGGATTGGGACAAGGACTGTTGATTCACTTTGAGTTTTTAAACATTGCTATGGAGACTCTGCCATTACTTTGGAGAGCTTGTCCCTCAGACTGACCACAACAATGTCACACCATTTCCTCACGTGCCGCGTCTCTGTAGTCACAGGGTACACTGAGTCAGCCAAAATCTGATAGCACTGTTTGTTTCAATTGAGCACAGAGGAATGCTCTGTAAAAAAACATAGAATGTATAAATATATTGTAAAAACTAATCTCTCAGAAATCCCCACATGAGCTGCATTCAGAAGTTCCAGCACACAAATCTGCATAGTCAAAAGCTGCATTTATCTATGTGAATATAACCTTATCTTCAAACAAACAAGTTTTTTTATTGAGCAATTTTTTCAATGACGATCCAATGCATAAATAGACTTCCAAGGCTGTTGTGATGAGGCACATTTAAGCATACAATATTGTTGTGATTACTTTCCATGTGATTCTGTCCCTGACTTCACATGAAACATTGCTAGGCTGATCCCATCCTCCCAGTGGGAAACCGGCCGTACAGTTGCTAAAACCAGTGGTTTGCTAAACGACTTTGCAAACGTTATCCAGAGAGTGTGGTTCTAGTAGTGCAATTGGATAGCACGTGGCACTCTTGCAATAAGCCAGCGCAGACTGAATGGGTTGAGTGGCTTCCTTCTGTGGAGTAACTATTCAACAATTGTATGTCCACAGCAAGGAAGGTATGCTTAACTGAATGCCAGTTCCAACCTTACCGGCAAAACATCCCATCAAACATAGGCTGGGAGCCATTGACCATGAGTGGCATTGGAGGAACCAGGGCTATTTTTAATCTTTCTGTGTTTAATAAACCAGAATATTTGTAAAGAAGCTCCGGATAATGTCAACCTGTATCAACTGCACGTTAGAATAGAATTCTTTATCAAATGAGAGGTGCTGTTTAGTTGCTTGATTAGGAAGAATTGCATTGGAATTGAGCCCACTACCAGATAACCAGTTGTACACGTACCATGACCGCCATACAGAAAATGACTGAGATGTTCGGCTGTTTTGAGCACATTTCTTTGGGCACTAAGTGGCATTCTAAGGATCCAATTTGTTGTACAGGAAGTCCACAAACATTGCAGGCTTCAAGTGGCGTCAAGAAACTCTCGCTAGAGTCTTTGGGAATCAGGGGAAAATCTCTCTGCTGGTTGGAGTCATTCCTGGCACACAACAAGATGGTTGTGGCTATTGGAGGTCAGTCGTCTCAGCTCTAAGACATCTCTGCAGGAGTTCCTCCAGAGAGTGTTCCAGGCTCGACCATCTTCAGCTGCTTCATCAATGATGTTCCCTCCATCAGAAGTGAAAACATTTGTCAATGTTTGCACAGTGTTCAGCACCATTTGCAACTCTTCACATACTGAAGCAGTCGAATGCAGCAAAGACCTGGACAATATCCAGGCTAGGGTTACAACATCAACAAATAACATTTGTGCCACACAAATGCCAGGCACTGACCATCTCCATAAGAGATAATCTAACTACTGCCTCTTGATATTCAATAGCATTACTATCATTGAACCCCTCACTATCAACATCCTGGGGGTTACCATTGATCAGAAACTGAACTGGATTTACTATTTAAATACAGTGGCTATAAGATCAAGTTAGAGCCTAAGAATACTCTGGTGAGAAACTCACCTCCTGACTTCCTAAAGCTTGTCCACCACCTACAAGGCACAAGTGAAGAGGATAACAGAATACTATCCACTGGCTTGGATAAGTGTGGCTCCATCAACTCTTAAGAAGCTTGGCAGCATCCATAACAATGTAGAACACCCTCATCCATAAACATTCAAGCCCTCCGCCAGCATTGCTGAACAGCAGCAGCGTGTACTATCTAATGATGTACAAAAAATCCTTGAACATCACCTTCCAAACCCTCGACCGCTGCCATCTAGAAGAAGGATATGGGCAACAGGTATATGGCAACACCATCACCTGCAAATTCCCCTCCAAGCCACTCACCATCCTGACTTGGAAATATATCGCCTGCAGTGTTGTTCGTAAAAAATCTTGGAAATCCTTCCTCAACTGTATTGTGGATCTACTTACAGCACCTGGACTGCAGTTGTTTGAGAAGGCAGCTCACCACCATCTTCTCGAGGGTAATTAGGGATGAGCAATAAATGTTGGACCAGCTAGTGCTGCCCACATTGCATGAGTGAATTGAAAGAAGTGCATTATGCAGTTAGTGAAGGCCATGTCATGAGAAGGTACTTGATCTACTTGACTATAAAACAGCTTCCACTATCTTTTAAGGAAAAGAATCTCAAAGACTCATGATCTTCTGAAAGTTTAAAATTCTCCTCACCTCCATCTTAAATGGATAACCCATTATATGTAAACTATGACCCCTTATTCTTGATTCTCCCGCAAGAGGAAGCATTGTTTCCATATGAACCCTGTCAAGACCCCTCTTATATGTTTAAGTCATGTTGCTTTTTAGTTTTCTAAATACCAGTAGACCTGAGCTTACCCTCTCCAATCTTTCCTCAGTAAACAACCCTTCCATTGCAGGTAATAGTCAACAAAATAGGTAACAGTCATTCGCAGCTTCATTGGTCAGGACATTGTCCTCAGCGATCAGAATCAGTCTGCTTTGTCTAAGATCTGGCAGTCAATGGCCAATCAGCATTCTCCTTGGCAGTGCCTCTACCAATCAGTGTCCACATGCTAATCAATCAGCACGCAACCACATTATAAATTTTGGTTTTTCTATTTATGAGAATTCTCATGATGTTTCATCTTCCACTGATCAGGACACATGAAACAAAATGTCAAATATCTTTTCTCAGCAATGGTTAATTTCTGTACTCCCAAACAACTGAATTGTCAATTATTAATTGTTATCAGCAAACTTAGGAATGCATATGACTGTGGGTACATCAGAATGACAGTCCCAATTCTTACTGTTTCCAAATGGCTACACTATGTTAATATCTCCCCTTGCCTTCTGCTTGCCCAGCCCACTCTGAGAAGATATGATTAAATCTTCTTAAATTAGTCCATTCAGACGGGTTTGTTGCCGATTACGAAGACACTTTTTGTTCTGTGCTTGTATTTTCAGGTGGTTTTGTACATGTGTGCACCTGATATTTGTCACAAGTTGATGCCGGGCTATGTTGGTGGAGTACAAGATGGAGCATGCACTCCTGCAGGTGAGTGGAATTTTTCAATTTGTTTTGTTAACCCCATAAGAAAACATCCCAACTACTTTGTTTTGAAAGATCATAGATAGCAAGAGGGATGAGAGAAAATGGTCATTGTGGTGGAATAATACTGTATGATTTCTTTTTATTCTAAACTTTAGCCTGACTGCGTTAAACACATTTCCACTTGACCTAGTACCTGTAGTGCAAAGTTTGCTTTTCGTAACATCTATTAAACATTTGAACGTGAAAGGAATTTACTTGTATTCTAAACTTGCATTTTTACATGTCAGATTCTCAGAGTGCACCAATGTATAGAAATAAAGTCAAAGAGTTGTACAGCATTTAAACAGACCCTTTGGCACTACTCGTCCGCGCCAACCAGAAATCCTAAACTGATGTATTCCCATTTGCCAGCATTTGGCCCATATCCCTCTAAACTCTTCTTATTCATGTACCCCATCCAGATGCCTTTTGTAATTGTATCCACCTCCATTACTTCCTGTGGCAGCTTGTTCCTTACAAGCACCACCCTCTGCATGAAGAAGTTGCTCCTCAGGTCCCTTTTAGATCTTTCCCCTCTCATTTAAACCTGTGCCCTCTCGTTTTGGACTCCCCTACCCTAGGAAAAAGACCTTGCCTATTTATCCTATCCATGCCCCTCATGGTTTTATAAACCTTTAAGGACATCCCTCAGACTCCAATGCTCTAGGGAAATTAGCCCCAGCCTGTTCAGCCTTTTCCTATAGCTCAAACTCTCCAGTTCCAGCAACATCCTTGTAAATCTTTTCTGAACCCTTTCAAATTTAACATCTTTCCCATAGCAGGGAGACCAGAATTGAATGCAATATATTCTGGCTCCATTTTGATTGCATGCCAGATAACAAAGAGTGCATTAACATATCTGGATTTCTGGACAGGTTGTTGGGACAACTGGGAGGAATAAAACATGTCTGATCTTCCTCTTGGGGGAATAATAAGGCCTGCAGGAGTAGGCATGGGTGGGATGGAGTGACGGTTTCTGGGGTAAAGCTCAGGGTGATTCTGGTTATGTTGATTAAGATCATTGCCCTTAATGGTCAAGAGCTAAGTTGCTGCAATCTATCCACCTCTGTCTTAAAAAATAATCAAACTATTTAAAGATGCAGCTTCCAACACCTGGGTGACCCTTCAAGAAGTGGTTCCAGACTTTGGCATTTCCATAACTAGCTGCAGGTTTATATTTACCTGGCATGGTGGCCCTGTGTTTAGCACTACTGCCTCACAGCACCAGGGACCTGTGTTCGATTTCACCCTTGGGCAGGTTTCTGTGTGGACTTTACATGTTCTCCCCTTGTCTGCATGGGTTTTCTCCCACTGTCCAAGATGTGCAGGTTAGATGGATTAGTCATTAGAAATGCAGGGTGACAGGGATAGGGTGGGTCTAAGTGGGATCCTATTCGGACGGTGGGTGTGGACTTGATGGGCTAGATGGCCTGCTTCCACTTTGTAGGGAACCAGCAGGAATCCAAGAATCAATTGGATTGATTTGAATGGGGATTGCCTATAGTCATTCCTTTTGTAACCCTTTCAGTGATGAAGCTGAGAAGACAACACCATGACATATTTTCGGATGGGGCCGAAACGGATCTTTGAGATCACACATTGACATCTATCAGCTGATTATTGTTGGTATAAAACCCTTTCTTTGTATACTGTTAGCCATGACTGTTTGTGGCCTCTGGAGTCAAATGGTTGTGGATTCAGAGAGCTGAGCCCTGAAACACGGGCTGACACTCGTGACCAGTTTCGCAGGGAACTGCGCTGCACAAGATGCTGAATTTCAGTTGAGTCGTCAAAACAAGCCCCTCTCTGCTGTCTGGACTGAAAGATCCTATGGCACTATTTCAAAGAACAGGAGATCCCCAGTGTCCTGGTTAATGTCCAACCATTACCAAATGTCAGGAGAAGAGATAATCTAGTTATTTTCACATTGATGCTCCTATGAGGTTTTTAAAATTATTTGCTGGGATATGGGTGTCACTGGCTGGGTCAGCATTGATTGGTCATTGCTTGTTTGCTGAGTACAAATTGGATTCCACATATCCAACGACAGTGACAGAATCTCAAAAGTATTCAGTTGGATGCAACATCTGAAGGTCATGAAATCAATGGCTGACTGTTCCCTTTTCTTTCGGAAGCATTTGATAAGCTGCCACATGTTAGGCCACTTTATAAGATGAAACCATGGCGTTGAAGCTAGTATATTAGCATGGATGGAGGCTTGGCTGACTGATAGATGAGAGGCATATTTTCAGGACAGAGCCTGAAGCTGGTGAAGTGCCACAAGTGATTAGTGCTGGGACTACAATTTCTTACATTATGTATTCGTGACTTGGATGAAGAAAATTAATGTGCTATAGCCAAGTTTGCAGATGACACAAAATAAGTGGGAAAGCAAATGATGAGGATGACAAAAAAGGGTTTGCAGAGGGCTAAGGACATGTTAAGAGGATGTGCAAAAGCTTAGCAAATGGAATGTAATGTGGGAAAATGTGAGGTTATACGCTTTGGCGGGAGGAATAGAGGAGCTGAAAATTATTTAATTGGAGAAAGACTGCAGAAAGCTACAGCACAGAGGGATTTGGGATCCCTGGGCATGAATCGCAAGGAGCTAGCAGCTATGTTCAGCAGGTAATCAGGAAGGCAAATGGAATGATGGCCTTTCTTTCAAAGGGAATCGAATATATAATAGGGAAGTTTGCAAAAACTATACAATGCACTCGTCACACCAGAGCTGAAATACTTTTAACAGTTTAGGTGCCTTATCTAAAGAAAGCTACACTGGCATTGGAGGTGGTACAGAGATGGTTCACTCAGCTGATCCCAGCTGTGGAGGGACTGTCTTATGAGGAGAGGTTGAGTAGGTTGGGCCTATATCCATTAGAGTTTAGAAGGACGAGAGGTGACCTGATTGAAAAACACGAGATTCTTAGGGGCTTTACAGGGTTGTTATGGAAAGGTTGTTTCCCCTTGCAGAAGAGTCTAAAATCAGAGGGTATCATCTCAGAAGAAGGGGTCACCCATTTAAGACAGAGATGAGGAGAAATTTCTTCACTTAGAGGGTAGTAAGTCTGTGGAATTCTTTACTACAGAAGATTTACAGGTTGGATGCTGAAGTATATACAAGGCTGAGATAGACAGACAGATTTTTAATCAGTAAGGGTATTAATAGTTATGGGGAAAAGGCAGGAAAGTGGAGTTGAGGATTATCAGAACAGTCGTAATCTGGTGTGGATTATGGAGCAGACTCCATGGACTGAATGGCCTATTTTTGCTGCAACACCTTGTGATATTTCAGATAATATCCACAGGAAATTCTGTTCATATTCCTTTTGAACCACCAGCCCAAAACTCTGCAAGAGAAGTCAGGAATGCCCCTATAATGAGGCACTTTGCTTTGAAATCATGGCCTGGTGCCCACCAGAGACAATGGCTTCCTCTCTTTTGCTTTTACTCTTACCATAGAATCCCTGCAGTGCAAATAGAGGCCATTCAGTCCATTGAATCTGCACTAACCCTCCAAAGAGCATCACACCCAGACCCAACCCATCCCCATATTTACAATGGCCAACCCACCTAACTTGCACATCCCTGGACACTATAGACAGTTTAGAATGGCCAGTCGACTTAACCTGCACGTCTTTGGACTGTGGGAGGAAACCGGAGGAAATCCATGCAGACGCGGGGAGAATGTGCAAACTCCACACACACAGTCACCCGAGGGTGGGATCGAACGTGGGCCCTGGCGCTGTGAAGCAGCAGTGCTAACCACTGAGCCACCGTGCCAACCCCATACCTTCAGGGACATCATTACATACATGAAACTTTACAATATAGGTTCTTTAACTGAAACCAAACACCATTAATTGTCTTTGTGGGATTTAAATCCATTTCTTAAGGAGAATTATCCTGACATCTGATCTGAATTTCTAGCTGTCCTGATAAAACCTGGGTGTGGGGTCTGTGACCAATTCACACTGTAGGTAGTTCACGGTTTAATGACACGTCTTATTGGTTAATGTCAAAGTAACCCATTCTTCAGCTTTCCAAACCCTGGATCCCTTCCCAAGTCACTTGGCCTCTCCAGCTTTTTCTCCTTCTCCTTCCTCCTTTAAGGTACTTCTTATAATCTGCACCTTTTTCCAAATCTTTGCTCATATCCCTTTATAATAATATAAATTCCTAATATCTCTATTTGTGGTTTAACGTCAGATTTTGCTTGTTACCGCTCTGTGAGACTTGTTGCAACATGAAACATCTTATCTAAACACAAGATGTTATTTATTTGACTCTGTTTGAGAAAGATTGAGATAAAGATTATTGTAATATTTTCAGAGCTGTTTTCAAAAGACCAAGAGCCTTAAAAAAGAATATTCACTCAACAGGTCTGATCAATAAATATCAGGTCAATGGACTGCAAGCATGGATTACTACCCACGTGCTCTGGTTTGCCAATGCCAACTATTTTCACTGGTTTTCTCCCACAATCCTATTTGATCATTGGATTCCTCTGTTGTGGTGTGCCAACATCCTGGGCTATACTGTGGCAACATTTGCTATGATGAAGGCATACTTCTTTCCCAGTAACGCAAATGACTGGTAAGAATTTAATCTGTAATAATGTATTGTGGAATTGTTCAATGACAGCCTTTTTCTTGGGTTGTCTCTGTGTTCTTTTTGGTTTATTGGAGAGGTTTGTGAAACAATACTGGATTGCCAGTGAGCAGGCTGCCTGGTACATGTTCCAGCACTGTCTCCCCTCTCTACAAAGTGCTGTTACCACCCTATTCTTTGCCCTCAGAATGTCTGAACCACTTCCTCATTTCCAAATTCCTCCTCAAAATCATTGGATTGATGCTAACATTGCTTCCAACTCAGAACTTGGATGAGGTTTTCAAACCTCCCACAGTATTGGCACAACACTGAAACAGTAAAGCCGTCTTCTTCTGTTCTGCTGAAAGTTGCTAGAATTCTCACTTTGCATTTCAAACATCCAGCATATACTGAGAAACAGAAGTCAGTCATTCAGCCCCACTGCACACCCCAAAGCTGTTCCAACATATCAAGGCAGATCTATAAGTTAACTCCTTATGCTTGCCTTTTAACTACGTTCCTCAATGCAGTCTTCAAAATTGTTTGTTTTGTTTTCTCTCCAGTTAAGCAATATTTAAGCTCAGCATTAAGCTGCTTCCGTAACCTGCAGTTACCAGCTGTGGTCGATTGTATACCCAGAAATTTTAATACATGGCTTCCAAATGCTGTGCCCACTTAAGAATCCTTCATTAACATTTCCCCAAATTAAAAATTTGTGTTTTTTTCCTGATGCGCTCTTTTTTTCTCTTGGGTTTGCCCATAGCAGTATCCTAGACATTCTCCTGTAATTGTAGGAGACTCCATGGGAATTCTAGGGTGTTGGCAACTCTAGCCCCACCATCAACATCCCCACAGTGAATCAGATTTTCACAAACCACAGTACTCTGTTCAGTTCTGAGCTGAGCTGGACTCTGGATACGTTCAGCTCATTGACTGCTGTTTACCCTGCTTTGGGCCATCTGCTGTTGAAACTTTTGTCTATGCCTTTATAACCCCAGATCTGACGATTCTGATCATCTCCTGGCTGGCTTCCCATTGTTCACCCTTCAAAGAACATTAGCTCCTCCATAACTCTTAAGTCAGAATCCGATTCTGGCAACCTCCTGTTCACCATTCCCTCTTCTCTCGTCAGCTTCCAGCACCTCATAGCTTCAAATTTAAATTCCTCCACCATGTATTAAGATCAGTCCCTAGCCCCTCTCTTTCTTGTATTAGCAACATTCTCCAGGTTTACAAGCAAGGCGGAGGAGGTGATGCAGTGATATTGTCAAAGGACAGCTAATTTTGGGACACGGGTTTGAATCCCACCATGGCAGATGATGAAATTTGAATCAATTAAAATTTGAAATTCAAAATAAACGTGTAATTGCTGTTAATAGTTGTAAAAAAACCATCATTTAGGGAAGAAAACTGCCACCGTTACCTGGCCTGGCCTCCATGTGACTCCAATGTGGTTGACTACAATGTGGTTGACTCTTAACTGCCCTCTGAAATGGCCCGAGCAAGCCAGCAATTTCAAGTTGCAATTGGGGATGAGCAGTAAGTGCTCGCACAGCCAGTGATACCTACATCCCAAGAACGAATGAAAAAAACCTTCTCCCTCTTCCTCCAGCCCACCTCAACACCCACACAGTACACCCCTGTATTCTCTGCCACTCTGAATCTGGTCTACTGTGTGAGTCCCTCCATCCATTTGCTCTACATTTCGTAGCCTAATCTTGAGTCATGTTATCCACGCTCCAATTAACTTCCTAAACCCTGTGCTTTCTTAGCTCTTTCAAGGGTGTTCTCTAAGTATTCTCCTAAAGCTTACAGCTTTGACCAAATTTTAATTCTATACCCCTCAAAAACATTTCCATGTCCACATTTATCTTTGCCCCTCTGAGAAACACTTTGGACTGTTTTTCTATGCTGAAGGCACTATTGAAATGCATGCTGTTGTTGTAAACAGTGAATCACTAGTGTTGGCGTTAAGCTGAAGCTTAGTAAACGCACCTCTCTGTAACAAAATCACCAGTGAAATGCTAATAAAGAAGGAAATGAGTAGCAATGCAAAAGCATTGTCGATTATTACACCACTGTGTCTATTGAAGTGGGAAGTACAGCTTTCACACATTTATTCCCTTTTTTTAGCAAGTTCACTGGAAATTTCTTCTACGATTACATGATGGGAATTGAGTTTAATCCACGGATAGGAGCATGGTTTGACTTCAAGCTATTCTTTAATGGTCGTCCTGGTATTGTGGCATGGACTCTCATTAACCTTTCCTTTGCTGCCAAGCAGCAAGAGCTGTACGGTCAAGTGACAAATTCCATGATCTTGGTGAATGTGCTGCAGGTAATTACATTTTTCTGTTTCCTCGGAAAATCATGAAATAACACAGGAATGTGCGTGGGAACCCTGCAATGGATGACCATGTTGACAGATAGTAATGTGAGGAAGTAATTAGTTTCAATGGTCTGATTTGACACAAAAAGCATAAAGAGACAGCTTATAAGGGGAATTCCCCAACTTGAATTCATAACAACTTTTAAAGGGAGAGTACATGAACATTTGAAAAGGATATAAGAAAGAGGCAAGGGAAATCTTTTCTGAATCTACATGCAGCTGCTTAGCAACTTTATTCCGAAACTAAAACTAGTAAGTACATTAATGTCACCCAGCCGTACCTACCATCACCTCTCAGAAACTGTACACTTTCTTTAATTACTTTTGCATCATGTGCAACATCTACTATTGGATCAGATTAATTTTATTCCAACTAAGTACTAGGAAGGTCAAAGCCATTGTCTGCAGTCCCCACTACATTCTGTAGCCCTCAGCCTGTTTACAATCTTGTTTTCATACTTGGCTCTGAGTTTAGACTTCAGTCAACACTTTCTCTCCATCACCAAGACCAACAACAGCCAGCTCCTGAACCATTGACCAGAAACTGAACCAGGCCAGTCAGTGGTTACAAGAGCCAGTCAGAGCTAGGAATCCTGCAGGGATTAACTCACCTCCTGACTCCCCAAGGCCTGTCCACCATCTAAAAGGCACAAGTCAGGAGCGTGATGGAATACTCCCCACCTGCAGCCCCAACAACACTCAAGACACTTGACACCATACGGGACAAAACAGCCCGTTTGATAGTTAGCACATCCACAGACATTCAGTTTTGACACGACTGAAGCTCAGTAGCAGCAGTGAGCACTATCTACAAGATGCAGAAATTCACCAAGGCCCTTAGTCTGCACCTTCTACGTCGATGACTAGTAACATCTAGAAGGACAAAGGCAGCAGATACATGGGAATGCCATCATTGGCAAGTCCCCCTCCTGATTTGGAAATATATTACCATCCCTTCCTAACAGTATTGTGGGTCTACCTACAGCAAATATTTGCAGCAGTTCACAACCACCTTCTCAAGGGTAATTTGGAATGGACAATACATGCTGGCAGATCCATTGATGTCCGCATCCCACAGATGAACGAAAAATGCATCACTCATCCTAGTTCACCTGCTGCTGAAAACCTTAGCTGTGCTCTACCATGAGATTTGACAATTCCAGAGTTCTCCCAGGCTGCCTCTCATCTATCAGAGCCTTTATAAACCTACACATGCCAAGCTCCATTCACTCAGCCGCCTTATGCTGACTCTCAGTCTGCAATTCATTCTTTATTTTAGAAGTTTTATTTTCTTATCAGTATTGGATTTTAATTTTAATCTGTCATGGCATGTATTGTACCTTGCAAGGCCAGAATTTGTTGCTCACCTGTCATTGCTTTTGTAGTGAGTGGCTTGCTCAGGCTATTTCAGAGGGCAGTTAAGAGTCAACCACATTGTTGTGGCTCTGGAGTCACATGTAGGCTAGACTGGCTTCCCCGAAGGAGATTAGTGTACCAGATAGCATTTTACAACAATCAATGATCGTTTCACAGTCACCATTACTGAGAATAGCTTTCAATTCCAGATTTGTAAGTTGAATTCAAATTTCATCAACAATGGTGAGATATAAACCCCATGTCCCCAGGGTATTAGCCTGGGCCTCTGTTTGACTAATTCATTGACCTCACCACTCTGGCACCACCTCCCCTATTCTGTAATATCCTGGGACCCTTGGACATATCTAACCTGGCCTCCAGTGCATCCTGAATTTTAATCTGTTCACCATTGTTGGCCAGGCCATTCCCCAAGCTCTGGAATTCCTTTCCTAAACCTCCCTATCTCTGCCTCTCCTCTTTGAAGATCATCCTTAAACCTACATTTTTCAATATATAGCCTTATGTACCTTGGTGTCACATATTATTTGATAACCATGATTGTGAAGCAGCTTGGGAACTTTGAAGTTTGCATCAAAGATAGACAGGGTGCTTAAGAGGGCATTTAGCATGCTTCCCTTCATGCTCAGACCTTTGATGTAGGAACAAAACAAAGTTGCTGGAAAAGCTCAGCAGGTCTGGCAGCATCTGTGAAGGAGAAAACAGAGTTAACGTTTCGGGTCCGGTGACCCTTCCTCAAAGGGATGCTGCCCAGATCTGCTGAGCTTTTCCATTAACTTTGTTTTTGTTCTTGATTTACAGCTTCTGCAGTTCTTTTGGTTTTTCCTTTGAGTGTAGGAGTTGGGATGTCATGTTGAGGTTGTTCAGGACACTGGTGAGGCCTCTTCTGGAATACTGTGACTAGTTACACAGAACATAGAACTGTAGAGCTCAGGAATGGGCCCTTCGGCCCAAGATATTGTGCCAAACATGACACCAAATTAAACTAATCCCTTGAGCCTGCTCTTGGTCCATATCCTGCCATTCCTTGCATATTTTTGTGCTTATATAAAAATGTCTTAAATGACCCTGCCATATCTGCCTCCACCACCACCCCCTGGCAGCTTGTTCTAAACCCCTAACACTCTCTGTGTAAAAAAAACTTGCCTATCACATCTCCTTTGAACTTTGCCCCTCTCACCTTAAATGCATGCTCTCTGGTTTTAGGCATTTCAACTCTGTTAAATGATTCTGACCGACAACCCAATCTATGCATCTCATAATTTTATAGACTTCTACCAAATTTCCCTTCAGCCTCTGCCGCTCCAGAGACGACAAGTTCAGGTTACCCTGTTATAGGAGGGATTTTATTGAGCTGGAGAGGGTTCAGAAAAGATTTACCAGGATGTTGCTGGCAAAGGAGGCTTTGAATTGTAAGGAGAGGCTGGATAGGCTGGAACTTTTTTCACTGGAGTGTAGGAGGTTGAGGGGTGACCTTATAGAAGTTTATAAAATCATAAGAGGTGAATGGCAGGTGTCTTTACCTAGGGTGGGGATTTCAAGGCGAGGGGGCATATTTACATAAGAACATAAGAAATAGGAGCAGGAGTAGGCCACTGGTCCCATCGAACTGGCTCTGCCATTTAACAAGATCATGGCTGATCTTCTCATGGACTCAGCTCCACTTAACCATCCTCTCACCATGTCTCTTAATTCCTTCACTGTTCAAGAATCATCTATCTTTGCCTTAAAAACAATCAATGAGGTAGCCTCAACTGCCTCACTGGGCAGGGAATTCCACAGATTCACAACCATTTGGGTGAAGAAGTTCCTCCTCAACTCAGTCCTAAATCTGCTCCCCCTTATTTTGAGGCTATGTCCCCTAGTTCTAATATTGTTAAGATGAGGAGAAAGATTTAAGGACATGAGGGGCAATTTTTTTTTACACAGAGGGAGGTTCATGTGCGGAATAAACGTCCAGAAGAAGTGGTGGATGCAGGAACCGTTAGAACATTTAAAAGACATTTAGATAAGTACATGAATAGGAAAGGTTTGGACTGATATAGGCCAAACACAGGCAGGTGGGATTGGTTTAGTTTGGGAACATTGTCAGCATGGACTGGTTGGACCAAATGGTGTTTCCGTGCTGAATGACTCTATGTTACCAAAGGCACTATAGAAATGCAGATCATTGTTGTATGAAACATGCATGATTTGTTATCAGCTTTTCATGTGACAACTGTAAAATGAATGAATGACTATTTTTAGGCCATTTATGTGCTGGATTTCTTCTGGAATGAAGCCTGGTATCTGAAGACAATTGATATTTGCCATGACCATTTTGGCTGGTACCTGGGTTGGGGAGACTGTGTCTGGCTGCCATACCTTTACACTCTGCAGGTAAAACTATTTCAATACATTGATATCAATAGATACTTTGTTTTCTATGTGTACCTTAATAGGGGCGTTATAAATGTTCTGATTTATAATTCAAGAAGAATAATAGACCAGGATTTGAAAACATTCCCCCATTGTGAGTTACAGAGTGGGAAGACAGAGCATAGTAGCCCACACCCCTCATCGCTACAGGCCTGGAACCTGCTTATTGGCCCCTGATATACTCCCCACCACCCCCCACCCCTCGAATTTAGACATTGCCTGCTGCTGAAGCAACTGTCCCTCCCTAGGCCCACATTGCAATGTTAAACATAGAAACACAGAAGATAGAAGGAGGATGCTTTTCATCCCCTTGAGCCTGCTGCACCATACATCACGATCATGGCTGATCGTCCAACTCAATAACCTAATCCTGCTTTTTCCCCATAACCTTTGATCCCATTCACCCCAAGTGCTGTATCGTTTTGGCATTAACTACTTCCTGTGGTAATGAACTCCACAGGCTCACCACTCTTTGGGTGAAGAAATGTCTCTTCATCTCCATCCTAAATTGTCTACCCTGAATCCTCATATGTGATCCCTCATTCTAGACACACCCAGCATCAGGAACATCCTCCCTCCATCTACCCTGTCTAGTCCTGTTAGAATTTTACAAGCCTGTGTGAGATCCCCCCTCGTTCATCTGATCTCCAGCGAAAACAATCCTAACCAAGTCAGTCTCTCCTCATAAGTCAGACCCGCCATCCCCGGATTCAGCCTGGCAAACCTTGGCTGCAATCCCTCGAGAGCAAGAGCATCCTTCCTCGGAAAAGGAGACCAAAACTACACACAATATTCCAGGTGTGGCCTCACCAAGGCCCTGTATAACTGCAAGAAGACATCCCTGCTCCTGTACTCGAAACGTATTGCAATGAAGGCCAACATACTATTTACCTTCTTTACCGCCGGCTGCACCTGCATGTTTACCTTCAGCGACTGGCGCCCAAGGACACCCAGGTCCCACTGCACACTGCTCTCTCCCAATTTACAGCCATTCAGGGAGTAATCTGCCGCCTTGTTTTTGCTTCCAAATTATCTCCAAATTATCTGGCATCTGCCATTGATTTGACCACTTACCCAACCTCTCGAGATCATGCTGAAGGACCTCTGCATCCTCGTCACAGTTCGCTCTCCCACCTAACTCAGTATCACCTGCAAACTTGGAGATGTTACATTTTGTTCCCTCATCCAAATCATTAATATATATTGTGAATAGCTGGGGTCCCAGCTCCGATCCCTGTGGCACCCCGCTAGTTACTGCCTGCCAACTTGAAAAGGACCCATTAATTCCTACTCTCTGTTTCATCTCTGCCAACCTGTTTTCTATCCACCTCAATACACTTCCCCCAATCACATGTGCTTTAATCTTGCACAATAATCTCTTACGTGGGAGTTTGTCAAAAGCTTTCTGAAAGTCCAAATATACCACATCGACTGGCTCCTCCTTATCAACTCTACTAGTTACAGCTTCATAGAATCCCAACAGATTTGTCAAGTGTGATTTCCCCTTCATACATCCATACTGACTCTGTCTGATCGTTCCATTACTTTCTAAATGCTCCGCTATAAAAATCTTGATAATGGATTTGAGAATTTTCCCAACTACCGATGTTAGACTTACTGGTCAACAATTCCCTGTTTTCTCTCTGCCCCCTTTTTGGAATATTGAAGGTTCTAGGCCCGAAACGTCAAGTTTTCCTGCTCCTATGATGCTGCTTGACCTGCTGTGTTCATCCAGCCCCACGCTTGTTATCTCGGATTCTCCAGCATCTGCAGTACCTTTTATCTCATGGCAGATGGTGGAATTTGAATTCAATAAAAATCTGGAATTAAGAATTTAATGATGTCCATGAATCCATTGACGATTGTCAGAAAACCCCATCTGGTTCACTAATGTCTTTTAGGGAAGGAAACCACCATCCTTACCTAGTCTGGCTAACATGTGACTCCAGACCCACAGCAATGTGGTTGACTCTTAACTGCCATCTGGGCAATTTGGGATGGGCAATAAATGCTGCCTAGCCAACAATGCCCTCGACCTGTTAACGAATTTTAAAAAAACCCTTGGTCCTTCTTTGCTGAATTCTAAACTGCTCCCAATCCTCAGACATTATTTTTCATGGCCAATCTGTATACTTCTTCCTTTGATTGGATACTATCTCTAATTTCCTTTGTAAGCCATTGATTGGCCCTCTTACCCATTTTGCTTTTGTGACAGACAGGAATAAACAGTTGTTCCCCCACGTGTTCCTTGAATGTTTGCTATTGCCTGCCCACTGTCATCCCTTTAAATAACTCTCCCCAATCTATCAAGGCCAACTAACATCTCGTATCCTCATTGTTTCCTTCATCAAGATTCAGCACCGTAATCTCCAAATCAATTATCTCACCCTCCATCTTGATTAAAAATTGTATCATGTTATGGTCACTAATCCCCAAAGGGTCTCGCACAGCTAGATTGGCAATGATTCCCTTCTCATTACATAGCACCCGGTGTAAGATGGCCTGCTCTCTAGTTGGTTCCTTCACATACTTGTCAAGAAAACCATCCCATATATACTCCAGGAATTCCACCTCGACAACATTGTGGCTAGTTTGATTTGCCCAATCTATGTGCAGATTAAAATCACCCATGATCACCGATATTTCCCTTAACACATGCATCTTTCATTTCCTGTTTAATGCCATTCTCAATGCCATGACACCTACAAATGTCTTTTACTCCTTGGTATTTCTCAACTCTACCTATGCAGACTCCGCATTGTCAGAGCTAATATCCTTTCTCACTATTGTTTTGAGTTCCTCTTTAACCAGCAATGCCGCTCCACCACATTTTCCTTTTTGCCCATCCTTCCTAAATACTGAATACCGTAGGACATTCAGTTCCCATCCCTGGTCACCCTGCTGCCGTGTCTCCGTAATCCCAATTATATCATACACATTTAAATCTATCTGCGTGATTAGTTCATCCACTTTATTGCAAATGCTCTGTGCATTAAGGCACAAAGCCTTTAATCTTGTCTTTTTAACATTGTTTGTATTGTTCTTATTTTTCTCGATCGCCCTATCTGAATTTAGTCATTGGTTTCTCTGCTTATCACTTTTCTTATTCTCTTTCCTAGCTTTTGTTTTTGTCCCTGCACCCTCCTTCTGACACCTTACATAGGTTCTCACCCCCTGGCATAATAGTTTGAAGCCTCCCCAACTGCTCTAACAAACACACCCCTTCGGACATCAGTACCAGTCTTGCCCAGGTGTAACCCATCCCACCTCCCCCAGAACCAGTCCCAATGCCCCAGGAATCTGAAATCCTCCCCCGATACCATCTTTGCAGCCACATATTCATCCGGTATACCCTGTCATTTTCTACTCTGACTAGCACGTGGCACCAATGGTCATCCAGAGATCAGTACCTTTCAGGTCCAATTTCTTAACTTTCTTCCTAGCTCCCTGTATTCTGCTTTTAGGACCTCATCCCTTTTTTGTACCGATGTGTACCATGACCACTGGCAGTTCACCTTTCCCCTCCAGAATGTCCTGTACCTGCTCCGGGACATCCTTGACCCTAGCACCAAGGAGGCAACATACCATCCTGGAGTCTCTTTTACAGCAACAGAAACATCTGTCCATTCCCCTTACAGTTCAGTCCTCTATAACTATTGCCCTCACACAATTTTTACCCCTCCCCTCTGCAACAGAACTGACGGTGGTTCAACAAGTTTGGCTGCTGCCGCTTTCCCCTGAGAGGTCATTCCCTTCAAAAGTGCCCAAACGGTATGTCTGTTTTGCAGGGGAATGGCCACAGGAGATTCCTGCACTACCTGCCTATCTCTCTTGCTCTGTCTGGTCGTCACCCATTCCCTTCCTGCCTCCAGAGTCTGAGCCTGCGGTGTGACCATCTCTCTATTCATGCTATCTGTGATACTCTCTGCCTCGCGGATGCTCCACACTGTCCCCAGCCGCTGTTCCAACTCTGAAGCTCAAGCTTCCAGGAGCTGTAGCTGAAGACCCTCCCTGCACGCATGCTGACCCAGGGGACTGGAACTGTCCTCGGCCTGCCACATGGAACAAGAGGAGCAAACCAAGACTTTGAGCTCACCTGTCATGGTTTATCTCTTTAAATTAAACCTTGGAGAGTACTCTATATCAGATTAAATCAAATCCAGTTATCTGTGGCCCTTCTTTCCTGGTCCATGTTCTACCCCATGAGATTAGAAGCCAAAAAAAAGTACCAAAGCCATATAACTTGTGAGGATGTCCCTGCCTTTCCCACTACTCACCAATCAGCTCTCTCCCTTGTAGTCACCTGCGGCAAGACAAGGCCACTCACTTTCCGTTGCTTGTGACCTTCACTTTTTTTTAGGTTGGAGTAGGAGGGCGGGAGGGATGGAAACACTGATGTAGTGTTTGGGGTTTAACTGTCCCTTGACAACACTCCCTCCACAAGCCACTGTTTGGTAGAAAAACAGAAGTTGCTGGAAAAGCTCAGCAAGTCTGGCAGCATCTGCAGAGAAAAAAAAATCAGAGTTAACATTTTGGGTCTGGTGACCCTTCCATGGAACTGATGGTAGCTGGGAAAACTTTGGTCTGTACGCAGAAGATAGGGAGGTGTTTGGTAGTGCTGACTGCACCAATGCAAATGTTCACCCCGACTGCCAATCAGCATCATTGCAACGCTCTGCTGGACACTTGCCTTCACTTGAACTCAGAGGGTGAATTGCTGATGTCCTCCTGGTAATAGTGACTACACCAATGCAAATCTTCACCCCGACCACCAATCAGCATCTTCACAGCCCAATTACTGTCCACTTAGAGACTTTAAGTCTCTGCTGCTGGGATTTACCCAATGGTGGGATAGACTCAGTAGTCAATTGCCCAGTAGCATTTGAGCATAGGAGGTAGTGTTTCCTTAATGGGTCATTGGGCTTATACCCCAATTGCCCCCTGTCCAGTTTACCATTTTCTCCTGTTCTTCACCACCTCCAGCTAATCCATCCCCACCCCATCACCCAATACCCTCCAAACTTCACCCCTGACAAGATTATCTCCCACACTTACCTTGCACTCACGCTTCAGCTCCTGGTGGACCGGGGGCCACTATTGTACAAGCTGTGGGACTCAGGTGGCACTGCCAAGGCTTGGGAACTGCCAACCATTACACTGGTCAGCATCTCTCAGAAACAGGACCTCCTGCCCCAAAGAGGATTGGGTCTTCTCTCTCTGTGTTGCTCAGTTTTCTGCTGGAGTGGGGGTGGGCTTACCACACTGACTTCTTCAGAAGGTGGGGGAGAGTGGAATTTGGCACTTTGTTAAAAGCCAACCTCACTGATGAACAGATGTGAATGTGGCACAAGCGGAAATTTGCCCAAAAACCAAAGCACAAGTAGCAATAGTTACAGAAACGGAAAATAGATATCATCCAGATCTTCTGCATTTGGACCTGTACTGCTTGAGTATCTAAGGAGTCATGACTGGTGCCGAACATTAGTGACTGTCCCCACTTCTGACCTTATGATGGAAGGAAGGTCATTGATGAAGCAGCTGAAGATGGCTAGGACTAGGACACTACCCTGAGGAACTCACGCAAGGATGTCCTGTAGTTGAGATGACTGACCTCCAACAATCACAACCATCTTCCTTTGTACCAAGTATTACTTCAGCAGAGAAATTCCCCCAGACAACCCCACTTCCAGCTCCCATTGATTCCAGTTTTGCCAGGGCTCCTTGATGCCACACTCTGTCTAATGCAGCCTTCATGTCAAAGGCTGTCACGCTCACCTCCCCTCTGGAATTCAGCTCTTTTGTCCATGTTTGAACCAAGGCTATAAGGAGGTCAGGACCTGTGTGGCCCTGATGGAACCCAAACTGGGTGTCACTGAGCAGATTATTGCTGAGCATGTGCTGCTTGATAACACTATCGATAACACCTTGTATCAGCTTACTGATGGTTGAGACTAGACTGCTGGGGCAGTAACTGGATTTATCCTGCTTTTGTTGACAGGGCATACCTGGGCAATTTTCCTCATTGTTGGGTAGATTCCAACACTGTAGCAGAACTGGAACTGCTTGGAAAGGATTCTGAAATGGCCCTAGCAAGCCACTTAGTTCAAGGCTAATTAGATGTGGTTACCAAATACCCACACTCAAATAAGTAATTTTTAAAAAATGCAGTGATCCAATCTTCAGCATCCAATCTCCTGAATCACCAGAATTTGGTGTTAGAACCTGAGTTTAAACCCTCCTGCAAAATGGCACCTCCAACATTTCAACTACCCTCAGTGCATTGGCATGTTCTGTAACACTTCTCTCCAGAATCTTCTGTTTGAATTGTGAACGTTACCAACTTAATGTCTCCGTGTATTTTTTTTTAGTTTTAAGAGTATAGAAAGATCATGAGCAGATTCTGGGAACCTTTGACAAACAGCGGGCTGGACACTGTACAAGTGCAAACTGATAATCTCGTTGCACTATATACAGAAACATGTTAGAGGTGGACTTCATTAGGCACTTCCTTATCATTTCTAGCTTCCATCTGACATCGCTGGTGATGCAGTCTAGCTATTAGTGTAAACTATCCCTGCTTTTTCCCGCCAAAGGGTTTTAGGCACTGGAGAGTACATTATCCACCTACCCTCCGTGATTATACCAATGACAGGGATAGTACAAGGTTTCCCACCTACCAGTGACCAATTGAGCCTTAAATCGGCAATTTATGTCCACTCAAGGACTTCAGACGCCAACTAGATTTTAATCAATTACTAATATTATAAACTTACACTACAAGCAAATCACATTTACATGCTCAAACACGGAAGGATTCATTAATACATGCCAGATCAAGTCTCAAAAAGATGGGGAATTAAAAATGTATTTCACACTTGATGATGCTGTGATTGTGTAGAATATCTCTGCATTGATAATTCTGGCCAAGCAATTGTAATTAGAAAGATCGCAAAATTGTAAGTTCTTTTTGTTTTCAATGTCGCAGGGTCTGTACCTAGTCTACAACCCAGTACAACTCTCAACTCCCAGTGCAATAGGAATCCTTCTCCTGGGTCTGATTGGCTACTATATCTTCAGAATGACAAACCACCAGAAAGACCTCTTCAGGCGCACAGATGGGAATTGTAAGATCTGGGGCAAGAAGCCTGAATACATTGAATGCTCCTACTTATCCAATGATGGTAAAAAGCATCACAGTAAGCTGATGATCTCTGGGTTTTGGGGCCTGGCTCGCCATTTTAACTACACAGGCGATCTCATGGGTTCACTATCCTACTGCTTGGCTTGTGGGTTTGGACACCTCCTGCCTTATTTCTATATCATCTACATGTCAATCTTGCTGGTCCATCGTTGTCTTAGGGATGAACATCGCTGCTCAAGTAAATATGGTAAGGACTGGAAACATTATACTGATGCAGTGCCCTACCGCCTGATACCAGGTGTCTTTTAGAATGGTTCGTATCATCGTTGTACAGTTTTCAGAAGCCCGGCTTACTTCAGTCAACGAAAAGTTTGCATCACAAATTCTGATTCACAAGTAAATATTTTCATGGGCGTAACAGATGAAGCATTATGGGTTCTGAATATAACAGAAATCTGATCACATTCGTAAAAGTGACCTATCCAATTCTAACAAACTTGCCTGGGCTTCCTGTGTAAACTGACCAAAGTCTAACCATTGATGTATTAGAAAGGTGTTGCCTGAATGGACATTAAATTTGTCCATATCAATGGATGGAAGTGATAGATGCCAGCACAAGTCTAGTGCCTGACCATATGGTTTTCACCTGTCCTAATTATTTCTTGTAATTTCATTTTTAAGATGCTGCTTTGGGTATGATCCCCAAATAGAATGATGGAATTTCAATTTCTGCAAGAGATACATGCTTAAAATTTGCTCCTGTGCTGTTCTAGCACAGTTGTTAAACCATTCATTTTAAACGAGTTAATGATTACGGACAGGTCAGAAGACTTGTATGCATCACCGTTCGTGACACCCCGATGTTCCAAAGTACTTTGTGGGTGTTGAAGTACATTTGAAGTGAAATCACTCTTTCAATTTTAAAAATGCAGCAACCAGTTAGAAACAAATTCTCATCAACATCATGTTGGTCCTGATAGAGTCATAGAGAGTACAGCACAGAAACAGACCCTTCGGTCTAACTTTCCATGCTGACCAGGTATCCTAAATTAATCTAGATCCATTTGCCAGCATTTGGCCCATATTCCTCCAAATCCTTCCTATTCATATACCCATCCAGATGCCTGCACCATCTCCTCTGGCAGTTCATTCCATACACGCTCGACCCTCTGTATGAAAAAGTTGCTCCTTAGGTCTATTTTAAATCTTTCCTCTCTCTCCTTAAACGTACGCCGTCTAGTTTTGGACTCCTCTACTCTGGGGTAAATCCCTTGACGATTCACCCGTATCCATGCCTGTCATGATTTGATAAACCTCTATAAAGTCACCCCTCAGCCTAATGATTTGAGAAAATGTTGGTCAGGACACGAAGGGCAACTCCTCTGATTACCAAATGAGCTATCTTTAACCTGAATTTTAATGGCCAAGTTCTGTACCACTTTTGTCAACAAGAATAATTGGGCCTGAGGAAAGTTCAGAACGTCTTCCCAAAAGTCTGTCTTTATCTTCTTGATCCTATGATAAAGAAACAGGTTCACACACCATCAAGACAACATTAACAACTGCAAACACATTAAGGGAAGTATTGGACACGTGGCCTCTCAATCCATTAGTATTCAATACGATCATGGCTAATCTTCTGCCTCAGTTCTGTTCTCCACCGTGACCCAAAATAATATTCCTTGATTCCCTTAGTGTCCAAAAATCTGTCAATCTTAAACTTGAATGTACTCAACAAGTGGGCATCTACACTTTACCGTGACAGGGAATGTCATAGATTTGTAATGCTCTCAGTGAATATACTTGTCTTCTGATTTGCGCTGTCCATTCTCAGTCCTCAATAAATGACCTTTTAATCTAAGACTATGACCCATTGTTCTACACCACCCAGCCAGCAGGAATATTTCAACATCTGGTCCATCAAGCTCTCTAATTTTTTTTCCTTCAGTGTGATTGCCTCTATATCTTTCAAACTCCAGCGTTTATTGGATGATTCTACCTTACAGCTGGATTTAATTTTTCCCCTGCCAATGGGTTTGTAAGCACTGTACATTATCTGTACATTATCCACCTACCCTCAGTGATAATTTCAATGACAAGGATAGTACAAGGTTTCCCACCTACCAGTGACCAATTGAAGCCTTAAATGGGCAATTTATGTCCACTCAAGGACTTCAGATGCCAACTGGATTTTAATTAATGAGCCTCCAATGGGTCCAGGTGGCAATAGGGTTAGACTCAGGGAGCAATGCCCACCTGCTGAGATGTAACTCCACTGACTGCAGGTTTCCTTACCCCCACCCCAGGGTCTCTCAAATCTCAGTTGCATCCCCTCTCCTCCAATATGTGAGGCAGCAATGGCTGCGGTGGAGCTCAGCTAAGGAATAATGGCTGCTTTTGCACTCTAATGTACAGGGCTCCAATGTCACAGATCTCTTCTGCCAAATCCCTCTACCCCATCCATCCTCTCTCACAGTTCTCACTGAGGGGTCACAACAATTTTCAAGTGTCCAAATGGTCTCATAGTGGGAAGATGTTGGGGAATCTCTGGCCTAAGCTTTATAACATTTACTAATCTTTTCTGATTTAAAAAAAAGTCTGCTTTTCTATTCTTCCAACCAACACAGATAATGTCACATTTCACTATATTATACTTTGCACACAGACTCCCATGCTCACCTGTCTATATTTGGCAGTAGCCTCTTTGTGTTTCCCTACAGTTTATTCCCATTTAATGCAAACATTATCCACTTATTCCTACTGTATTGTGTCAAGGAGCCAATTCTCAATCTAAGCTGAATTATTGGCCCAATTATATGATAGAATCATAAAATGTTACAATACAGAAGGAGGCCATTCAGCCCACCTTGTCTGTACTGGCTCCTGAAATAACTACCCAGCTCTGTAATCTTGTGTAACAACCTTTGTATAGGACTTTGGACTCCAGTACTGTTAGCTCTTTTTAATGTAACCCATTCAAGAATATAGTGTGATCCAAAAAATGACTATTTTTCAGAAAAATTATCTAACAATCCTAAAAGAATTCATCTCGGGAGTTCTGCAGCATATAATATTTGGGAAATAATTTTACATTTATTCCAAAGTGGCAAAACTGCTGGAAATTCCTACTTTTGTCAGTTACATGGAGGGATCAGGCTGTATTAATGAGTGAAGTGGCCATGTAATCCAGTAGTGGTTGCAAATGACTGAAGAATTTTGCATGTAGTCTTGATTCAGCTTTGTACACAAATTTCCTCAGAGGTAGAGGGAGCTCAGCCCCTCCCTCGTATGCTCTGGTTATCTGTTAATAGCAAGTCATTGCAAGGAATGTTTTGAAACACTCTGAAGAATTGAACCTTTCTCTGCTGTTGTTGGGATGTCTTGTTATGAAAGCTTAAAATTGCCTTGGTAAACAGGAATTGAAAACGTCACAACGTTTTACTGGCTACATTTAGTAATTGTCACATGTAACATTTTCACATGGAATCAGAGATTCTCGACATTCAGAACAATCCAGCATGTCAGACTGTTGCGTTTCTTTTTACGATTGAATTTAGTTTCCATGTTTCATCGAAGTAAATATAAACACCTGATTTTGCACAAGGACTACAAAGTTAATTTATTGAAAAAATCCTAAACTTGGGGGGGGGGGAGAAAAGGCAAAAATAATTAACAAAGTGTTGTGCCTATTTGTTCTTAATTGTATTAGTTAAACAAGCAGGTTGTTTCCGATATTTATAATTCCTGAAAAATATTGGAATTTGTTTTAAACTGTGATTGTAGTTCGATGTAAGTTGTCAAACCAACAAACACACAGTGTCTTCCTTTCTATTTCCCTCTCCCTCTTTCTCTCTCTGTCTAGAAAATGTAGAGGTGGTTGAAAACAAACAGGTCCAAGATATTTTTAATACTGTTGAAATTCATGTAATAGTTTTCTATTGCAGTATATTTATGAAAATGAATAAAAATGTAGCAAACTGCCTCAAAATATCGGTACACTGCAAATTAGGGCTATCTTCTTCTGACTAATTTTTGTTTGTTCAATGCTAACTAGTTGTATTCTTAAATAAATCTTGGGCTTTGCAGTCTTTGTAACATGATTTTGTTTCACTATATATACATTTCATTAACAGAATTCACTACAAAAGATTCTGATTGTACTTCAGTTCAATATTAACATCACAAACATATTTGTCTAACAAGCTGTTGCCATCATGGCATTGTTCCTCTGGTATCGCAACATTTTAGAATTTTTTTTGGGCTACAGCATAATTGTAGCAGCATTTTCAGAGGTTAAAAATTAAAATATTTGAAAATAACATTCGTAAGGCAGTAATAGAAAAGCAAAATGCTGGAAGTACTCAGCAGGTCTGGCACCATCTGCGGATAAAGGGACTGAGTAAACAATTCAGGTCTGTAGCCTTTAAGCTCAGACAATAGGTCACAGATCTGAAACCTTTGGCTTGATCCTCAATTTGGGACCACAATCAAATGCCCAGATAATTTCTCTGGCTCAGTCCCACCATGCAATCTTACAATGTAAATGCCCTCGTTAGGCTGGCAGAAGTCTTAGCATCCAGTCAGTGATTTGTCAGCAGGGTGAAAGTTGCCTGCAGACCTCAAACGACAAAGGCAGATAGCTGCCATGATGGAGCCTACCCCTGCCTTGTGAAAGAGAAATGGCAGATAATTGGAGGGAGACCACACACCAAGGTGGCAATGGGAAGAGGGTGATTTAGCCATGGAGAGATGGTGACACTATCACTGGACTAGTAATTCAGAGCCCAATCAAACGTTCTGGGGTCATGGTTTCAAATGCCACCAGGATAACTGGTGGAAGTTAACATAATTAATTTACTAATTCATGAAATAAAACTGGAATTGAAAGCCAATCTCATGAAACAGTCATTGATTACTGTTGGTGGCTATGTTCCACCAACCTTCTCGGAGGAAGGAAATCTGCTGTCTTTATCTGTTTTGCCCTACATGTGATTTCAGACCCACGGCAATGTGGTTGATTTATAACCACCCATTCAGATGTTACAAACTGCTGTGGAAAGTCAAAAGGGAACAAAATAAGTTTTGAAAATCAAAAGAAAAATGAGCTGACTTTTTTGTTCAGCATGCTAGATAGAAAGAAATCCCACAGCGTGTGTCATGTGAATATGCTCAGAAGGTATTTTGATAGAGAAGGAAAGCAAAAGGAGACTGCATTACTAATTACAACGCAGAGTGAAGAACCAAGTTTAGATGATTCTGAATTGGACATTCCTCAAATTAAGTTAGAGACAAAAAAAACTGCAGATGTTGGAATCCAAAGTAGGCAAACAGGAGGCTGGAAGAACACAGCAAACCACACAGCATCTGGTGGAAAGGAGAAGTCAACATTTCAAGTATTACTGTTCTTCAGGACTGAAGAAAGGTTAATACCTGAAACATTGACTGCTCTTTTCCTCCAGATGCTGGCTGGCTTGCAGTGTTCTTCCAGCATCCTGTTTGTCATTCCTCAAATTGGAGAGTGAGGAAGTTCTCAAAAATTGGGATATACTATAGAGATAAAAGGTACTGCAGATGCTGGAGAATCCGAGATAACAAGCATGGGGCTGGATGAACACAGCAGGTCAAGCAGCATCAGAAGGGTTTAGGCCCGAAACGTCAAGTTTTCCTGCTCCTATGATGCTGCTTGACCTGCTGGGATATACTATAGAGTTACTTTCCATAGAAAAATCAAAATGACCTGTGAGAATTATTACAATCACTTGGAAAGATAGGTGGGAATAAGTTGATCTTATTTAACATTGACTTATCTGACATGGAGGCTCAGTGGTTAGCACTGCTACCTCAGTGCCAAGGATCTGAGTTCGATTCCAGCCTTGGGCAAATGCCTGTGTGGAGTTTGCACATTTTCTCCGTGTCTGCGTGAGTTTTCTCTGGGTGCTCCAGTTTCCCAACACATTCCAAAGATATGGCCACGCTAAATTGCCCATAGTCTCCAGAGATGTGCAGGCTAGTTGCACTAGCCATGAGGAATGCAGGGTTACGGGGAGAGGGTAGAGGGGAATGGGTCTGGCAGAGATGATCTTTGGAGGATCGGTGTGGACGTGTCGGGCTGAAAGGCTAGAACAGCTTATTTCCAGTCATTATCAGACTGATGAATAGACTCTGTATCCTCAAATAATGCTGATCTTGCTGAGCGCACGCCCTGTGCAATGTAACCTCTGTCTAAACCTTTTTGATCTGTACATCCCTACTTCCTACAATCTGCCTGTACTGCTCATAAACAAAACTTTTCACTGTACTTTGGTACATGTGACAATAAATCAATCAATCGGTCAATGTAGACATTCTATGATTCTAATTACACATGGTGTGGATATAGGAAATGCTGTTCCAATTGAGCAACATTCTTATTGACAGCCCTGTAAAGTTGGCACAGGTTCAAAAAGCAATTGTCTTTGAGCAGTGATCAATCGACTAAGAGGGAAGTACTACGATTCCTGGGACTGAGTAGTTTTTATTGAAATTTTGTACCGAATTTTAGCAGTGTGGTGCACTAAACCTTGCTTCTATAGGTTCTCCGACCACTAGAAGTAACACTGACACTTTACCTCCACAAAATTGTGAATTTTTGATTTCTTGTCTGCTTCCTGTTTCATCACATGCTGTGCTACTTTTAAACACTGTCTAGTCAACTCACCGGTCTATTTAATCTTTCCCTAAAATTTGACATATAGTCCAAATATGTGGTATCTGAACTCTGACTTACCAATTTTTCCTTAATTAATTCAAGTGGTCTTCTCACCTCATGCCCAAAATTTAATTCAAATGGACTGAATTTGGTATATTCATTAGGTGCATCCTTAATTGCAAAAAGTACAAATGGAATTCCTTTATCCCAATCCTCTGAATAGTCTTGACTACAAGCACTCAACATGGTCTTTAAAGTCTGATGCCACTGCTCTAATATATCACTGATCCTTCACTGTCGCTGGGTCAGAATCCTGGAATTCCCTCCCTAATATTATTGTGGGTCAACCCAAAGCAAGAGGACTGCAGCTGTTCAAGAAGGCAGCTCACCACCACCTTCTTAAGGGCAACTAGGGATGGGCAAGAAATGCTGGCCAGCCAGCGATACCCACACCCCATAAATGAATAGAGAAAAAATGTACACTCAAGATGACATTCTTCTACCTCATCATACTTCCCAGATACCTTGTCTGATAGTCATGCAAATACCTCACTCGCTCGGTGTACCAACTTTGTTTGGATCAACAATACCCGCATGATCAATGACCATTTCATTTGTTTAGCCAATTTCTCAAATGAAATGAAAAAGGCTTTTACATCCTTCTTGTCGAACTTTGGCAATGCTTGGATATATTTAAACAGATCTCCACCAGGTCTTTAGCTACAATGGGATTGCTGTCCATCACTGTCCTCATCACTACTACTACTTTTCACTTCTACATCCACCATTTTAAATTGATTTTGAGTTTTCAGTTCCAACTGCTGAAGATCAAAAACTCTCTCTTTCTCCCTTTCTTCTGCCATCCTTTCCTTTTCTTTGTTCAGCCAGGGCTATTCTTTCCTTTTATTTTTCCTAATCTTTTAACCATAATTCAAACTGTTTCATTTCCTTTTCTCTTGCCTTCGTCTCTAATCCAAGCTGCTTCATTTGTAATTGAATCTTAGTCATTTCCAATGATTCTGATTGCATTCCTGGCAATTGTAATTGCTGCGCTCTTGCCACAAATATTTCCCCTTTCCTCATAGACACAGACAATTCCACCTTCAACTTGTTTGCCACTTCCAAAAGTTTTGTCTTGCTCACTTCCTGTAAAACACCCAAAGTTATTTCTTGCACCCCCAGGAAATTCTTCGTGACTGAAAGAGCCATTATTAGTCAGGTACACCCTGTTTAAACCAACCGAATGCAATATTCAAAATAAAGAAACACCAGCATTCACCACTCACTGCCTTTGAGTCCAATAAACCTAAACTTAACCTGCAATTAGAGATATTGATCCTGATGACAGCCCCTGATTTGTTATGGATCAGACCAAACCTCCTCAAAACATGTCAAGGAGATAGCCTAGACCCTAACTTTTTCTTATTTTAAAAGTAAGTGCCAGGCATTGAGTTCTGGATGCAATTCGATTGATTAAACTACCAGACTTGAAGCAAAACATACTTTATTCGTGTATTATAGTTAAAATACAAGCAAAAGAAAGAAGGATTGGAATAACTTCACTCTCTTGGAAAATTTAAAAGAATGATAGATTATTTAACTACTAAACATCAACTGTTCCAATGTAGTAACATCCCATAAACATACCTTTGGCAAAGGCAAAATCAGTAAAATAGATGATCTCATATGCAACTCTCCAGTCCAGGAGGAAATAACATCAACAAAAAGCTCTGAGAGACAGAGAGAACTCAAGTGTTTTGCTGCAGCGGGGAGAGATATATTGCAGCTTCCAAACTCTTGAGTAAAATCCTGAGAAAGTAGGAACTGCAGATCCTGGGGAAGAAGGGTCTAGGCCCGAAACGTCAGCCTTCCTGCTCCTCTGATGCTGCTTGGCCTGCTGTGTTCATCCAGCTCTACAACTTGTTATCTAAGTAAAATCCTGGTTCTGTGAGAACTTGACCCCACCCATTCAGGCTGCTTCTATTTTTCCAACTTAAAAAAGACCAAGGCCTTACAGCCTGTCTACTTTACTGGCTTGAAGCCGACCGTTTGTCGTCTCTGTCTCAACCTCTCATCGTTTAAAAAAATCCGGGGCAAAATGCACCTCACAATGCCATAGTATTATCACACGATGAAGTAAAAAATTTTAGGATTTTTTCCTAAAATCAGGACATGCTACATCGATCTTTCAGTAAAATGACTATTGGGTACCTGAGAAAGTTCCAGAAATCAGTATGTTTAAATTATTCTTAAATGTAGCGGCTAGACTACTGCTTCCATTCAAAGACCAAAGCCTAACAGACCCTCATCTGAACTAAAGTTGGATTTGAATGTCTCATCAATTCTGTAGCTGTTAGTATTGTAATTTTGTTGACAAGAAATTGAATGGACTGTGAGGGAAATGTCATCTCCTTCTTCATCATTTGAACTTTGATCCTTGGCCCCACTGGAATGTTTTTCCTATTTGCCTTTTCAGAAAAGAATCCCATATAATCTCTGCAGAGGGTAGCCTCTTGTCTGTCGTCCATTAAATGTGTTTGGGATTAAGGGGTATTAGTTTAACTTCAATAGTAAACTCAGCTCTTACCAGTTTATCCACCTACTGTAAGAAAACATTTGTTTCTAATAAATGAGGTCTTTTGCATTTATTGGAGATAACTAATGAAAGTTTTATGCAACAGTAATAAAGAGAAACAAATTTACCATTTTGGTAATTAAACAAACCATTAGCACTTGAGGTAGTTCTTATGGTGTAATGGGACTTCATTACCAGCACGCTGTTCCTATTAGAGTCGCAACAGGATTCACTGAATCTGTACTGAATCTGTTGATGCTCTTCATCAGAGCTCATCTAGACTTGAAACGTTAGCTTGCTCTCTCTCCATGGATGCTGTCTGACCCACTGTGATCTCCAGCATATGTTGTTTTCAGTACAGATTCCAGCATCTGCAGTAATTTGCTCCTTCACTGAATCTCTTCTATGTTTGTGAAATGACGTGAAAAACAAAAATATGTGAAGAAACCATGTCTCACTGAGTAGTGAGGCAGACTCAACGGGCTGAATGGCCTGCTGCTTCTATATCTTATGGTCTTAAGTACTTAACTGTTTTTCATTTTCATTTCTTCTCAAGGTCTGTAAGAAAAGTTAAGTAAAGTGGGTCTTGATTTTGATCATGAGGAGATATGCAGACAGAGTTATTTTGTGTTCCAATATATTTGTCAGACAGAGCACATGTATGCTGTTTGTGGAAAGAACTAGATTTTTTGGGTGGGCAGGTGGTGAGGGAAACCTTTGATCTGAAGCCTCTGGATTTGCCATATCTGAGAAAGCAAATCACTTCAGTTTGTACAGCACTCAGGTATGCAAACACAGGGCAATATTGATAGGCTCAGCAACCTAGTGGCTGTGTATCACAAAGGGGTGGGTTGGGCAGGCAAGGTCTTTTGAAAAGGAAGTTTATTACAGCAGTGTATACAAAATGTGTTATTTGTCTGGACATCAACTGTATATTATCCCTTGATAAGCTTCCAAAGGAAAATGATACAACAGCTGATTCAACAGTATGCATATTATCACATATCAATTGTGCATGAATGCACCTACTGTTGTTATTTATTCTCACCACAAGGTAAAATGATATCTGCAAACCTCCACAAGCAACAGAACAATGTAAATTATTGAACAAGTGGAGATAAAATTCTTATCTGCTGATTTTATGAAAAAGACAAAATGTTTTATACGATAATTTTATTTGCCATTATGCTTTGGTAAACTTTGCAGACAGATCTCTTCTACTCATTCCCCATGTATAGGGCACAGGAAAAATTATAAGAGATGGATCTTTCAAGGTTTTAGGCATCTGGTTAGCCTGGGACTTCTTTGGTCTCTTACATTTGGAACACAAAATTTACCTTGGTATCTATGTGGGTGATTCTTATCTAATCCGTCTTAATCCTACAATGCTTTGTAGAACATGGTAACAACCTCTTCACTATTCTATAGTCTGCCATTATTTACAAAATCCAGAATGCTGCTGGCCATTTATTTAGCTTTATTTGCCTGCATGCAAACACAATGACGTCTACATTTGAATCTTTTTGTCTCTGTTTATTCACACCCCCACAGTCCCAAACCCAAATGTTAAACTATATGAGTTGGAACAAAAACAAAGTTGCCTGGAAAAGCTTAGCAGGTCTGGCAGCACCTGTGAAGGGCAAAACAGAGTTAACATTTTGGGTTCCGTGACCCTTCCTCAGAACTGATGGTGGCTGTGAAAACGTCAGTTAATATGCAGAAAATAGACAGGTGGGTGGGATAGGGAATAAACGATAGGATAGAGCCCAAAGAGAGAGAAAGACAGTTGGACAGGCAAAGGAGTTGCTAACGATCAGGCTGGGAGGGTGAGTAATTGTTAATGAGGACTGTTAGTGACTAATGGCAGGCTATGTGGTAACAAGGCCTGGTGTGTGATAGGGGGCTGGGACATGGGAGAGTTTGGGCCCTAAAATTATTGAACTCAATATTGAGTCCGGAGGGCTATAGGGTCCCCAAGCAGAAAATGAGGTGTTGTTCCCCCAGCTTGCATTGGGCTTTGCTGGAACACTGCAACAAGCCAGAGACAAAGAAGTTGGCCAGGGAACAGGGTGGTGCGTTAAAGTGGCAGGCAACAGGTAGTTCAGGGACTTTTTTGCGAGCAGAACGTAGATGTTCTGTGAAGCGGCCGCCAAGTCTATGCTTCGTTTCCCCAATGTAGAGGAGACCACATTGTGAGTAGCGAATGCAGTAGACCAGATTCTGGGAAGTGCAGGTGAAGTGTTGCTTCACCTGGAAGGTATGTTCGGGCCTTTGGATAGTGGGGAGGGATGAGGTAAATGGGCAGGTGTTGCACCTTTGCCAGTTACAGGGGAAGGTGCCATAGGGCTGTGGGGATATGTTGGGGGTGAAGGAGGTGTGGACCAGGGTGTCTCAGAGGGAACGGTCCCTGCGGAAGGTGGACAGGGGAGAGGAGGGGAATATATGTTTGGTGGTGGCACCTCGCTGGAGGTGGCGGAAATGGCATCTGATGATCTTTTGGATGTGGATGCTGGTGGGATGGTAGGTGAGGATAAGGGAACCCTTTCGCTGTTGCGGGAGGGAAGGGAAGGGGTGAGGGCAGAAGTGCGGGAGATGGGTCGGACCTGATTGAGGGCCCTGTCAACAACAGAGCTGGGGAATCCTTGGTTGAGGAAGAACATGGACATTTCAGAGGGTCCCTTGTCAAAGTTGGCCTCATTTGAACATATGTGACAGAGATGGAGGAACTGAGAGAATGGGATGGAGTCTTTACAGCAAGTGAGATGTGAGGATGTACAGTCCAGGTAGCTGTGGGAGTCAGTGGGTTTGTAGTGGATATTAGTGCCCAGTCTATGCCCAGAAATGGAAACAGAAAGGTTGAGGAAGGGAAGGGAGGAGTCAGAGACAGACCAGGTGAATGTGATGGCTTTTCCAGCAACTTTGATTTTGTTCCTGATTTACAGCATCCGCAGTTCTTTCGGTTTTTATAAACTATGTGAGCTGCCTGGTTGTCTGTTCTGCTCACTTCACAATTACAGTCCTGTAGATTTTCCAGCCCTTTTCACCGTTGGCTTACATTTTCCCACTACCTGAGTCAAAATACCTAGATCACTGACATTGGAATACCCCGTTTCCAAAATTTCTCCAATTCAAGCAACACTCCTGAATCCTAACCCCTTGTTTCCTGCTTGCTGACGCAAGTTTTATCAATGTTGTTGCATATCGTTACAGATCTGAATTTTCACTCTTGTGCGACATCATATGCTTTCTGAAAATGCAAACTCATCAACATCCTGATGTGGAGGTGCCAGTGTTGGACTGAGGTGGACAAGGTCAAAAATCACACGACACCAGGTTATAGTCCAACAGGTTTATTTGTGTCTTCAAATAGACCTGTTTGGACTATAACCCGGTATTGTGTGATTTTAGACCTCGTCCTCAAGTTCAACCTTCATCTGTACAACTCATCACCTCTTCTAAGAGAGACTTGATAAAATGAACAGCTGTACATCAGCATTTTACTTCAGAAATGTAATCCCTACTTCTTGGCCTAGTCACAGATCAATACGTATTGAATAAATATCATCTGGTCTTAATGCAGGAAATGGAAAACTCTTTAATTAATAATTTACAGAAAGTTTGAAACCCTAGCAGAATAAGTTCATGTTCGAGACTGGATGGATACTAGTAACAAGCTTCATCACAACTCCGGCTGTTGTCTGGTCTCTACATTAATGACCCAACAGATATCTCCCCTGCTCACTTTTCTAATGGGTTCAAGAAACAATGCTGACTGCCACTTTTGGGATCAGAGCTGTGAGTATAGCCCTAGTAGGCTGTTCATTGGCTCATAATATACCCCATTTTACTTTACCATCTTCTAGTTTGCTTAAAACCTGCTCTCATAGTTTTCAAAATTCAACCCCATTTGCACACAAGAGCAGCGTATTTCACTGGAGTACAACATGCTTAAGTTTGAAACTTGCTTGCACAATTTGCACCTTTTTATTTTGTGAAGAATTGCCATCTTTTTGTCATATGCATTTGTGCTGAAAGCCAGCAATTTGTGAAAATTGTAACATTCAGAGTGAATGAGAGTTCTAAGGGTTTGCTACACTTTATTGTTACAAAATCTGCCCAAGCTCCTTCTTCCTTTTAGGCTCCTCCTCAGGATCGAGGGTAAGTTGCTTTCACTCCAGGCTCGTGAGTTCTGAGGTGACCAAACAGTCCAATGCTGGACGTATCCATCCTGGCACAGTTGGAGCAGGTGCTGTTTGAAGAGGTGGGTGTGATGCTCAGATTTTCACATGCTCCTTCCACCGTTTGCAGTTGGCCTTCCTGTGGGCCTGTCAGAGATGCTAGAGATGATTGGTATCCTTCCCTCAAGGACATTAGTGAACCAGACTGGTGTTTCTTGACAATCGACGATGGATTCACAGTCATCATTAGGTTCTTAATTCCACCATCCGCTGTGGCGGGTTTGAACCTGGGTCCCCAGAATGTTAACTGGGTCTCTGGATTAACAGTCCAGTGCTAATACCACTAGGCCATTGCCCCTCCTCACCTCTCTCTAATTAGTGAGCAGCTCTCTAGTCCTCTGGGACCATGGTGATTTAACTATTGCTGACATTTCAGTTTAGACCTGCTGCAATGTTCCAATGAAGTCCGATGCAAGCTGGAAGATAGGACCTCATGTGCCAACTTGGTACTTTACGGGCTTCAGAACTCGACAATGAATTCAATGACTTTTGACCATGAACTTTGACCTCAATTTTGCTTACCCCCACTTCTATCCATCCATCCCACCTCACAGCACCACCAACGTGCAAACATTTGCTCTCAGCATACAGCCATAGAGATCTACAGCACAGAAAAAGGGCCTTGAGCCCATCACGTCTGTGCTAACTTCCTATCGGTTCTAGTCCCACTTTATCACACTCAGCCCATAGCCTTGCATGCCTTAGCGTCACAAGTGTTCACTTCAATACTGTTTACATGTTCTGAAGGCTTCTGCCTCTAACACCTTGGGAGGCAATGAGCTCCAGCGTCCCACCACCCTCTGGGTGAAAAAAACCTTCTCTCTAAACCTCCTGCTACTTACTTTAAATCTATGCACCCTGGTCATTGGTCCCTCCATCAAGCAGAAAGTTTTTTCCCATCTACCCCGTCTATGCGCTTCATAGTTTTATACACCTCAATCATTTCCCCTTCTGCTCCAAGGAAACAGCCCCAGTCTATCCAATCTCTTTTCATAACTAAAACACTGAAGCCCAGGAACATCCTTTAAGTCTCACCTGCACCCTCTCCAAAGCAATCACATCCTATCCTGTGAATGAATGAAAACAAAACAGATTTGTGTGATGGAGCATGCTGTGCGGGAGCATGGGATCAGGTGACTGGCATGTCAATGGATTGATACTGAGACCAGGAGGTAGAGACAGCACCTGCAGTTTTTATTCATTCACAGGATGAGAGTGTCATTGGACGGACCAGCATTTTTTGCACATCCCTAATTGCCCAGAGAGCGATTAAGAGTCTCAACCATATTGACGTCGGGTCTGGAATCACGTAGGCAGACCAGGTACGGATTGCAGTCTCCTACCCTAAAGGGGTAAGTGAACCAGATGAGTTTTCTGACATTGGATTCATGGTCATCATTAGACTCTTAATTCCAGACTTTTACTGAATTCAAATTTCCACCATCTGCCCTGGCAGGATTCAAACCCAGGTCCCCAGAACTTTACCGAAGTTTTTGGATGAACAGTCTAACGATAATACCACTAAGCTGTTGCCTCCCTGTTCCGAAACCCCCACATTTGCCTGGTTCTGAATTCTTGTGACTTTAGCTCTGTTTGCAATCTCAGGCCTGTCCATTATATCCTCTAGGAGCGTGAGAACGATCTGCTAGCTAATCTGCCTGATATCAAGTTCTCTATTTTGTTCCGTCTTCTCTTTACCTCAGCCCACTTCCCTGTTTTAGCAGGGGCCTTAATCCTTACATTTCTAGCTCTGATGCACAGTCAGCGTCCTGATCCATTAGTTATATTTCACTGTCCAAACTGGTAGGGGAGTGCCGGCTTTTCATTGACAGCTTGTATTGAAGCTATCCTTATGTGCCTACCCAGGTGGATGGTAAAGATGTCAAAGTGGAAGATGGGAGTTCTTCCTGCCCAGAAGGAAAGAACGGAAAAGGTGTGAAGTGACATATATTGGTCCATCTTGTCTTGTATACCTCAAAATGGAGCTTCAGAATAACCAGTATGCTCCTTGCCAAGTATTGCTGTATGGTTTTTTACTTATTCCTTCAGTCTTGGAGGTGTCCTGACCAATATTTATCTCTCCATTGACATCACAAAACCAGGTTTGCCAGAGCATCCCACAACATTTCCAGTGTCTACACCTCGAAATTTCCATGATTGGAGAGCTCCTTTGGATCTCCTAGAGTGACAAAAAAGCTCCATATCAAGGCAGGTCTTTGAGTATTTGATTCACTGTTTTACACCGTCAGATATCGCGGATGTGTTGAGGCCCAGTCGAAGGCTCTTTGACAGAGTCGCCCCGCATCAGCCACGCGCCTAACCACATCTCTCAACACGCATGCGCAGCGTGGCTCCCACCGGGGAGTGAACGCACATGCGCTTGAAGGCCGTGGCGTGCGCGTGCGTGGAACGCTCCCCATCCCTCGCCACTCCATTAGCTGTTGGTGCCTGCGACGTCAGGACGCTTACCCCGCCTCCTCCCCAGAGCCAGCCAGGATGCGCGTGCGCGGGAAAGGGTTGGGGCGCAGGGAGGTGACGTAAGTGGGCTGGTGTTTCCTATCTTTCAGTCAGTTCATAATTTATATCTGTACCTGTTAGTGTACATCTAAATCTCCATATGTCAGTTTATATGTATATGTTTTAGCATTCATCTACATATATATGTCAATCTATATCTATGCGTTAGTGTACATCCCCATTTATATATGTCAGTGCATATCTGCATCTATATGTGTCTTCGTATACATTTCTGTCAGTATTTATGGATATGTATGTCAGTATATATCTATGTAGTGTGTCTCTGCCAGTGTACATCTATGTATTTATGTGCATATATGTCTATACATATGTGTACCTATTTGTAAGCATGTGTATGTATTAATTTAAATGTGTCTGTGTGTGTGTGCGCGTATATCTCAGTCACTATAGATATTTATACATCATTGTATTTGTGCCCATGAGGTGTGTGGTACCCACTCTCAGGGGGTGAATTGGGTGTGAGAGGAGGTTTGGTTGCAGATAGCTCTGTTCACCTTCAGCTGCCTGGAAATGACCATCGCAGCTGTCCTCTGCTGCGTGGCCAAATACATCAATACTTCAGGGAGACCTTGATAGGGGCTGTAGGGCAGGAATGGGGTTTCTGTGGATGGGAGAATGGGGCTGGAGGGCAAATCCCCAGGTAACCAAGGTAACAAAATAAGGGACATGCCAACCAACTGGAGATAATTGGTGGAACATGGAAAAATGTATTTGGTGTATGTGGTGAAATGAGTGGAAATGTAATCCCTAGAAGGTAAAAAAATCTCAAGTTTGCAAAGTCTCCCAGGATGGCTCAGAATCCATGGGCTAGCCATGAACTAACAGACAAAAGCAGGGACAATCCCTTAAAACATAGTATGTTTGATCAGCACTACCAGATCAATCTGTGTGTGTTTGGAGAGCTGAGAGCCATAAGGTGCAAATCTAAAGCAACATCAATGTGGACAATCAACCCCTCCAGCTACTCCACCATTCACTTAGACCTGCAATGCAGTCTCAATTGTTAACTGTGGTCTGGTGTAATCTGGGATCTTTAGTTTTGGTCATGCCTCCAACCATTTCCCAATGAGCTACTAATCAGTGAGAGGTTTGAAGATCCCATGTAATTTTGAAGAAGAGCAGGGAGGTTTCTCACTGAACTAGAAGTATTCCTCCTTCAACTGAAAATGGATTATATTGGTATTTCTTTCGTTCACTCTTGGGATGTCACCATGAGTGGCTGGGCTTGCTTTGCCCGTCCTTCAATGCTGTTTGGAAGGTGGCATTCTTGAACTGCTGCAGTGCATGTGCTGTCGTAGATCCATAATGCTATTAGGGAGGGAATTCCAGAATTTTGACCTAGTGGCACAAAAGGAACAACAATAAGTTTCCAGCATGATGAGTGCCATAGTGGCATGGGCACATCTTGCGGAGGGAGTGTTCCCATGTATCTGCTGCTTTTCCCCTCCTAGATGGCAGTGGCTGTGGCGTTCAGTCCGTTTAGAAATTTGATGCAAGTATATAGATGTAGATGTAGTTTCACTTCAGGCCTTTGAGGTTGCGTTTAAATGCAGTGATATTTGCTGTATGATATTGACAAAATAAACAAAATGCCACTTTGGAAATATTCATTATTTGTTATTCAGGTGTATTACAACAGCATATTTATTTTTATTTTTTGAAACGTCTGCCAGGTGATCTGCAGACAGGTTTGAAAGTCAGTGTAGAAATCTTGAAAACATTTTTGAGTTTTGACAGAGATAGCAGAAACCTTCTTCAGGACCCTCTTTCTGAAGAAGAGTCCAGACCCGAAACATCAGCTTTCTTGTACCTCTGATGCTGCCTGGCCTGCTCTGTTCATCCAGCTCTACACATTGTTATCTTTGAGTTTTGACAGTCTAGTTCCCAAACATGACATAATGAAGTGTATGTAAGCAGCATGATAAATGGATGTCCTGACTGGATTCCTTACTGAGGTGGCATAATGCTATAAAGGCTTGTTATCTGTTGGGAAATGTGAGGTTTTGTGTCTGTGAATGGGTTCAGGTGGGTATGTGGGGAGCATGGAAGAAACAGCTGTTAATATTTCAGCGTGGCACTCACAAAAAGATCTTTCAATATTTTATGAATTTCTTTGGAGATTATGATTCTATCAGTAATTACAGGGACCTAATAATCACCGGCAAGCTTAAAAGATGAGTGGTTTTATTTGTTCATGCCATATTTTATTTGCTTTTGAATCATGTTTACAAAGTTCAGTCTTTGAACAACATATCGTAGTTCAACAAAATTGTCACCAGAACACGAGCAAATTTAATCATAGAAATTAGTATTTGTTTGTGTGGGTATACATCAGATGGCAGAAATTGTGATCTCTCAGTACTTTTAGTCTGCAATGTCACATGTATTGAATCTGGTCTTCTAGATATCTGGAGATATGAGGAGATACCCTCTTCATTTCTGTCTCAAATGTGTAACCCCTTTATCTGAAATCATACTGTCTCATCCTAGACTCTCCAACAAGGGGAAACAATCTTTCTGCATCTACCCTGTCAAGCCCCCTAAGAACCTTGCAACAATAGCTTGTCCTTTCATTCTCGTAAATTACAACGAGTACAGGCTCATGATTCAATCTCTGCTCATAAAACAGCCCTTACATACATGATATCAGCCTAGTGAAATTCTCTGCGTCCAATACCAGTATTACCTTTCCTTAGATAAGGGACCCAAAGCTGTTTACGGTATTCCGATTGTGGTCTGACTAATGCCTTGATAGTTGTAGCAAAACCTCATTTTTATGTTACATGCCCTTTGAAATAAAAGCCAACATTCCATTTAGCTTCCCTGTTTCCTGCTGAAGTTGTTAGCTTTTTGTGATTCAAACGATTCTAATAAATGTGTCAGGCATGTTTTCCCATTCCTGAAACCATGCTGACCCTGCTTGATCATATTATGTATTTCAAAATGCTCTGCCATTGCGTCCTTGATAATAGACTAACATTTTCCCTATAGCACTTTTTAAGCCAACTGGCCCACACTTACAAGTTGGTTGTCTCCTTTAAGGAAGTTGATGTATTGGTTTTAATTAGCCTAAATAGATTAGATCTGGGAACAAATTCCTTTAGATTGGAAAATACCTAAAAGAGCTTCCTGAAAAAGGAAACTGTTAGAAGCCATTATTAGAACATAGAACATTGAACATTACAGCACAGGACAGGCCCTTCGGCCCTTGATGTTGCGCCGACCTGTGAAACCAATCTGAAGCCCATCTAACCTACACTATTCCCTTATCATCCATATGTTTATCCAATGACCATTTAAATGCCCTTAAAGTTGGCGAGTCTACTACTGTTGCAGGCAGGGCATTCCACGCCTTTACGACTCTCTGAGTAAAGAACCTACCTCTGACATTTGTCCGATATCTATCACCCCTCAATTTAAAGCTATGTCCCCTCGTGCTAGCTGTCACCATCCAAGGAAAAAGGCTCTCACTGTCCACCCTATCTAATCCTCTGATCATCTTGTATGTCTCTATTAAGTCACCTCTTAACCTTCTTCTCTCTAACAAAAACAGCCTCAAGTCCCTCAGCCTTTCCTCATAAGACCTTCCCTCCAGACCAGGCAACATCCTGGTAAATCTGCTCTGCACCCTTTCTAATGCTTCCACATCCTTCCTATAATGCGGCGACCAGAACTGCCCGCAATACTCCAAGTACGGCCGCACCAGAGTTTTGTACAGCTGCAACATGACCTCACGGCTCTGAAACTCAATCCCTCTGTCAATAAGACCTAACACACCATACGCCTTCCTAACAATCCTAACAACCGTATCAACCTGGGTGGCAACTTTCAGGGATCTATGCACATGGACACCGAGATCTCTCTGCTCATCCACACTACCAAGAATCTTACCATTAGCCCTGTACTCTGTATTCCTGTTACTCCTTCCAAAGTGAATCACCTCACACTTTTCCACATTAAACTCCATTTGCCACCTCTCAGCCCAGCTCTGCAGCTTAGCTATGTCCCTCTGTAACCTGCAACATCCTTCCGCCCTATCCACAACTCCAAACAAACAGATCCTTGCGGTGCACCACTAGTAACTGAACTCCAGAATGAACATTTCCCATCAACCACCACCCTCTATCTTCTTACGGCTAGCCAATTTCTGATCCAAACTGCTAAATCACCCTCAATCCCATGCCTCCGTATTTTCTGCAATAGCCTACTGTGGGGAATCTTATCAAACGCTTTACTGAAATCCATATACACCACATCAACCGCTTTACTCTCATCCACCTGTTTGGTCACCTCAAAGAACTCAATAAGGTTTGTGAGGCACGACATGCCCTTCACAAAACCGTGTTGACTATCCCTCATCAAATTATTCCTTTCTAGATGATTATAAATCCTATCTCTTATAATCCTTTCCAACACTTTACCCACAACTGAAGTAAGGCTCACTGGTCTATAATTACCAGGGTTGTTTCTACTCCCCTTCTTGAACAAGGGGACAACATTTGCTATTCTCATGTTTTTGTCAAAGCAGAATCATGTTCAACCAGTTCATTGGAGTTGCTTTGTCAGAGGTCGACAGCACAGACAAAAGGCCCTTCGGGCCATCGTGGCGATACCAGTCAAAACAACCACCCAACTATTCTCATCCCGTTTTCCAGCACTTTTTCAATGTTATGAAGGTTTTGACCTCTGTCACCCTAGCAGACAGTGAGTTCCAGAGTTCCACCACCATCAGGTGAAAAGGTTTATTTTATCACAGGTCCTCAAAGCCTTCTGCCCCTTTTCTTAAATCTATAACTCTGGTCATTGATCCCTCCATCAAGGGGAAAAGTCTATTCCTTTCTGCCCTATCTATGTCCCTTATAATTTTATACATCTCAATCATGTCCTTTCTCAATCTCCTCTGCTTTAACGAAAACCACCCCAGTATATCCAATCCCTCTTCATAACAGGAACTCTCCACCTGGGCAATGTCCTGGTAAATCTCCCCTGCACGTTGTCCAGTGCAATCACATTCCTCCTATAATGTGGATTTACTGCACACAATACTCTAACTATGTCCGAACCAATATTTTATACAGTTCCAGCATAACCCCCCTGCTCTTAATCACTGCCTTGGCTAATAAAGACAAATATACCATATGCCTTTTTAACCACTTTATACATATATGCAGTACGATCCCTGTGATCCTTGGTGCTTCCCAGGGCCCTACGACTCTTTATGTGTTCCTCTGCCTTGTTTGTCCTGCCGAAGTGCATCATCTCACATTTTTCCAAATTAAATTCCATTTGCCACTAAGTGGGTCCTTCTTCAGCCTGGCAGGATGTCATGAGTGGTGTGCCACAGGGGTCCATGCTAGTGCCTGAAATATTTACAATTTGTATATGATTTGGATGAAAGAGCTGAAAATATGTGAGCTAAATTTGCTGATGAAAGATAAGTAGGAAAGTGAGTTGTGAATAGGACATAAAGAGCATCCCAATGGATAGAGATAGGTTAAGTGTGTGGACAAAGACCTGGCAAATGGAAAGCATGTGTGAAAGTTGGAAATTAACCATCTTGGTGGAAGGAATAAAAAAAATTAACATGCCTCATACAGTACTGGTCACCATACTTATAGAGGCATGTTAATGCATTGGTAGCAGTCTGTAGAAGATTTATTGAATGAATACCTGGAATGAGTGGATTGCCTTGTGCAGAAAGGCTAGACAGACTAAGCCTGTATCCTCTGGAGTTTAGAAGAGTAAGGGATGACTTATTTAATTGAAACATAGAAGATCCAGGGGGGACTTGAATGGACGGCTGTCGGAAGGATGTTCCCTCTTGTGGGAAATCTAAAACTTAGGGTCATAATTTAAATGCCCTTTTAAATCAGAGATGAGGAAACATATTTTTCTCTCAGAGGATTGAAAGTCTTGATTAGTAAGGAGCTGAAAGATTATTGGGGGTTTGCAGAAATGTTGAGTTGAGGTTAAAATCTGATCAGCCACGATCTTATTGAATGGTGGAGGAGGACGCCTACTCTTGTTCGTTGTTTGTATAATTCCTTTTCAAATAAATGTTAGAATAGTAGTTTTCGAATCCTCTGGGACTTCAAATTCTGAGTATTTTTGGAAGATTACTATCAGTATATCCCGCTATCTTTGTGGTTACTTCTTCTAATATCTAGGATGCAACCCATCAGGGGAGACGTAGGAAATAGGAGCAGGAATAGGCCACTAGCAAGCCCACTCCACCATTCTATAAGACCATACTGTAGGCCACAACTTCTTTATCGTGCCTACACCTGATAGTCACTCAACTCCCCAAAATTTGAAAAATCTATCTTCCCTCTGTTCAGTATTTTTAATGATCTAGCCTCCGCAATTCTGGAGTAGAGAATTCCAGACATTCACAAACCTCTGGGAGAAGAAATTCCTTCACATCTCAGTTTTAAATTAGTCGGTTATTCTGTAACGGTGAGCCCCAGTTTGAGGTTCCTTCACCGGTGAAAACGTTTTCTCAACATCCACCCTGTCAAACTTCTTCAGAATCCTCAAAGTTGGTTTCCTTTGTTCGCTTTTGAATTCCCAGTTGGGATGTCCCAGATGTTGTGCGGAATTAGAATGCCCATGAACTCTAAGTTTGTCCTGTTACCTCCATGCAGATCTGGAACATTTGTCGTCCCCTGTCCTCTGTGTTATCAGAATGACTCATCTTATGTAGGAACATCATCAGCTGCAAGTTTTCACCAAAGTCGCTCACCACCCCGAATTGGAACTATGTCTTTGTCCCTTTCTTGTTGCTGGATCAAAATCCTGCAACTTGCTTGTGAATAGTCTTGTAGATGTTCCTGCACCACAAGGACTGCAGTGGTTCAAGAAAGTGGATCACTATTTGAAGGCATTTGGGGTTTGATATCTAATGCTGGCTTAGCAAGTGATACTCACAACCTAAGAATGAAACAAGAAAATTAGTTACGTCTAGAAATTTCCACAGTGCGATTGATCGATCGAGTCTGTTAATTTGCTGAAGAATGTGATCAATGTTATTCGTTCTTTTTGCGCACTTGTAATGTCAGTTTCTGCCATAATCTTCAGGTTTCTGTTTTCTTCAGTGCCAATATTTTGCATGGCATCACGTGAGGCTAATGCCTACGCAGTCTAAGATGAGTGGAGCTGTGCTATCACTGCTGATTAATTTGCTCTCTTTTCACGGAAGCATACAGAATGAGCAAAAGGAGGCCAGTCAATCCTTCAAACCTGCTCCATCATTCAATATGATCACTGCTGATCATCCAATTTGGTCTGTTCTCACTTTTGTCCCATATCCTGTGATCCCTTTAACCCTAAGAACTATATCTAACTCCTCCTTGAAAACATTCAATGTCTCTTAGAACTTAGAACAGTACAGCGCAGCACCATGTCTGGGCTGCCCATGATGTTCATAGATCACAGAATCACTACAGTGTGGAAACAGGCCATTTGGCCCAACAAGTCCACATCGACCCTCCAAAGAGCATCCCACACAGACCCATCCCCACTTCCAACCCCTCCCCCCCACCAACATACACACGCGCACGCACTTCTCCAACTTCCCTGGCAGCACATTCCAGACACCTACCACCTCCTGTGTAAAAAAAAAAAAAAAAAACTTGCCTCGCACATCTCCTTTAAACGTTCTCCCTCTCATCTTAAACCTACGCTCCCTGGTTTTCAACATTTCCACCCTGGGACAGAGACTGCAACTATTCACGGCATCCATGCCTCTCATAATTTTATATACTTCTATCAGGTTGCCCCTCAGTCTCCGATGCTCTAGTGAAAACTTATGAAAAATACTTCCCTGATTACTGAAAACATTATAGGTGACGTTCGATTACAATGTCACTTCAAGACTGTTGGTATTGACTTGCTGAAGGCATCTAGGCTAAGCACAGAAGTACCATTGATACTCCAACACCATTGTTGTTCCAGGATTGTTTCTGATGGACAGTGTAGTCGTCTTAACATCTCTGAACCAGGAATGTAGAGGCTCATGCTAATGCAAGGGGGATATGGGTTTAAATCTACCTTGGCTGTGAATCTGCCTCAACCACTTTCTGTGGCAGAGAATTCCACAGATTCATCACTCTTTGGGTGAAGAAATTTCTCCTCATCTCTGTCCTAAATGACCAACTCTTACCCTTAGATTGCGACCCCGAGTTCTGGAACATCCTGCTTTTATCCTGTCTGGCCCTGTTAGAATTTTATTCGTCTCTATGAGATGCCCCCTCATTCTTCTAAATTCCAGCGATATAGCCCAAACTGATCCACTCTCCCTTCGTACATCAGTACTGCCATTTCAGGAGTCAGTTTGGTAAAAGTTTCTTGTATTCCCTCCATCCATCCTCAGATAAGGAGACCAAAACTGCATTCAATACTCCAGGTGCAATCTCACCAAGATCCTGTACAATTGCAGCAAGATATCCCTGCTCCTGTACTCAAATCTCTCGATATGAAGGCTAACATATCATTTGTCTTCTTCACCGCCTGCTGCACATGCATGTTTACTTTCAGTGACTGGTGTATAAGGATGAAGTAACGAAGGCTGGTATTTACGCGTGCATAGTACGTGACGCTGACCCAGCTAGTTTAGAGCCAGCTCCTAGAGTGAGCAGAACCCCTGACCCTGATCAGACTGGGTTAACAGCCCCAATCAGGGAAGTCGTATTCTATGAAATCCACCTGGCTGACCTTGTTCCATTCACTTCAGAGGATGCCCAGGTCTCATTGTACTTCCCCATTTTCCAATAAACTGCCTTCCTGTTTTTGCTCTCAAAGTGAATAACCTCACATTCAAATTATACTTCATCTGCCATGCGCTTGCACCCTCACTCAACTCATTCAAACCTTACTGGGCAAATTTTGTTTGTTGCCATCTAAATGCAAAATGTCCAATAATTTCCAATATGTACCTCTGCCCAAGGGCCATGCATTGACTGTGTTACAGAATTGTAGAACGTATAGAGTCACAGAGTAATGCAGCATGGAAACAGGCCCTTTGACCCAAACTGGTGCATGCTGACCATGGTGCCCATTCAGCTAATTCCAATTGCCTGCTTTTGGTCCATATCCCTCTAAACCCTTCACATCCATGTACTTATACAATTTTTTTTTAAATGTTGCTATTGTACCTGCCTCAACCATTTTCTCTGGCACCTCATTCTGTATGCGCACCACTCTCTGCGTGAAGAAGTTGCCCCTCAGTTCCTTCTTAAATCTATGCCCTCAAGTTTTCAACTCCCCATTCCTGGGAAAAAGGCTATATGCATTCATCCTATCAGTGCCCCTCCTGATTTTATGCACTTCAGTAAGGTCACCCCTCATTCTCCTATGTTCCAAGGAATAAAGTCCTATCCTGGCCAACCTCCCCCTATAACTCAGGTCTACTAGTTCTGGCAACATCCTCGTAAATCTTCTTTGCATACTTTCCTGTTTAACCATGCCTTTCCCATAACAGGATGACTTGTATAACTTATATAACTGTAACATAATGTCCCAACTCCTACAGTCAATGCCTAAACCGATGAAGGCCAGCATGTGAAATGCCTTGTTCACTCCCCTGTCTACCTGTGACGCTGCTTTCAACAAACTACGTACTTGTATTCCTAGGCCCCTCTGTTCCACGACACTCCTCAGGGCCTTACCATTTACTGTATAAGTCCTACCTTGGTTTGACTTTCCAAACACTTATCTGTATTGAATATCACTTGCCAATCCTCAGCTCACTTATAAAAAATTATTTTAAAAGAGGAAGCCATTCATACCATGCTAGTTTGAAAGATTTATTGATCAGTCTAATTTCTCCTCTTTTCCAATAGCCCGTTATGCTTTGACTTTTTAATTCATGATCGAGTTTCATCTTGAAACTTGCTTTTGAATCTGCTTCTACCACCTTTTTTCAGCAATGCAGTACAGATCATCATAACCCTGGAATGTGGGTACCCTAGTGCCTTATTCGCAAAAGGTTAGTATGCAGGTTCAGCAAGTAATTACGAAAGCTACTAGAATGTTATTTAATCCAAAGGGGATTGAATACCGTCAGAATATAAGATGTAGGAGCAGAATTAGGCAATTCGGCCCATCGCGTCTGCTCCACCATTCAATCATGTCTGCTGTGTTTCTCAACTCCAATCTCCTCCTCCTCTCCATAATCCTTAATCCCATTACTAGTCAAGATCCTGTCTATCTCTGTCATGAATACACTCAATGACTCAGCCTCCATAGCCCCTCTGCAGCAATGAATTCCACAGATTCACCATCCTCTGGCTGAAGAAATTCCTCCTCATCTCAGTTCTAATCTGGAACTTGGGGATTACTATTCTAAAGTAAGGGATTGTCAATTTATTGCAGAAAAAAGGAAGAATTTTGTCTCTTGGGGTCTATGGAACTCCCATCTCAAAAGTTGGTGGAAGCAGAGACTGCATATTTTTTAGGCAGAGGTCGATAAATTCTTGAAAAGCAACAGTGTGGAAGATTATCGGGAGTAAATGTGAAAGTGGCGGAATAAGATCAGCCATGATCATGTTGAATAGTGGAGCAAACTGGAGGCAACTCCAAATTTAAAAATGCCTGCCTCCCTTGCAACATATTCACGCATTGAGAATACCAGAATCAGGCAAGTCTTATTCCATTTGCATTCTTACCAATTTTTTACTGTTATTGAGAGAGGTATATATAAAACAGAAACTTAATTTGAAGTTCCCTCTTTACTGATGTGAAATTATATCTTCCTTGTTTAGACTGTGAGCTGTGAATTTCAAGATGCTTCAGTCTGATTAGTTTAGAGATACAAAGTGGGCTGTCTTTCATTCAGATCCCAGATGCCTTTAAAGAACATTCCTCTGTGTCTACCTCTAGCATTTTGCCTCACAAAATATAATAAAGATTAAATATGCAAAAGAAAGTCTAACGAAATGTAGCCATCATTCATTAACCAGTTACATCTGAGCCAATGAATTTTAACTTTTTGGTGCCATAAATCATCTTTGAGTTCTTGCTGGTTATGAACTTATTAACCTCCTCGCTGTTGTGGTTTTTGTGTGGTTGTTAGTTTGTCTCCTGGAGTGATTGAGTTTCTAAGTGCGTATCTTGCATAATGATTGTCTTCCTCTCTTTTTTTGTTAAACGGTCTCCACTTGTTCTTATAGAAAGTGATGCTTAATGGAAGCATGAATTCAGATCAGTGTGATGAGGTGCAGGCGGCAGTTCTGAGGGAGCTAACAGATGACATCAGCACTCCGCAAAGAAGCAGCAGCGAAAATGTTAACTTGTGTAAGTAAATTTTAACTTTGGGCATTAACTGCAGCTGATCTGTAAATTGATTCCATTTATCTACCTTGATTTCACAACCAAAAGTTTTGCCTTTGTATTTGGTTGAAAGCTGAATGTACCCAGATGTCCCATTCCCCTCATATTTTCTCTTATGCACCTTTTGAAATATCTTCTTTTGCAATATTAGACCCCACTTGGAGTACTGTAAGCAGATTTTTAAAAATTCTTTCATGGGATGAAGGCGTCACTGACCAGGCAGCATTTATTGCCCATCTCTAATTGCCCAGAAGGCAAATAAGAGTCAACCACATTACTGTGGGTCTGGAGTCACTTGTAGGCCAGACCAGGTAAGGATGGCATTTTCCTTCCCTAAAGCACATTAGCGAACAAATAGGTTTTTCCAACAATCAGTGATGGATTCATGATCATCATTAGACTGTTAATTCCAGATATTTATTGAATTCAGATTCCACCATCTGCCATGGCAGGATTCGAACCCAGGTCCCCAGAACATTATATGGGTCTTTGGATTAACAGTCCAGCAATAATACCACTAGGCCATCGCTTCCCCTGCACCACACCTTAGGAAGGAGATATTGGCCTGGGCGGGGGGAGTTCAACAAGAATAATACGTAGACTTCAGGGGTTAGGTTACGAGGAGAGATTGTTCAAATTTGGACGGTTTTTCTCTAGAAATTTCAAGGTTGAGGGGTATTCTCATCGAAGTCTTTAAAGTATTAACAGGAAAAGACAGTGTAGATTAAGAAAATCTATTTCCACTGGTTGGAACGAGTGGCATAGTCTGAGAATTAGGGCCAGACCACTCAGGAGAGTTGTTAGGAAGCATTTTTACGCACAAAGGGTGGTAGATGTTTGGAACTCTCTTCCACAAATAGCAGTTGATGCTAGATGAATTGTTAATTTTAAATCTATAATAGACAAATTTTGTTTAATAAAGGTATTAAGGATATGGGCCAAAGGCAGGTATGTGGAGTTAGATCATAGATCAGCTATGATCTCATTGAATGATAGAACAGTCTCAGGGATTGAATGGCCTACTTCCGTTATTATGTTCCTGATATTTTATTTCAAAAATTAGATCTGCGCATTGTGTAATTTTGGGTAGATGTGATATTATTACCTCATTAGTCATATAATATGTTGCTGTACTATTTATATTTTTGGTGTATGAACTGTGATTTATTTAAGCTGCAGTAGGATGGCAAAAATCTGTGCTAGAAGCCCTGCAGTGCATGTGAGCATGTATACATCATTATCGTTTTCAAGGGTATAGACTGGCTGGAAAAAACTACTGATCACAAACCAGCAGTAGTTATTTAATTTGTGGGGAGAAATCTGTGTTAAAAGTTTGGGGTCCAGTGACCCTTCTTCACTTTTGAAGAACTGCCAGACCTGCTAAGTTTTTCCAGTAATTTCTGTTTTTGTTTCTGATTTCTAGCATCGACAGTTTTTTTGGGTTTTTTGTTATTTAATTTGTAATTACTACATCTTGCTTTTCCTTTTAGTCTGTCTTCTAAGCTGCTCATTTCCAAGCACTATTTCTTCTGTTTGCAACATAGCAGCGTGTATTTTCTGCTTGTTTGAGTGGAGGTGTACTTCAACTTTGACTAGAAACTGGTTCCCACTTTATATCTGCACAAGTTAAGTGAACAGATTTTTGCCTTTACTGTTTCCATTTGCATGGATGTATGTTATTGGAGCTAATTCTCTGAAAAGTGTTCACTTCTTTCTCAAAAGTTGCTCCTGAAGGTAAAGACGTTTTTTACATTCTTTATCACAGCCTATGAAGACTGTCAGGATTATTTTGTGGGTGGCTGTACTGCGCATGAACCACCAGTATTTGTCACTGACACGCCCGTTGGGATTGATACCCCTTCGAGAGCATTTTACAGCATTCCTCATGGACTTGCAGTGGGACCATCAGGGAATCGCGATGGAGGGCTTGGCGTGTGGTGTACAGCAAAGGCCATTCCTAAAGGTGTGATATTTGGACCATATGAAGGCCAGATTGCTGTTGAACAAAGTCCTATTGAAAAGCTGTATTCCCGGATGGTATGTTATTTTTAAAGCTCATTTTTAAAATTGATATGTTTGTTATTTCTGAGTCTGAGATTAGGAGCAGTTTCTTCACTCAATCTTTGGAATTCTTTTCCGCAAAGACCTGTGGAAGTGTCAAATCAGAAATGGATACATTTCTGGAGATTAATGGCATCAGAAGATACGGAGAGAGTGAGGAAAGTGGCATTGTGCTGAATGTTCAGCCATGATCAAATTTAATGATGGGGCAGGCTTGAAGGACTTAATAGCTTTCTGCCCCTCTGCTAAATCCCCAAATTTCCGCCACCAAATGTGAGTCTTTAACTTGGCAACATTGTGAGCTGTCTACACAATGCTGGCCATTTTACTGCAATGCATCTGGTATAATAGTAAACGGAAGTGCAGGTAGTAATCAGGGGTTGCTTTTGAAGTTTAATCTTCTCTGTCTCGCATGTAATGGTCATAAAGCTTAGTTCCTCAGTAAATCTTCAATAACCTACTGTGCTCATTCTAAGAATTTCCCAACTTTCATTAGCTGATATGTTTGTCAAAGCAAGTAACTTCATTTATACATACATCCGTACCAAAAATATTTTCAATTCACAGGTGCAGGAGAGGAATTTGTCCAAACCAGGGACCTTTGATGAATCTAAATGCAACTGGATGAGGTGAGATAACAGTCAGTCAGTTTTCAAATCGTGCGCTGTATTTAATGCTTTACAGTTTAAAATTTTCTGGGGTTTTTTTGTCCCCCGAACAATATAGATCTCCCCAAAAGCATGTTTTCCTTTTTAGATCTCTGGTTGTATTGGTCAGAGAGTATATTTCCATGTCTTTACACAGCAATTCTTACGGATTACCGGTTGATGCTCTTTTTGCTTACGTTCCCCAAATAAACTGTTTATTTTAGCCCAAACTTAAATGAATTATATCCTGGATCATTTTTCTCCCCATCCTTCCTCTTCTGCAGAAATTCATTTCTGGTCTGTTGGTCAGTGCATCAGCCAAGCAACCATTGCTTAAGATGCAAATCTTAAAAATAGTTTGTCTGGTAGTTACTCAGTCATGGAACACCAATCACAGCATAGCCCAAAAAAAGACTATTTCTGCTCGTAGTGGTTGCACGTAACATTTCAGGATTAATAAGATAACAATCAGTCATAACCTTGTGCACCTTTCTTTTCTCTAATCTAGAGACACAGAGCAATTGTAGCACCCCAACAGATACACCTGGTGAGATCAGAAGACTCCACGTGGGACAGAGATTGAATTCAAAACTTAATAGATTGACAGCCCATTCACTCATCTGAAACACTCCACAAGTCTTTGAAGAAGCAATTAGTAACAGTGTTAATGTTTAATGAATTAAAAAACATTCTAATTGAATGGCTGCAATGGTGTCACGCAATTGAAGTTCACACCTTGCCGAGCTCCTACACTCATCAGTTTGATAGGACAATAGTTGAGAGGAAGGTGGGTGAAGCTTAATGCTAAAGAAGGAGAAGGGAAGGGAAAGGCATTCCACTGCAGCTTTTAACTTGACTCCTGTGTGAGCCTGCTGAGGTCAGGGGATTGTATCAGCTGCAGTTGGTGTTTCTGTGGGTGGTAATATTTGACTCTGAACCAGGCCAGTGTGTACAGTGCTACCACTGTTCTTTGATCGCTTCATGCTTAACAAGTTAGGTATGTTTGGTTATAGCCTCTAATGGCAAAAACTATTCTAGCACCATGAAATCACCACCGTTTTCCAAGTGTACCACACTTGACTGTTTTCTTATTTTCCCACTGGGAAAGAACAGTCAAGATCTTAAGTTACTAAACAACAGGTTTCTCTTTATTATATGTTTAGAATCATACAGATGTACAGCACAGAAACAGACCCTTTAGTCCCACTCGTCCATATTGACCAGATATCCTAAATTAATCTAGTCCAATTTGCCAGAACCCTTCCTATTCGTGTACCCATCCAGATGCCTTTTAAATGTTGTAATTGTACCAGCCTCCACTGCTTCCTCTGGCAGCTTGTTCAATACATGCACCACCCTCTGTGTGAAAATAATGCCCGTTAAGTCCCTTTTAAATCTTTCCCTCTCACCCTAAACTGATGCACTGTACTCAAGGTAAAAGACCTTGGCCATTCACTCTATCAGTGCCCCTCATGATTTTGTAAATCTCTGTCAGGTCACCCCTCAGCCTCCAATGCTGCAGGGAAGATAGCCCCAGCTTATTCAGCCTCTCCCTACAGCTGAAACCCTCCAACCCGGGCAACATGCTTGTAAATTTTTTCTGAACCCTTTCAAGTTTCACAACAGTTTCACATTCCTTTCTGTAGCAGAAAGACCAGAACTGAATGCAGTATTCCAGAAGTGGCCCAGCCAATGTCCTGTACAGCCATAACATAACCTCCCAGCTCCTGTACTCAATGCACTGACCAATAAAGGGAAGCGTACCAAACACTTTGTTCACTATCCCGTCTCCCTGCGACTCTACTTTCAAGAAACTATGAACCCGCATTCCAAGGTCTGTTTGTTCAGCAACACTCTGCAGGACCTTTATTGAGTAAACACGAGCAGGAGAAAATATGGCACTCACGCAAAGGTAGAAGATAGAACATGTAGAATGATGTTCTGATGACTTGAGGGAAGATTGAAATTCAACTTTTGTAATGAAAATCTTCTATACTTGATGCAGGTTTGTGAATCTTGCTAAGACGCCAGAAGAGACAAATCTGATCCTTTCCCAGTTTGGTGGAAAGCTCTATTACAGAGTGTGTCGCTCAATTGAACCAGCACATGAACTGTTTATCTGGCATGGGGAAGAAGAAATAAACAGACCTTGGCATAAAAGTAGACCAGATGGAGAGAAACTTAGCAATATTTCAGCATACAACAACATAGAGTCACCCCAGGCATGTTCAGCGCAACAGAAACAAAGAATAAAAACTGAGGAAGAGCCAGACCCAAGTGAGTGGAAAAAGTTGCTTTTGACTACCGTTCATAATTTTCACAATTTCAAAAGAGCATTCTGTGACCTTTGAGCACTTCAGTGCAGTGAATTGCCTGCTCAGATCATCTCACTTCGCAACTGCAAAAACTTTCAATTGCTTATAACTTCTCTTAATTTAAGCTTACTCTGTAAAGTGAAATCCTGAACCCAGTATCTCTTTCCTTGTCAACTTCCATTGTCCCATGAATACTTATATATTCTCGCTGGTGCCCAGAGCATGAAACAACCTGGGTGAGACCTGGTGAACACTTTGTAAGACAAAGGTATCTCTGTTTAGATTTATACTCTCAGCACCTGACAACTGAAATTCAGTATATTAGTTGCCCTTGCTAGAATTAAAAACTATCACTCACAAACACATAGACTTCATATGCTAGATCTCTTCTGATCTGCATGGTATTCTGTGTATCGCAGACGCTTTTGGTTTTTAAATTCCATAATAATTATGTTGTACCTATCTAAGTCAAATTACGTTGCCCCCCTGCATTTAATCTAGTTATTTTAAAAGTCAAAATCCTTGTGAATCCGGGTGCATTGGTCCTCGTTAACTCTCCTTTGTTGATATTGTGGCAGTGAGAGAGCACAAGTTGGACATAACCGGAAAAGTAATCAATCAGAAAGTTAGGAAAAGAATTATTAATAGCATTATACATATAATTCATAAGAGGTCCAATTGACTTGATTCAGGAAGTACTGGCACCAGTTCTGGGGAAAGAAGGAGCTAAATTATTGTGACAGTCAAGGCTAGGTCAGTAAGCATGTTCAAGGTTGGGAGATGCAGATTTTCAATGTGTAAGGGAATTGACGGTCATGAGAAAAGGCAGGAAAGTGGAGTTGATGATTGTCAGATTAGTCACGATCTCACTGGCAGAGTAGACTCGACGGGCTGAATGGCCTATAGCCACTCCTCTGTCTTATGGTCTAACTCTGTACCTTCGTTCTTTGTCCACATTACATTCCTTTTACCATGCTCCTGTCTGCTCACTTAGCCTGTCTAAATCTCCTGGAAGCCCCTTTGTATCTTGCTCACAACTCTCATTTCCACCAAGTTTTTAGAAAAATTTCCCTTCACCGTAGGACAAATATATTTTCCTGTGGCTTACAAACTTGGCCACTGAGCCTTTCTTTCAGTCCTCCTGAATCTCTTCTTGAATACAACAAGACTACAAAATGTAAATTAATGCTTCAAAATCCTGAGTCTTCATTTCAGCTCCACTGACATTTACTTGCGGTATGAAATTGCTGCCAAAGGTTTAAACCATTTCATGTTACTGTTGTGCTTCTTTTTTGGTTATGTTTAATTTTTTTGGCTTCACCACACCATATTGTCCTGACCCAGCTGAAGACGAGCCGCACTGTGGGAATGCTACAGAAATTCAATCACACCATAACTTTGACCAGATGAAGACACCCCTGGGAGGTAGGGAATCACTTCATCGTTTTAAATGATTTTTGCGCGTGACAGTTTACGAAAAAAGGTAAATCTGCACGGATTCAAGTCTAAAATGTAACAAGTAAACTCTAATTCAACACATCTTGAAATGGAGACAAGGTGTAGAGCTGGATGAACACAGCAGCCCAAGCAGCATCAGAGGAGCAGGAAGGCTGATGTTTCGGGCCTAGACCCTTCAGAAGAAGGGTCTAGGCCCAAAACGTCATCCTTCCTGCTCCTCTGATGCTGCTTGGCCTGCTGTGTTCATTCAGCTCTACATCTTGTTATCTCAGATTCTCCAGCATCTGTAGTTCCTACTATCTTTGAAATGGAGACAGACTGATGAAAATGACAGAATTGGTGATTTGAAAAATTTATGAGACTATCATTGAGGGATTTTTTAACGATGTGACTGTAATGTTTCTGATGAAAGTATTTCACCGTCGTACTCGAGTTTGTAAGTGCTGCCACAGGAAGAAGAAACATTTATATGTGTTGTCTTAGATGTAAAATATTCTGAATTCCTTACCTGTCAAGACAAGCAATATAGAATAGAACCCTCTAAGGCATCCAACTCTTTGAAATTGAGCTTTATTCTTGGAGCTCATGATCATCCTTTTATAGGTTCGATGATATATATGACCACTGTTATAATGTTAACTTTATTTTACTTGGAAGAAGGAAAGCACTATGCTAGTATTTCAATTGAACCTTGCAAAGATTAATATTATGCTCAAATCTTGAGTTTTATAAATAACAGTGGTTCACAAACTTTGTTGTCCACAGACAACTTGGGCAAGGAAAAAGACCCCAGCATGCACCTGCCAGTCCTGCCCCAACCCCACCAGGTGCCTCCAGTCCTGCTCCACCCCCACTGGGTACCTGCCAGTTGGAGCATGGCACTACATTTGATGAGTCACTGATGAGATAACCGGATCCAGGTTGGGTAATTTCAGTCTTCTGTTGAGCTCCGCATTTATTCAGTGGTTCCTGTTTTGTTTTCAACGCCACAAGGATTGAACACTCAATCTCACATTTGTATGTGGTACCAGTAACACAAGTTTTGCTCGTACATTTACCTTTTGGTTTCTCGTGCTTATAACTATTGGTGCAGCACAAGAACCAGTTTGGTTTGCGACATTTGGTGAATGAGTGAGGTAGACATCTGTGTATGACTCCGACTGTAACGCTGCACCTCAATAACCAGTATGTTTCATCAGCTGCAGATGACCTGAAGGACCCTCACAGACCACCGGAGATTTACTAATGTTCTGTGAAACCCATCTGTGGATCTTAGAGCTTATATCTTTTGTTTTAAACAGATTCAGTTAATGAAGTTCAACCAAAAAGTGAACCTCAGAATGTTTGGCTTGAGAATGAGTGTGGAGCTGATGAAGGAGAGACTCTACCTGGGGATGGTTTGGTCAATGGTTTACAACAGTTGGACAGTAATCTCTCCCAAGATGAACAATGCTCCTTTGAGCGCCTGTTAAATTTGGAAAACTACAAAGCACCAATTAGATTTGGTGATAAGAATAGAAGGATGTTGAATCCCAGCTCACCGATCTGTAACAAAGAGAAGCGTTTTAACTGTGACTATTGTGGAAGGAAATTTTTTCGTAAAGAGCATTTAACGATGCACCTCCGCACACACACGGGTGAGAAACCCTTTGCATGTGAAGAGTGCGGAAGGGCATTTGCAGAGAAATGGAACCTCAAAGAGCATCGCCGCACCCACACTGGTATACGACCTTACCCCTGCCGCTTTTGTGGCAAAGCATTTTATCGCAGTTCCCATCTGAAGGTGCATGTCCGTCGTCATACTGGAGAGAAACCCTACAAATGTGACAACTGCCATCAAACGTTTGTAGATTCATCGTCCCTTCAGAAGCACAGGCGGTTTCCTTCAGGTAAGGTACTGACTTTAGAAAATTGGTTCAAATGTGGTAAGTATTTCACTCTGCAGAAGTGAAAATGCACCTTCTGTGACTATTAACACGTCTGTGGAAGTCTTTTCTTTATTATTTTGCACAGTAATACTAATTACGTAGTATTAAACCTGGAGTCAAACTTTCATTATTTTATGATTAATTCTTTAATGAAAAGACTTTTCACATGCGATTGAACTAATTTCTTAGGCACTCTGAGACCCACTAACTTCTAAGTCTAATTGCAAACTTTTGTTTCTCAGATAACGAAGATTATATAATATTAAATTAAAACTCAACATGGTTGCAAAAAAGACTCAACCTCTCTCCCTGTCTACTACTTTATAGTGTGGTCATATTTTATAATATTATGTGTCACACCTCAGCCATTACCATCAAGCCACAGGGCCAGCCTTGGTTCGGTGGAGAGTGCAGGAGGGCATGCCAGGAGCAGCCCAGAAATGAGGTGTCAAACTACCAAACGGGACTATTTGCACACCAAACAACATATGCAGCAAGTGATAAACAGAGCTAAGTGATCCCAGAACTAATGGCAGTCCTGCCACATCCAGTCGCGAAGGGTTTTGGACAATTAAACAACTCAAAGGAGGAGGAGACTCCACAAATATTCCCATCCTCAATGACAGAAGAGCCCAGAACACCAGTGAAAAAGATTGAAGCATTTGCAGCAATCTTTAGCCAGAAATGCCGAGTGGATAATCCACTTCGGCCTTGTCTGGTGGTCCCCAGCGTTACAGATATCAATCTTCAGCCAATTTGATTCACTCCACGTGATATCAAGAAACGGCTGGAGACACTGGATACTGCAAAGGCTATGGGCCCTGACGAAATTCCAGCAATAGTACTGAAGACTTGTGCTCTGGAACTTGCCTCTCCCCCAGAAAAAGCTGTTCCAGTACAGCTATAACACTGGCATCTACTCGATAATGTGGAAAATTGCCCAGGGGTGTCCTGTGTACAAAAAGCAGGACAAAGTTAACCCAGCCAATTACCGCCCCATCAATCTACTCCCGATTATTAGTAAAGTGCTGGAAGGTGTCATCAACAGTGCTACCAAGCAGCACCTGCTCAGTAACATCCAGTTTGGGTTCCGCTAGGGCTACTCAGCTCCTGATCTTGTTACCTGATCTTGGTTCGAGCATGAGCAAAAGAGCTGAATTCCAGAGGTGAGGTGAGAGTGACAGCCCTTGACATTGAGGCTGCATTCAACTGAGTGTGGCATCAAGGAGCCCTAGCAAAACTGGAATCAATGGGTATCGGGGGCAAACTCTCCTGTGGTTGGATAGTTCCTGGCACATAGGAAGATGGTTGTGGTTGTTAGAGGTCAGTCATCTCAGCTCTAGGACATCTCTGCAGGAGTTCCTCAGGGGAGTTTTCAGGGCAGAACCATCTTCAGCTGCTTCATCAATTACCAACCTTCTATCATAAGATCCGAAGTGGGGATGTTCACTGGTGATTGCACAATGTTCAGCACCATTCATGACTCCTGACAACCTGAAGCAGTCCATGTTCAAGTACAAGAAAATCTGGACAATATCCAGGCTTGGCTGACAAGTGGGAAGGAATATTCATGCCACACAAATGCCAGACAGTGACCATCGCCTATAAGAGACAATATAACGATCACTCCTTGACATTCAATGGTGTTAACATGACAGGTGGACACCCTGGTCCAGGTGAAGCAGTGATTTACCTGTACCTCACCCCATCTAGTCTAGTGTATTCGCCAAACCGATTCAGATATAAGTGGTTTATAACCTTGGTTAGTGTCACATCAACCTAGCCACCCCATCTGAATTGTTCACTGCTTACAGGGAAAAATACCATTGCATTGTTGCTCACTGTTTGTCAGTTGATGTTTGATATGTGGGATTTGGCTGTGAACGTGATGCACCAGTAATTCAGCTTGTGTGTTTTTCAGTGTGCTGTAAACTTGAGAATGCAATATTCGTGAATACACAGGGGATGGAAGCAATGGAACGCCAAGTGCCAAGCAGTTGTGATGAAGCTAACATTGACAACAGGCAGCTAAACCCATCAGGAAATAAAGGTAATAATCTTGTGGTAAACTTAATGATTTGACAGCTGAGCAGTGTTTCTACGCTTTGCTAAATCTTTATGTTAATAGGCTTAAGCAATGATCTCACTGACGAACTTATAAATTCAATATGTTCCTGGGTATCCACTTTTTCCTTCTCCTGTGAACCTATGGTTCAGTTCCATGGATGTGGAAGTTGGCTTTGACAGGGTAACCAATAGAAGTATTTTCTTGTTATGTCACCCTAGGCAGCCTATTGATGAGCACAATCCCATATTCCTCTGACATTGACAATTTTAGCCAAGGGCAGGGGATAGCGATCAGCAATAATACCTCCTTCACCTTTACTTCGGAGACAGTTTAGCCCTTGTCGTTTTCAAGTATCACACTACCTGAGACCCTCATTATCGTTGCAGGCCAGTCCTCAAACCTGATACTCCCAAGATCAACATAGCAATACAGAATAGGGCATTTTAAACACTTATAAAGCCATAGATTCATACAGCGTGCAAACAGATCCCTCAGTCCGACTTGTCTGTGGCGATCGGACATCCCAATCTGACCTAGTCCCATTTGCCAGCATTTTGCCCATATCCCTCTAAATCCTTCCTATGCATATACCCATCCAGATGCCTTTTAAATGTTGTGATTGTACCACCCTCCACCACTTCCTCTGACAGCTTGTTCTATACACGTACCACCCTCTAAATAACACCATCCTCTAAATAGCGTGAAAAAATTACCCTTTAGGTCCTTTTTAAATCTTTTCCCTCTCACCTTAAACCTATGCCCTCTCGTTTTGGACTCCCCTATCCTGGAAAAAGACCTTGGCTATTCACCCTATCCTGTGGCGTCCTGGGGAGTGTTGCCAAACAAAGAAACCGAGGGGTGCAGGTGCATATTTCCTTGGAAGTGGCATCACAGGTGGACAGGGTAGTGAAGAAGGCATTTGGCACGCTTACCTTCATTGGTAAGAACATTTGAATATGGGAGTTGGTTCGTCATGTTATGGCTGCACAAGACATTGGTGAGGCCACTTTGAGAATACTGCATGCAATTCTGGTCACCCTTCTATGGGAAGGATGTTGTTAAACTTGAGAGGGTGCAGGAAAAATTTACAGGGATGTTGTTGGGACTGGAGGGTTTGAGTTATGGGAGAGGCTAAATAGGCTGGGTTTTTTTTTCCTGGAGCATCAGAGGCTGAGGCATAAAGAGCTTAATAAAATCTGTTAAAAAGCAGAGCAGGTGTACAAATGCGTGTGACATAATGGAAACTCATACTCTTCTAGATCATGTGATAAGTGTGAGGTAAGAAAACAAGGCTGTTGTTAAATTTAACCAGAACAAATAATGTATGAATTTGATGGAGAATAATGTTCAAGCTGTCTGTGCAGTCACTTCATAATAAAAGTCTATCCCACTCTATAAAGCATTCACTGGGTACATCATCTTGTTCCACTATTTTGTTTGCTTTGATTACTGATCTATATTGACTTTCTAAGTTTGATCATTATCAACATGGTTTCCATTTTTCTCCTTTCAAAAGTATATCACCGGAGTTGGAAGCTGTTAATTCTATAACAAGCACATGCAACTAAGCTTGTAATGTGATCAACCTAATGTGAGTGAGAAGAATACATTGCAGAGAAACCTATCGGCTTCTTAAAGGGCTTGAAATAGTAAATGCTGAATGTTTCTCTTCATGGGAGAGTCTCGGAGTAGATGACATTGTTCCAGAATAAAGGGGCACCAATTTAACATGGAAATGGGGAGGAACAACTTCTCTAAGGGTTGAAGGTCTTTGGGATTCATTGCTACAGAGAGTCGTAGGGGCAGAGCCCATGTGCATGTTTAAAGCTGTGATAGATAGATACTTGTTCAGTCAGGGAATCAAGAGTTAAGGGGAAAGGAGGGGAAAGTGGACATGGAGGAATGTTGGATTAGCCATGACCCTATTGAATAGCAGAGCAGGCTCGAGGGGCCGAATGGCTTACCGATGTTTCTATTTCTTATGGTCTTATAGAAAGAATGGAATGTTGTCTTATTGCGGATTTTTCAAAGGCTTCTTCATGCAGATCAAAGTGATGTGGTGAGCTAGCTGTAACTTATAAATGAAGAAGGCTGCTAATCTTGGTAAACCAATTTCACATGTGAAGGTCTCCAAGGTGGGGGAGTTCAAAACCAGGGAGCATATTTTTTGAGGTAAGCGGAGAAAGATTTAAAAGAGATGTGAGGGGCAACTTTTTCACACAGAGGGTGGCTTGTATGTGGAATGAACTTCCCAAGGAAGTGGTGGATGCAGGTGCAGTTACAATGTTGAAAAGACCCTTGGATAAGGGCATGAATAGGAACAATTTGGATGGATGTGGGCCAAATGCGGGCAGATGGGAATAGTTTAGTTTGGGAACATGGTCGGTGTGGACTAGTTGGGCTGAAGTGTCTATTTGCATGCTGTATGACTCTATAAATATTTCAAAGTTTTTAGATGCCATCTACTGGCTGTTGTCAGAAGTCACATGACACCAGGTTATAGTGCAACAGGTTTATTTGAAATCACAAGCTTTTGGAGCACTTCTGCTTTGTCATGTGAAGCGCTCCAGATGCTTGTGATTTCAAATAAACCTGTTGCACTATAACCTGGTGACTGTGACAGTTTTATTCTTTATTCCTTTATTCATTCATGGGATGAGAGCGTCGCTGGCTATCAGCATTTATTGCCCAGAGGGCAGTCAAGAGTCAACCACATTGCTGTGGGTCTGGAGTCACATGTAGTCCAGACCAGGTAAGGATGGCAGTTTCCTTCCCTAATGTCCTTTAGTGAACCAGATGGGTTGTTCCTGACAATTGACAATGGATTCATGGTCATCATTAGATTCTCAATTTCAGATGTTTGTTGAATTCAAATTCCACCATCTGCCATGGCAGGATTCGAATCCAGGTTCCCAGAATATTATCTGGGTCTCTGGATTAACAGTCCAGCGATGATACCACTAGGCCATTGCCTCCCCACTCCTGACTTTGTCCACCCCTGAGTCCAACACCGGCACCTTGCCATGATACAGGCCATTGTATATGCAATCTTCATTATCCAACCTGAAGAATTTTCCCACTGGGCCATCACAATCATTATTTTAAAGTTACATTATTCTCTTTGTTGTGCTTGTATTGTTTCTTCTTCAACTTTGCACATCATCTGCTGTTGGAGCCATTGGATGGAGACTGTGTTTCCTAACCTGTATTGTGGCTATTTTGAACAGACACAAGATAAAAGTGAATCAAAGCTGACAGCATCATGGGGAGGTATTGGGGTGTAGTGATGTCACTGATCTTGCAATCTAGGACCAATCCAGGCTAATGTTCTGGGGACATCCATGAATCCCACCATAGCAAATGATGAAATTTGAATTCAATAAAATGCACAATAAAGGGCTGGCCTATTGTTAATTGTGCAACCACAAAAAAACCATCTGGTTCATCAGTGTCCATTGGAGAGGGAAATCCACCATCATTACCCAGCTTCCACATCCACAACAAAGTAATAGACTCTTAACTGCCCTCTGGACAATTAGGGATGGACAAATGCTGACCCAGTGATGCCCACTTCCCATGAACGAATAATAAATAAAATCTGTCAAAAGAGAAAGAGAGTTCCTGTTTCTCGTCCAGTATGAGTTCCGAACTCTTACGTGTTAATTCCCTGTTTCATGCTTCACAAAAGCTGACAGACCTGCTGATTTTCTACTGCATTTTCTGTTTGTGTTAATACAATGCAAAAGCAATGGCCTGTCTTTATTGAGAACTACTTGGTAATGCTTAGTGTTTCTGTGCAATGCTAAGGTGCTGAGAGCGATATATTGTCTTGTGTGTACTTCATCTAAATGGTAGAAACTATGAAGGAGGTATGAAAGTATTGAATGTGTTCCAGTCATTTGATTCTTCTAAGTTTTTCTTGTACAATTTACTCTATTGTATACTCGATGAATTAATCTCTTGGGGGAGATAAAATACAATTGGCAAACGCGCAATAACATAAGCCTCTAATTCGTTTATGCTATTGCTTTATAGTTGCACATTTATTGGAAGAGGTCATTAAAATTAAAGGTTTTCTTCAAAAACACATCCATTCGTAGTATTTGGGTTTTGCTGACTGCATGAGCATTTATTGTTCATCCCTAGTTGTCCTTGAAAAGGTGTTGTTGAGCTGCAGTCCATGTGCTGTTCGGGAGGGAGTTCCATGATGTTGACCCAGTGACACTGAAACGTAGTATACTAATTCCAGCCATTTTCAATTATTTATAAGTTCAATACTTGAATCAAGCAGAGCACTATTTCTGACATTGGTGCATCTAAATTCCGGAAGAAGTTGATCTGATGATAGCATGCAGTTTGTTACATTTGTGACCAAAGCGTTTTTGGTTAGAAGACCTGTTTTGAAAATGCTTTGTTTAAAAATTCAAGTCAAGGAATGTGGAGTGGGGACAGGTGGTGAGAAGTGAAGGATGAATCATTAGATTCATACAGGCTGTCCTGACTGGAGGAGGAGAAAGAACCAGATTTTGGAAATCTGGACAAGTGTTTGTGGGACAATAGAGACTCAAAAACTGGATGGAATAGAGATATACATACAAAATTAAAGGAACAAGAGACCACAAAATATGAGGAGAACTAGAGAAAATGAACTGAGGGTCAGCACATCAGCTCCGTTACCCAGTATGCTCACATCCTTTGACATTAAATACCCAGTTTTAGCTACGAATTTGAAAGATTATGCATTTCTTCACAGCTGGTGGGTGAGGATGGCGGGTTTATCTAGAGAGAGAAGTACTTTTGCAATGTCTGTGGTTTGAAAGAATTGCACATTCAAGTGGTCTGGCTGCAGAATGGAGGGAGGTAGACTGTTATTATGCCATTCGTTCCTCTACACTGAACATAGAACATTACAGCGCAGTACAGGCCCTTCGACACTGCTGGTTTGCAAGTCAAAGCAGGAGACCCATGAAGAAGTGACAGCTGTGTACATGTTTCCTTCTGTTTGTCCTGCAGTGTTGTAGGGGCCCAGTTGGGAACTGGTACAGGATTGAGGAAGAGGCAAGCCTGAAAAGAGAAGGAGAATCATTATTGTTTGTGAAAATGTGAAAGGTGCTGTGATGTCAAATCACTGATGAAGCAAACCATTTGAAATCTTCCCTGTCATTCACCAGTACATAGGCCTAGGAGCAGTCATAGGCCATTCAGCCCCTTGAGCCTCCTTCCCACACCAAAGAAAAATACAGCACAGCAAAAGGCTTTTCAGCCCACCACATTTATGCTGACACATGACACCTTTCTAAATTAAAATCCTTTTGTCTCTTTGTAGTCTGTATCCCTCTATTCCCTGTCTATTCATGTATCTGTCAAGATGCCTCTTACACAATGCTATTGTATCTGCCTCCACTACCACCTCTAGCAGCAAAATCCAGGCATTTACCATCCTCTGTGTAAAAGAAAAAAAAATCTGCCTCTCATCTCCTTCCAGCTTTATCCCTTTTATCTTAAACCCATGTCCCCTTGTAATTAACATTCCCACCCTGGGAAAAAGACTCTAACTAGAGAGGGATGCAAAAGAGGTGGGGGTGTTGCTGATAAGGGAGACTATCACAGCTGCAATGAGGGAGGAAATCTCAGAGGTCTCATCCAATGAGGCCATATGTGTAGAAAGCTCAGGTATAGGAAGGGTGTAATCACTTTGGGATTGAACTACAGGCCTCCCAACAGCCGGTGGGTGATAGAGGAACAGATAGGTGGACAGATTATGGAAAAATATTATTGTTCTGGGTCATTTTAACTTTGCTCATGTTGACGGAGACTCATTTAGTGCCAGGACTTGGATGGGGGAGGATTTGTTAGGTGTGTCCAGGACGGTTATTTGAAAAGCATTAAGGTAGACGAGTCTCCAGAACCTAATGGGATCTATCCCAGAATACTGAGAGAGGAAATTGCTGGGGCCTTGTATGAAATCTTTGTATCCTGTTTAGTCACAGGAGATGTCCCAGAAGACTAGAGAATAGCCGACATTGTTCCTTTGTTTAAGAAGGGAAACAGGAATAATCCAGGATATTACAGACCAGTGAGCCTTACGTCAGTGGTTGGGAAATTATTGGAGAAGATTTTTAGGAATAGAATTTATTCACATTTGGAAAAATATGGACTTACTAGTGATAGGCAGTATGGCTTTTTGTGAGGAGGGTTTTGTTCTCACAAATTTGCGTGAGTTTTTTGAGATAGTAAAGATAGTGACAAAGATGATTGATGGGGAACAGAGCAGTCAATGTTGTCTATGTGCACTAGCAAGGCCTTTGACAAGGTGTCTCATGGCAGGCTGATACAAAAGGTGAAGTCACATGGGATCCACAGTGAGCTGGTAAGATGGATACGGAACTGGCTTAGCCACAGAAGACAGTAGTTGTGGAAGAGTGTTTTTCAGATTGTAGGCCTGTGACTAGTGGTCTTCCGGAGGGATCAGTGAATCATAGAATCCCTACAATGCAGATAGAGGCCATTTGGCCCATTGAGTCTGTCCTCCAAATAGCATCCCAACTAGACCCACCCTTTCCCCAAGACTCCGCATTTCCCATGGCTAACCCACCTTGCCTTCACAACCCTGAACACGATGGACAATTTAGCATGGGGAGAATGCGCAAACTCCACACAGGCAGTCATCCAAGGCTGGAATTGAACCTACATCCTTGGCGCTGTGAGGCAGCAGTGCTAACCAGTGCACCATCATGCAGCCCTGTACTGGGACTTGACTGTAGCTTGTGATATATATGTAAATGGTTTGGAGGAGAATGTAGGTGGTCTGATGCAAAGATTGGGAGAGCTGTGATGGTGAGGAGGTTTGGCAGAGGGTACATCAGCATTTAGATTGGCTGGAGACTGAGGTAGGGAATTGTTGGTGGAGTTTAGTCTGGACAAATGCAAGGTGGTGCATTTTGGAAGATGTTATGCCGAAGGGAAGTGTATAGTAAATGGCAGAACTCTTAGTAACATCAATGCACAAAGGGATCTAGGTGTTCAGATCCACCATGCCCTGAAAGTGGCAACACGTGTGTGGGTAAGGTGGTGAAGAAAGCAAATGGCATGCTTGCCTTCATTGATTGGGGCATAGAGTATAAGAAGTGACAAGTCATGTTGCGGCTGTATAGAACTTCCGATAGGTCACACTCGGCGTATTGTGTACAGTTCTGGTTGCTATACCTACTAGGGCATGTGGAGGATTTGGAGAGGGTACAGAGACAGTTTAGCAGGGAGTAAACTTGCACCAGAAACATGAACACCGCCTCCTTTTCTATATCAATGTGCCCGAGAATGTTAACATAGACTCACCATCCACCATGTCCTTCTCCTTTGTGAATACCAATGCAAAGTACCTCCGCCACTCCTAACCTTTCAACCCACTGTTTAAAAATCTGCCTATCTCTCCCACAAATGTATTCAGTGTCCCAGCATCCATCGCACTTTGGAGGTGTGAATTCCACAGACTCGCGACTCTTTGAGAGAAGTAATTTCTCCTCTCTCTGTATTAACTCTGCTACTCTCATCCTAAAACTAGGACCTCTTGTTCTAGATTGTCCCACATGTAAAAGTAGTTTATTCTTCATTCGAGTCCATTGCTTCGATCGGGGTTATGGATCATTTTTTGTTTATTTTTGTTCCCAGTTTCAGTCAATGGAGTTCTTCCAGATAATGGACACTGTGATCTTCCAAACCCTCAGCTTGAGAATGAAAGGTGGAGTGTACCTGGGGATGCTTTGGTCAATGGTTTACAACAGTTGGACAGTAATCTCTCCCAAGATGAACAATGCTCCTTTGAGCGCCTGTTAAACTTGGAAAACCACAAGGCCCCAATTAGATTCGGTGATAAGAATAGAAGAGTGTTGAATCCCAGCTCACCGATCTGTAACAAAGAGAAGCGTTTTAACTGTGACTATTGTGGAAGGAAATTTTTTCGTAAAGAGCATTTAACGATGCACCTCCGCACACACACGGGTGAGAAACCCTTTGCATGTGAAGAGTGCGGAAGGGCATTTGCAGAGAAATGGAACCTCAAAGAGCATCGCCGCACCCACACTGGTATACGACCTTACCCCTGCCGCTTTTGTGGAAAAGCATTTTATCGCAGTTCCCATCTGAAGGTGCATGTCCGTCGTCACACTGGAGAGAAACCCTACAAATGTGACAACTGCCATCAAACGTTTGTAGATTCGTCGTCTCTTCAGAAACACAGGCGGTTCCCTTCAGGTAATGTGTTTAATTTAAAACATTGTTTGACATAAGACTGTAAGACCATAAGATGTAGGAGCAGAAGTAGGCCCTTCGGTCCATATTGTGTTCTGCCATTTAATGAGATCATGGCTGATCTGTTATCCTCAATTCCACTTTCCTGTCTTTTCCCCATAAATGTGATTCCCCTTATGGATTCTGCCACTGCTAATGTTTCTGTGGAAGACCTCTTAGCACACTTGTTTTGAAACAGCAATCATTGAGTGTAATCGTTATATTTCTACAAGTTGTTTGAAGGCTTGACCAAGTTATTCAGTTTAAATGCAAATATTTTGTTTAGTTTATTGATAAAAGGCAGTTTGAGGTTTGATTTTGACCTAGCGATCTTTACGATGCTGAGCTCACTGGGTCATTTCAGAGGGAATTTCAATCATGCAGGTCAGATTAGGATGGCTCACTTCACTAACAGTTATTAGTGAACAAGTTGAGTTTTATAATAATCTGCATGCTTTCCTTGTTAATTTTCTTAGTCCATGTTGATTTCAATTTCAACAAAAAACACCTGTGTTGGAATTTGAGCTCTCAAAGTAACTTTTATGCTGGGGTCACAGTTCTAACTAATTCTTTGTTCAGACTGTTGACCGCAATATGAGAAGACCTTGGCCAGTGCCTACAGTTTGGTCCTAGCTGCTTGACCAGTTACTCACCATAGGCTATCATTCCCAGTAGGTGGTAGAATCAAAAATTGAAACGAGAAAGAACAGAGTCTTCGGTTTTGTAGGACTGTTTTCCTCTTCTGCTCTCCAGCTTCCACTTTACAACTGCTCATGATTATTTAAATCAGATGCCAACTGTCATGGGAAAACATAAGCACAGAATCATGTTACTTCTCTTGACAGTACAAGACATTGATTGGAATTCTGATCCTTGACACGTTGCTCCCAAGCATTCAGAATACTAACCATTTCACCGGGTGGCTAAATAGAAACTGAAGGAACTGTGGATCCTGTAAATAAGGAACAAAGACAGAAGTTGTTTGAAAAGCTCAGCAGGTCTGTGAAGAAAAAAAACATTAACGTTTCGTGTCTGGTGTCTGGTCCCGAAATATTAACTCTGATTTTTTTCCTCACAGATGCTGCCAGACCCGCTGAGTTTTTCCAGCAACTTCTGTCTTTGTTTCACCCAGTGGCTGGTTGTTTTGAGCTCTCACACTCTGTGTCTATAGGCCATGAGCTGACGTCATTGTAAAAATATTTGCATTTATGTATCCTCTTTGATAGGGGCGTAGAAAATAGGAGCAGAAGTAGGCCATTTGGCCCATTTACATTTATTGTACTATTCAACATTATTGTGACTGATCTTCTAACTTAACACCATGTCCACTCTTTCTTTCCACATCCCCTGACACCTTGGCTTTGAGAAATATGTTTCTCTTTTAAATATACTTAATGACTTGGCCTCCACAGCCTTCAGTGGTAGACAATTCCACGGGTCCACCACCATCTGAGTGAAGAAACGTCTGCTTATTTCAGTCCAAAATGTGGAGATGCCGGTGTTGGACTCAGGCAGACAAAATTGGAAGTCACACAGCACTGCTCCTATGATGCTGCTTGGCCTACTGTGTTCATCCAGCTCTGCACCTTGTTATCTCGGATTCTCCAGCATCTGCAGTACCTTTTACCTCGCTTATACCAGGCTATAGTCTAACAGGTTTATTTAAAATTGTGAGCTTTCATGGAACTGTTCCTTCGTCAGGTGAAGTGGAAAGAAGCATACAGGCATGGCATTTATAGATGGAAGGATAATAGCAAGATAATTCCAGGTAATTAAGAATGTCAACAGATAAGTACAAATAGTGTGAGTAGGGTGTCAACAGGCTGAATGGCATGCCTCTCGAGAGTTCAAAATGGCCTACCCTGTGTCCTTAGACCATGACCTAGACCTGGGAAGAATATCATCCCGCACTCCAGTCCACCCAGCCCTGTTGGGATTGTATACGATTCAGGGTGACCCCTCGTGTTGCTCTGAAGTTGAGTGTATCCAGGCCAAGTCACCCACGCTCTTGCTATCGCAAGCATTGGGAATATTCACTGCACTCTCTCTATGGTAAGTATATATTTTCTTAGGTAAGGAAACCAAAACTGCACACAGTACTCCAGGCCTTAGGGCGCAACCACAACCAACCGTGTAGATTTGAAGCACAGTCCCTGTTGTAATAAAGTGTATATATTTTGATTGCTGCTCTGATTAAAAGTTATTATTTCTCATTCCAGGGTACAAGGTTATTTAGGCTTTTAAAGTTTTTTTAACGGTCCTGTGTCATTGAGTCATGCAGCATGGCAACAAACCCTTTGGTTTGACCAGTCCATGCCAACCATGTTCCCAAATTAAACTAGTCCCATCTGCCTGTGCTAGGTCCATATCAAACCACACTGTGCATGAAACCATACTGATAAGTTCAACTCCTGTTAAACTCAATTAACTTTGTGAGAGTCATCTGCTTATACCCTGCTTGTTGCTTCTAATGCATAACTTGCTTTTATGATTTTATTAGCTTGCTGGAAAGCTGACCAGATGGAATCAGCAACAACGCACCTGATTATACCAATGAATGAACTTGGTCAAAATTATAATGCAAATGCCACTGGAGATTTGCAATTTATCCAAGGCAATAACATGGAGAACAAAAGACTTTACAGAGGTAACACCGTAATTTTCAAACAAACCTATGGATATTAGTTATAGGAGGTTCCTAGTAATGTTATCGAAGTCTTTGCATATAATGCTGGGGGGGAGTCTTGGAAGTCGGAAAGGACACAAAACACTGGCAAGGGCAAAAATGTTTTACTTGACTTTTCAGAAGCAGTTTCACACACGAGTTGCTTGCTAAACCATTTCCGAGGGTAGTTAAGAGTAATCCACATTGCCGTGGGTCTGGAGTCACATGTAGGCCAGACCAGGTAAGGATGGCAGATTTAGAATAGAATAAAATAGAATCCCTACAGTGTGGAAACAGGCCCTTTGGCCCAACAAGTCCACACCGACCCTCAGAGCACACACCCAAACCCATCCCCCCCATTACCCACCTAATGTACACATCTGTGAACACTACGGGCAATTTAACTTGGCCAATCCACCTAGTCTGCACATCTTTGGACTGTGGGAGGAAACTGGAGCACCCGGAGGAAACCCACACAGACACATTTCCTTCCTGAAAGGACATTAGTAAACCAAAGAATCTTCACAACAACTGGTATAGTAGATGTTCGATTCTATCAACTCTCTTATGTGTCTGTACTAGATCCTTGCACTGATTTGAAGCTATCTGAGTGACGTAACTTCGATGTAGTTTCATAGTCACCATCACATGAGACCAGCTTTTGATTACAGATTTATTTATTAATTCAGTTTAAGTTCCACCAGATTCTGCAGTGGGATTTGAACTTGAGTCCCTAGAACATCAGTTGGATCTCATTTCCAAATCCAATAATATTACTACTGTGCCACCATCCCCAGGAAAGTGATGCTTGCAATGCCAAGTACATCAAAAGAAATAAAGAGCTTGTGTTTTTAGAGCATTTCTTATGGCATCAGGACATCTCAAAACACTTCACAGCTCAAATAGAGACATGAATAATGATCAGATGAAAGTAGAGTTGAGGTGAGCACTTCTGACTTCCAAAATTTTGGACCCTTCTTGAAATATGTTCCTCATCATGTGAACACAGAACATAGAACACTACAGCACAGTTCAGGCCCTTCAGCCCATGATGTTGTGCCGACCTATTATCCTACCCAGATCGATCTACCCTGCATACCCTACATGCTACTATCCTTCATGTGCCTAACCAAGAGTCGCTTAAAAGTCTCTAAAGTATCTGAGTCCACTACCACTGCCGGCAGCGCATTCCACATGCCCACCACTCCCTGTGTAAAGAGCCGACCTCTGACATCTCCCCTATACCTTCCTCCAATCACCTTAAAATTATGCCCCATCGTAATAGTCATTTCCACCCTGGGAAAAAGGTCTCTGGCTACCCACTCTATCTATGCCTCTCATCATCTTGTAAACCTCTATCAAGTCACCTCTCACCCTTCTTCGCTCCAATGAAAAAAGCCCGAGCTGCCTCAACCTTTCCTCATATGACTCGCCCTCCAGTCCAGGCAGCATCCTAGTAAATCTCCTCTGCATCCTCTCTAAAGCTTCCACATCTTTCCTCTAATGAGGTGACCAGAACTGAACACAGTATTCCAAGTTAACAAGGTGTGGAGCTGGATGAACACAGCAGGCCAAGCAGCATCATAGGAG
>JAHRHZ010000063.1:3909951-3934591 GCA_024137785.1 Ginglymostoma cirratum
ATCTCGGATTCTCCAGCATCTGCAGTACCATTTATCTCTGATACAATATTCCAAGTGTGGTCTAACCAGAGTTTTATAGAGTTGCAGCTTAATCTCACGGCTCTTAAACTCAATTCCCCTGCCAATGAAAGCCAGCACACCATACGCCTTCTTTACAATCCTATCAGCTTGGGGTAGCAACTTTGAGGGATCTATGGACGTGGACCCCAAGATTCTTCTGTTCCTTCACGCTGCGGAGAGTCCTGCCGTTAACCCTGTATTCTGCATTCAAATTCGACCTTCCAAAATGAATCACTTCACACTTTTCTGGGTTGAATTCCATCTGCCACTTTGCCCAGCTCTGCATCCTGTCAATGTTCCATTGCAACCTACAACAGCCCTCCACACTATCTACAACTCCACCACCCTTCGTGTCATCGACAAACTTACTAACCCACCCTTCCACTTCCTCATCCAAGTCATTTATAAAGATCACAAAGAGCAGAGGTCCCAGAACAGATCCCTGTGGAACACCACTGGTCACCGAGCTCCAGGCTGAATACTTTCCATGATTAAATTAAAATCATAGAACTGCTGGTGGAGATTGATCACAATTAAGATATTGCACTATTCTACAAATAGGTATTCATATACAGTCATATATGGTAGTTTAATTTCAAAGCAGATCGTTTAATTTGATCTCTAGAATGATTGAGTGTGTCACACTTTGGGGACAATTCTGTTACATTTGTCAAGCCAGTTTTACCTTGTGTCAGCTGTAAATACCAGACCACAGCACTTCATACCCCAGCATCTTTTTGTAATTCATTTCCAGGATGCGGGTATCGCCAGCAGGCCAAGCATTTATTGCCCATTCCCTAATGGCCCCTTGAGAAGGTCGAAGTGAGCAGAATGGCCTTCCTATTGATACTTCCTTCTATCTCAGTCTAATTTCTTTGATTACACCTTGCTTCACAGGCAGCCAAGATTCGTCTTTCTGGACTGTTCAGCACTTGTGCAAGTTTGCCAGCTTGTAGTGACGTTGAATTAACAGACAGTGTGGCAGGATCACTGTACATTTTGTCAAGCTACATGTTCCTATGTTTAATAAAAAAAATCGTATTTCTGTAATGCTTTCAAGGACAGATGTTTAACCAACAAAGTTATGATTGCAAATACATTTGAAGGCATCTACAGGGTTGGGGGTGACCTTGTTGATGGCATAAGATTTAAAATGAGATTTCTTCACTAAGCACAAAGTTAAAGTGTGAGTAAGAATGATTTGATCATTCTAGATTCCTTCTTTGATCAGTTACCTACTTCACTGAATATGTGAAGGAAGATTAGCAGTTAGATCAAAGATTTCCAGTCCTTGGGATGTTCCTAAATACTTCACAGCCAATGAACTGCTTTTGAACAAAAACAAAGTTGCTGGAAAAGCTCAGTAGGTCAGGCAGCATCTTGAAGGGAAAAAACAGAGTTAACGTTTCGCGTCCGATGACCCTTCCTCAGAACTGACTGTGGCTGGGAAAACGTCAGTTTACATGCAGGAAAAAGGAAGGGGGATGGGGTAGGGAGTAAACGATAGGGTAGAGCCTAAAGAGAGAAGAGCAGTTGGACAAACAGAGTTGATAATGATCAGGCTGGGAGGGTGAATAGTTGTTAATGGGGGCTATTAGTGACTAATAACAGTGTGTAATGGCAGGCTATGTGGTAACAAGGCCTGGTGTATGGGGTAGGGGGCTGGGTCATGGGAGAGTTTAGATCCTAAAGTTATTGAACTCGATTTTGATTCCAGAGGGCTGCAGGGTTCTCAAGTGGAAAATGAAGTGTTGTTCCTCCAGCTTGCGTTGTGCTTCACTAGAACACTGCAGCAAGCCAGAGACAGGGATGTTGGTCAGGGAACAGAGTGGTGCATTAAAGTGGCAGGCAACAGGTAGTTCAGGGTCTTTTTTGCAGAACTGCTTTTGAAGTCACTCTTGTCACATTGTGCTAACATGGCAGCTTATCTACCTGCCATCAGATCTTTCAGAGTCACACAATCAGGGATTCCCAGACTCTGGGTCACAACCTGTCATCAGGGTCAACACGCAAAATTCTGGGGTTGCAAGCTCTCATACAGCAAAGGCTGCACTGGAGCAAGTTCTAGCAGCTGCAAGGCTGCTTTAAGCCATGCAGCTTTGTAAAGAGTGGGAGTGGGATTCTCATAGGCCTGAATCATGTCCTAAAAAACCCAACAGCAAGCTTGGTGCGTTTTACTGGAGATTTAACAGCTGCCTCACCATCTCCGCCTGGCCATGCTCTCAGGTCCGGGTTCTCGACAACTTTCAAGCATTAAACTGGGGTTACAATGGGAAAATATTTGGGGAGCAATAGGCTCAGTCATGATTCAGTGGCATTGGTTGAGGAATAGATTTTGGCCAAGTCACTTTGAGACCTCCCTGGTTTTCTTCCTGAATGGTGCAGCAGGGTCTTATCCATTCTGCTAGACCAGCACGACTTTGGCTTGATACTCCATTGGCAGCTGTGACCATGCAGCGTTCCCTTGCTGTTGAACTAATGTTTGAACTTGGATTTTACTCTTTTTCAAACAAATAAATAACAGCCCCTTAAAGGAATACTGTGACAAAACTGAAATCTTCAAATTAGCTTTAAAATTTAAACTAGACTGTCGTTTTGGCTGGGCTGATGCTCTCCAGCCTGTGCACAGTTCTGGAGCTTGTCTTGAACCAGCCTTTAAACTACCTTCCAGTGAAACTATATGACCTTTATGTGTGGTACAAGGGTCATCACTGCACTGAGGTGACTCATCTTGCTTTGCATTTACATTTGCATTGTGTGATGTCTTATCTACTTTCAAGCTGCATCAGAACCTTGTGTCTTTTAAATTATTAAAGGGTCGATCTGCATGCTTCCTGAAGTGGAGCCTATTGAAGCAGCGTACTTTGGAGATACAGGCTGTCATCAGTCTGAGGATTTCACAGTGCGTCCCAACTACAACGGCAGCTGTGCAGCAGATGCTTTTTTGGGTCGTACTTTGTCACTGATGAATGACTGGCCGCTTGATGAGAAAAAAACTAGTGCTTCCCACTCTCCAGTGAATTGCATAAACTACAAAACTGATAACAAAGCCAACTCCTGTTTGAGACCTTTGAGTGTTGGTAAGACATTAAAGGAGGTTGCATCATTAAGCAATGACATTATTTCTGCTGGAAGGAATTGCTTTAAATGTGAATACTGTGGGAGGCGATTTTTGCGTAAAGCACAGTTAACAATGCACAGACGCACACACACTGGAGAGAAGCCATATGTGTGTGATGAATGCGGTCGAGGTTTTGCAGAAAAGTCTAACTTAAATGACCATCATCGAACTCACACAGGTGAACGCCCTTATGCATGTACTTTCTGTGTCAAAACGTTTCACCGTAGTACGCACCTAAAAGTACATCTGCGCCGCCACACTGGAGAGAAGCCATACACATGTGACGATTGCAAGAAAACATTTGTGGATTCTTCTTCCCTTCAGAAACACAGGCGATTTCCCTCAGGTAAGACCCTCACCTGGACTTCCATAAAAATTTTTGATGAGGCACCTTGCAAAATGTTGCACCACACAATAGAGTCCTGTGGCAATAGTGACAATCTGCTGCAGCAGTTTGAGAGTTGATTGGATTTGGACAGTTATCAGTGAATTTGGCGACTGGTCACCAGCTGTGTCTGTCCAATTTGCTAATCTGGATATTGGTGGTGGTGGAAAGGACCAATCTGCAAGTTTCCACATGATTTAAGCATAGCTGCAAGTGGGTTGGGAGAATGCTCCTGTGTTTGGAAAATTGTATTTAACTTAGGAAAGTCAAATGTTATGCACTATATCTCACAATAAGTACACTCGACAGGGAACAGAATTGAAGCCAATGAGAGAGGTGGACCCTGTTTCTGGCTGGGTGTAAGTCTGATAGTGTAAGAGGTAAGTACCTTCCAATACAAATCTGGGTCAGTATGAGCATCTGGGATAGCTCTAATTGCTTGAAGCAGTCAAAGATTAACAGAGCAGCTTTCTTCCTGCTTTCTCACCTGGGTTTTTAACTGGCTTTCCTTGGCGTGGGGATTGTGTAGCTCATGGTGGGTGAGGTATATCTGTGTCCTGATGAATAAGATATTACAATTAAGTATAGCAAACTGGACAAACTCGTAGGTCCTTTTCATTTTGGTTCACAATTGGTTAGATCACATGGGATCCAAGGGGAGCTAGCCAATTGGATACAAAATTGGCTTGAATGTAGGAGACAGGGTAGTCGAGGAGGCCTGTGACCAGTGGTGCATCACAAGGATAGGTGCTGAGTCCCCTTGCTTTTAATCATTTATAGAAATGATTTGGATGTGAATACAGGAGGAATGGTTAGTAAGTTTGCAGATGACACCAAAATTGGTGGTGTAGTGGACAGTGAAGAAGCTTATCTCAGAGTGCAACGGGACCTTGATCAGATGGACCAATAGGGCCAAGGAGTTGCAAATTGAGTTTAATTCAGATAAGTGTGATGTGTTGGATATTGGTAAAGCAAACCAGGGCAAGACATGTACGGTTAATGGGTGGGGCTGTGGGCAGTGTTGTCAAACAAAGCGACCTAGGTGTGTAGGTGCGTATTTCCTTGAAAGTGGAGCCACAGGTAGATAAGGTGGTGAAGAAGGCATTTGGCACGCTTGCCTTCGTTGTTCAGAACATTGAGTATGGGAGTTGGGACATCATGTTGCAGCTGTGCAGGACATTGGTGAGGCCACTTTCAGAATATTGCATACAGTTCTGGTTGTCCTTCTGTAGGAAGGATGTTGTTAAACTTGAGAAGGTGAAGAAATGATTTACAAGGATGAGGCCGGGACTGGAAGGTTTGAGCTATAGAGAGAGGCTGAATAGGCTGGGGACTTTTCTTTTCTGGAGCATTAGACACTGATGGGTGACCTTGTACAGCTTTATAAAATCATGAGGGGCATGCATAGGGTGAATAGCCTAGGTCTTTTTCCTAGGGTGGGGGAAGTCCAAAATTAGAGGGCACAAGTTTGAGGAGCAAGGGGAAATATTTAAAAAGGACCTGAGGGGTAACTTTTTTTCACACAGAGTGTGGTGCATGTTATGGAACAAGCTGCCAGGGGAAGTGGTGGAGGCAGGTACGATTACAACATTTAAAAGGCATCTGGATGGGTACTTGAATAGGAAGGTTTTAGAGGGATATGGGCCAAATGGAACTAGGTCAGATTGGGATGTCTGGTCGGCATGGACGAGTTGGACTGAAAGGTCTGTTTCCATGCTGTATGACTCTATAAACACAAAACTTGAGTATTGCTGAAAAAGACACATTTTGTTGCAGTTTTTCAGTCATAACTACACTTTGCAAGAAAATAAATGGGAAGGGGAACAGCATTTGTTGACTGAGCAAAGCATGCTGATTGGTTGGCAAACATACTCTAGTGGAGACATTACCATGGGGAATGCTACTGACTCCACTTGCCAACCAATAAGCATGATCTGCTCAAACAATATAATATGTTGTTCCCCTGTACGTTGGTATTCTTGGGAATTTTCCTGATGATTACAACCTGATGAACTGCAACAAAATGTCTCTTTTCAGCAATCCACATTCAATATTAGTTTCAGAGATAGTAGGAACCGCAGATGCTGGAGGGTCTGAGATAACAAGGTGTAGAGCTGGATGAACGCAGCAGGCCAAGCAGCATCAGAGGAGCAGGAAGGCTGACGTTTCGGGCTTAGACCCTTCTCCTTTCTGAAGAAGGATCTAGGCCCGAAACATCAGCCTTCCTTCTCCTCTGATGCTGATTGGCCTGCTGTGTCATCCAGCTCTACACCTTGTTATCTTCAATATTAGTTTGGTAGGTTGACAACAATTTCAAAAGTAAGTTTTATAGTCAACACAGAGAATGTTGATGTGCTGTACTTTGCAATGACAGGATGGAGATATACATCCCTGAGCACCTTGTGTACGTTTTCGAATATAATGGTGGAAGACTGTGGATGAAATTCCAGGAATTTCTCTGCAGTGGATAAGAAGGGCCTTTTAACACCTTTTAAATTGTTCATTGAGGTGAGGGAACAGTAATTTACTTTGCACTCTGGGGAAATGGTGAATGTCCTGAGGAACGTAATACTTTGAGTGTAATTGATAGAAGTTTCATTTTTTGATTTCTTTTGAAAGAAGCATCATTTTTAAGAGATTTTACCACATGCAGCTGTTGAACGCAGTAAATGTCAGGGTGGCAGAGTATTTTTGATGATCATTTAAGAATGAAAGAGAAAGCCTTTTGATCCCTCATGCTCAATCTCAACATAATCATTACCCAAGTCAATGGTTCATTTAAACATATCATAGTGAGGGTACTTTGTGCAAGTCCAGTAAAGTCCCACTATTCACGTCTTCACTTACCCACAAAACCTTTCAGTTATATCTCGCCACAGTGGCATGTTAAACATTTGCTTCTCCATGGTTTTCAGAAAGATAGCAGAAAATTCAGAGAAAATGTGTTTTAACAAATATGTTTTGCAGCCAACGCCAAGGTGAGTAGGAGATGTTGTGAAGAAAACATTAGGAGGTTGTAAACTGATGAAGGTAGGTTGAGTGAGCAGACAAAAATCTGGAATACAGGAGAAAATGTGGTAAAATGTGAAGGTGTTCACTTTGCCAGGAAGAATGTAAAAAACAGAATATTAATTAAATGAAGAACTTTCTGTACAGAGAGTGGTTCATGTGTGGAATGAACTTCCTGAGAAAGTGGTGAATGTGGGTACATATACAATGTTTAAAAGACATTTGGATAAGTACACAAATAGGAAAGGTTTGAAGGGATATGGGCCAAGCGCAGGCAGGTGGGACTGGTTTTAATTTGGGATTATGGTCAGCATGGACTGGTTGAAGCGACGGATCTGTTTTCGTGCTGTATGACTCTGTGACTAAGAACAACTACAGAATTCCACCGTGCGGAGGGATTTGTGTGTTCTCATGCATGATTCACAAAAAATTCGTTCACAGGTTCACCATGTATTTCAGAAAGCAAATGGACTGTAATTCTTTATTACAAGAGGAATTGAACACAAAGTAAGGATGCTATGCTTCAGTTATACAGGCCGTGGATGAGACCACATCTCAAATAGTACGTGTCTTATTTTAGTTGCTTTATTGAAGGAAGGATGTAAATGTAACGGAGGTGATTCAGAGGAGGTTTACTGGATTAATACTGAAATGAGTGGGTTGTCTTATGAGGAAAAGGTTGGACAGACTGGGTTTGGTTCAAGTGGAATTTAGAAGAGTGAGGAGTGACTTGATTGAAGTGTATAAGATCCTGAATAGTCTGAGCAGGGTGGATGCGGAAAGGATGTTTTCTCTTGTGGGTCAGTCTAGAAATAGAGATACTTTTTACAATTAGTGGTCCACCCTTTTAGGACATAGATGAGAATGTTTTATTTTGAGGGTTTGCGACCTCGGAACACTCTGCCCCAGGTGGAGGCGGGGTCATTGAATATTAGTAGCAATTTGATTCCATTGCATAACAAAAATCTAAGCTTATTAGGAATAGATGGAAACAGATCAGCCTTGATCTTATTGAATTTGGAGCAGGCTCAAGAGGCTGAATTGTTTATTTCTGTGTCTATTTCATTTATTAATTTGACAGCAGTTTCCAAACCCCCTAACGTCTACCATCTAAAAGGTCACAGACAGCAGATACACGGAAATCCCACCACCTCTTAAGTTCCCCTCCAAGCCACTCACCATCCTGAATTGGAAGTATATCACCATCCCTGCACTGTCACCAGGTCCAAATCCAGGAATTCCCTCCCTCTCAGCATTATGGGTCTCCTTATACCTTTAGGGCAGCAGTGCTTCAGGAAGGCAGCTTTGTGCTACTTGCTAAAGGGGCAATCAGAAAGGGCAATGCTGACCTCGCCATGACACCCACCTCCCACAGATGAACAAAGAGCAAAGAAAATTACAGCACAGGAACAGGCCCTTCAGCCCTCCAAGCCTGCACTGATCCAGATCCTCTATCTAAACCTGTTGCCTATTTTCCAAGGATCTGTATACCTCTGCTCCCAGCCCATTCATGTGTCTGTCTACATACATCTTAAATGACGCTATCGTGTCGGCTTCTACTACCTCCGCTGGCAACACGTTCCAGGCACCCACCACCCACTGCGTAAAGAACTTTCCACGCATATCTCCCTTAAACTTTTTGCCTCTCACCTTGAAATCGTGACCCCGAGTAATTGAGTCCCCCACCCTGGGAAAAAGCTTCTTGCTATCCACCCTGTCTATACCTCTCATGATTGTGTAGACCTCAATCAGGTCCCCACTCAACCTCCGTCTTTCTAATGTAAATAATACTCATCTACTCAACCTCTCTTCATAGCTAGCACCCTCCATACCAGGCAACATCCTGGTGAACCTCCTCTGCACCCTCTGCAAAGCAGCCACATCCTTTTGGTAATGTGATATTCCAAATGTGGTCGAACCAAAGTCCTATACAACTGTAACATGACCTGCCAACTCTTGTACTCAATACCCCGTCCGATGAATGAAAGCATGCCGTATGCCTTCTTGACCATTCTATCCACCTGCGTTGCCACCTTCAGGGTACAATGGACCTGAACACCCAGATCTCTCTATGCATGAATTTTTCCCAGGGCTTTTCCATTTACCGTATAGTTCGCTCTTGAATTGGATCTTCCAAAATGCATCACCTCGCATTTGCCTGGATTGAATCCAGCTGCCATTTCTCCGCCCACTCTCCGATCTATCTGTATTCTGCTGCATTCTCCAACAGTCCCCTTCACTGTCTGCTACTCCACCAATCTTAGTGTCATCTGCAAACTTGCTAATCAGACCATCTATACCCTCCTCCAGATCATTAATGTATGTCACAAACAACAGTGGTCCCAACATGGATCCCTGTGGAACACCACTGGTCACAGTTCTGCATTTTGAGAAACTCCCTTCCAATACAACTCTCTGTCTCCTGTTGCCCAGCCAGTTCTCTGTCCATCCAGCTAGTACACCCTGGACCCCATGCGACTTCACTTTCTCCATCAGCCTACCATGGGGAACCTTATCAAACGCCTTACTGAAGCCCATGTACATGACATCTACAGCCCTTCCCTCATCTATCAACTTTGTCACTTCCTCAAAGAATTCTATCAAGTTGGTAAGACATGACCTTCCCTGCACAAAATCATGCTGCCTATCACTAATGAGCCCATTTTCTTCCAAATGTAAATAGATTCTATCCCTCAGTATCTTCTCCAGCAGCTTCCCCACCACTGACGTCAGGCTCACTGGTCCATAATTACCTGGATTATCCTTGCTAGCCTTCTTAAACAAGGGGACAACATTAGCAATTCTCCAGTCCTCCAGGACCTCACTCATGCTCAAGGATGCTGCAAAGATATCTGTGAAGGCTCCAGCTATTTCCTCTCTCGCTTCCCTCAATAACCTGGGATAGGTCCCACACGGACCTGGGGACTTGTCCACCCTAATGCCTTTTACAATACCCAACACTTCCCCCCTCTTTATGCTGACTTGACCTAGAGTTATCAAACGTCTATCCCTAACCTCAATATCCATCATGTCCCTCTCCTCAGTGAATACCGACGCAAAGTACTCATTAAGAATCTCACTCATTTTCTCTGACTCCTCTCATAACTTCCCTCCTTTGTCCTTGAGTGGGCCAACCCTTTCTCTAGTTACCCTCTTGCTCCTTACGTATGAATAAAAGGCTTTGGGATTTTCCTTAGTACAGCCCCAACATTGTTACCGCACCCTTCCTATTTCTGAGCTCTGCCCATATTGCCTCACTGCTCGAGTCCTACATACTGCCCTCCTTCAGTACAGCTGTGATATCCTCTTTGACCAGTAATGCAGCTCCTCCACCCCTTTTACCTCCCTCGCTGTCCTGCCTGAAGCATCTATATCCTGGGATATTTAGTTGCCAATCTTGCCCGTCCCTCAACCAAGTCTCAGTAATAGCAATAACATCATACCCCCAGGTACTAATCCAAGCCCTAAGTTCATCTGCCTTATCTACTACACTTCTCACATTAAAACAAATGCACCTCAGACCACCCGTCCCTTTGCGTTCATCATCTGCTCTCTGCCTCCTCTTCCCCTTAGTCACACTGACTTCATTATCTAGTTCCTCACAGGCTTTAGTTACTACCTCCTTACTGTCCACTCACCACCTCATTTGGTTCCCATCCCCCTGCCACATTAGTTTAAACCCTCCCCAACAGCGTTAGCAAAAGCACCCCCTAGGACATTGGTTCCAGTCCTGCCCAAGTGTAGACCATCCGATTTGTAATAGTCCCACCTCCCCCAGAACCGGTCCCAATGTCCCAAAAATCTGAACCCCTCCCTCCTGCACCATCTCTCAAGCCACTCATTTATCCTGCCTATTCTTTCATTTCTACTCTGAGTAGCATGTGGCACTGATAGCAATCTTGAGTTTACTACTCCTGAGGTCCTACTTTTTAACTTGGCTAACTCCCTAAATTCTGCTTGTAGGACCTCATACCGTTTTTTAACTATATCATTGGTGCCTATATGCACCACGACAGCTGGCTGTTCACCCTCCCCCTTCAAAATGTCCTGCAGTCGAACTGAGACATCCCTGACCCGTGCACCTGGGAGGCAACATACCATTCGGGAGTCTCGTTTTCGACCACAGAACCACCTATCTACTCCCCTTACAATTGAATCCCCTATGACTATAGCCCTTCCACTCTTTTTCCCACCCTTCTGTACAACAGAGCCAGCCACGGTGCCATGAACCTGGCTACTCCTGCCTTCCCCTGTTGAGCCATCTCCCCCAACAGTATCCAAAACGGTATACCTGTTTTGGAGGGAGATGACTGCAGGGGACACCTGCACTGCCTTCCTGCTTTTTTTCTGCCTTTTGGTCACCCTTTCCCTTTCTCCCTCAGTGATCCTAATCTGCAGTGTGACCAATTTGCTGAACATGCTATCCACGACTTCCTCAGCATCGCGGATGCTCCAAAGTGAGTCCATCCGCAGCTCCAGAGCCGTCATGTGGTCTAACAAGAGCTGCAGCTGGACACACTTCTTGCACGTGTAGGAGTCAGGGACATCAGCCACGTCCCTGAGCTCCCACATTGAGCAAGAGGAGCATAACATGGGTCTGGGATCTCCTGCCATTTTTACTCTTCAGCTTAACTTAGTCCCACTATAATATCAAATACTAGATAAATGAAATGAAAAAAATTTGTACCAAATCACTCTACTTACCAGCACACGATTTAAAAAGAAAAAGTAAAACCTTATCAACACAGCAGAGTTTTTTTTTGATTAGAGGAGGAGGGCGGGTGGGAGACACGACACGTGTAGTGCCTCGGGTTTAGCCACTGCCCAAATATATCAGTTCACTCACCTTCCCAGAGCGCAATTCGACCGCTTCCACTCAGCTCCGCTGCCGAAATGAAGAGCTTACCTTACCGGCAGCCCCCTGGTCCTCGCTCTGTCCGCCTCTGCTGCTGCTGCTGCTGCAAAAAATGAATGAACTTTTAAAAACCCACCTCTTTCAAAGGCCACCATTGATGAGAGCTCCAATGATTACAAGCTACAGCAGTGAGTGTTTGACAGCAAAGATCACTGAGAATCAGTAGAAAGGCCTGATAGCCAAGCAGATGTCGGCACAGTGAGATCTGAATTGTATATCAGCAACGCGAGTGCTAGGAATATTCTTCCAATAATCACATTCTTTAAATTCAATGGGAAACTTACGAAATAAATACTGATGTTGTTCTTTATGTTAGGGAACGGGAGGTCAAACCCCTCTGATAATTAATATTGAATCACAAGCACCCAATCTGTTATGGTGGGAGTAGAAGCCCTTTCTAATAATTAAACCCTAAACACCCAGAGAAATTCGCCTTATCTTGCCTAATCGGTTAAACTGTTACGGAGAAGGAGAGAACATTGAACATAAGAACCAGGAGCAGGAGTAGGCCATCTGGCCCTTTGAGCCAGCTCCTTCATTCAGTAAGATCATGGCTGATCTTTTCATAGCCTCAGATCCATTTACTCACCCTCTCACCATAGCGCTTAATCCCTTTTGTGAAATGGAGGTTAAATGAAAGAAAATTCCTGATAGTCACTTTATGAGTAATAAGCAAGAATTTATTTAATTATCCCTAACAGTGAAGAAATTTACAGAACTACTAACAAACTGAACAATTCCCCCCTAACTCCTAACTATTCCCTAACTGAACAAAATTCTACTGGAATGCTGTTTGAATAAACACAAGTCCCACTTATATAAACCCCAATTAATAAGACAATAATAAACTAGGACTTAATCTGTCCAAGTTCACACAGACTGTGTCTTCTGGACCACTCTGCCTTCTCCAGCCTTTCTTCTGCTGATCCCAAGTCACAAACATCTTGCTGACATGGATACTTTCTCTTTAATTTCCTCTGTGAGGACTCTGAGCTAGAAAGAATGCCGTGGTATCTTTGGTGCTTTTTATTTTGGAGAGCTTATTGATCTTTGTGAGAGCCAAGTTTATTTCTCTAAGCACTGAAAAAAACACCATCTTTTAAAGGGATGCACAATGCTTTCCCCCATTTTACCCACACCAACTACGCAATATTCAAGCTGTTCTTCTTGAAGTCAGCTCTACAAAGGTTGAGGCAAAACGAACTGGTCAACTTGAATGCACTGGACAATGTCCTAGATGGCCAGAAGCGTTGCCCCACCAGTCCTCTGTTTCCTCAATTCTCAAACAGCCAATGTCCCAGGGATGCTGATGAAAATAGAATCACAGAATGGTCACAGTACAGGATGCCATTCAGCCCGTTATTGCTGTGCCATCTCTCCAAAAGTGCCATTTCTTTAGTACCACTCCTCCACCTTCTCCCTGTAACCTGTATGTTCTTGCTTTTCAGGAAATAATCAATTTCCTTTTGAGTGCCTTCTTTTCTTCATAACCTTTAACCAGCAGCCTCTTGTATTCAATTCTCTACTATTTGGAAAAGTTTCTCCCTGCGTACTCTGTCTAGCCCCCTCATGGTTTCATATACTTCCATCAGATCTCTGCTCTGTGGAAAACAGTCCCAGTTTCTTCAGTCTATTTGAGACTAAAGCTGCAGCTACCTGGAATCATTTGCATGTGGCTTTTTGGCACTGACTTGAAAGCCTTCCTATCTTTCTTTAAATACAGCACAATTCTCCGGTTAGGGCTGTACTAGAGTTCTGCACAAATTTAACATCATCTCCTTGCTTTTGTACCCTGTGCCTCTATTAATAAACCTAGGATGCAGTTCAAGAAGGCAGATCACTACTACCTTCTCAAGGGCAACTAGGGATGGACAATAGATGCTGGCCCGGCCAACAATGCCCACATCCAATGACTGAATAAAGAAAAAGCATATGCTTTATTAATTGCACTCTCAACCTGTTCTGCCACCTTCAGTACACTTTTCAAAGACTGTTTAAAACTTGGCATTGTTGACATTAATGATGAGGTAGAGCAGTAACAGAGAAGAAGCAAATCCTGCTCTCCCAATCCCATTATTGTATGGGGCAGGGCAGCTTGCCCTATCTGCTGAAAAATCTCAAGAATCATCCTGTTCAGTCACACGAAGACCACAGCAGAACCTCTCAACTTTGAGTCAACATCAAACTCAGATCGAGGCACATATGCAACGACCCTAATGTAACTGTGTGAGCTTATTCATTTAGCAGAAAGCTGATTACTGCATTTTGCAACAGGATTGGGCTATAAATGCATCTTGGGCTGTGACACAAAACTGGTGCTATTGGTTTGTCCACTTCATTGCATGAAGTATCTGGTATTGAATTCCATAAACTGCAATAGAACTGAATAGAGGCGTTACATGTACCATTCATTTAGTGTCAGCCCACCCAAATATGTTTTAATAAAAGAAAATCAGCTCTGGCACTACAAACACCAGACAAACAAAAATGGAAAATGTAACTCTACCAAGGGTATACTTCAAAATCATGAACAGTTGATTTTTATTTACCTGAGGCAGCGTTAGAGTTGATTGTATATTTGCAAAATTAACTGCAGTTCTTCAGAAGCTTTGGAATTAATGGGCACCAACTCTGATTCCTGAAATGGAAACTGTGCTTGCGACATTATGAATCATTTTTCTCTTTGTTTTCCTAGATTTATGCAGCTCCCTCTGCAAGCAAAACCCCAAAAAGATCATGTGTTCCACAGATATTTCAGTGAACTGTAACTCTGTCTATACCTCGAATTTCAGTGGTTCTGAAGGAAAGCCAGTTGCCAATACTCACGCTGGTATTAGCAATGGAGAGAAATTGGATTACACGTTGATTTCAGAAAGTGGGAGATATGTAAAGAACAGTTCTGATGCACTATTGGATGAGCAGTTACTTACTCCTAAAACCGAAGTGGAGGGGAAACCCGCTACACATTCCAAACGTTCTGTAAGCTATTTGCACTGAGCATGTTGCTCATCATTTAAAATTCGACACCCCTGAAGACTGTGCAGTCAGACACAGTAAAACGTAACAGCAGTGAGCATTGTTCTTCAGACACAAACAAGTGACCTTACATCTGCACTTCCAGGCAAGTGGACTAACTCCACCTGCAAAACTCCCCCAACAAGTAAGGGACTCGGTCATGAAATAATACCCTTCGATCATGGGCATTTATGTTGTAAACAGGATTCCCCAAAGTGACAGAAGCAAAACCAGCATTGCAAAAATCATTCCACAGTCCCTTCAGTTTCCTGATTTTATTACGACTGGCAATAAATTCAGAAGCCATTGCTTTTAATGAAGAGGTGTGTTCCATGTAATATTTTATTTATAACTTTGTAACATTGTAAAACAGCTTTTACTTACTACAAAGAATAGATGAAGATTAACCAAAGAAAGATGCACACGACTGAATCACAATCCATCACATGACAACAGAAGAAAAATCTTGGCATGTAATTTCTCCAGTAACTTTACAGGAAATGTACTGAGAGTCAAACCCCACGGCTGATTTAATGGGTGAAATTTTGATTCATTTGAAATCCATCCATTTGCACAGAATTAGAATCAGGTCCTACATGTCAAATAGATAACACAATGTTTTAGAAATAACTGTGTTCCAGGCATGCACCTTTTTATATTCATAGATTGTGCTTTTGTTTAAAGAAGGGCTTGCTTTCACAATTTCAGAATAAAAGAGGATATTCAATGTTCCTTCCTTTTGTTTCAGTTTATGCAATACCTTTATCCGTTCTAAATGTTGGAAATATAAATGCTGTTTTAAGTCGACAACGGGAGTAGGATAACTAAATAAATCAAATCAGAACAAGTATGAACAAATTTTTTCTAAAGTTGTAATTTGTAAAAATAAGCAATTTATTAATTGCAGGGCAGTCTGCGATCGAATGTTTGAAACAATGGGACACATTTTCTTATGCCTTGAATGAACATCCAAACTGGGAGTGAGTATAAGATAAAAATTGGTTGAGGAAGAATTTATTGTCACCTGCCTTCTCTTTCCCAGAAATTAAAAAAAAACATTTTTAGAAAGTGTGTTTTCTGTACAAGGGCATGTTTGCTTTGTGCTGTTTGCTTTTCTTAGATTCAATGTACTGAAGCAATCCAGCAGCCTCTAAAATCTGAACTATTGTTGCTTGATGCCACCTTCTTCTGAATGCTGCAGAAGTGCAGCAAGTCAGTTTAAGGTCTGCGGAAATCTGGGGTGGAAACATGGACAGGAATGCATACGAGGGCATCGAGGGAACTGTAAATGCTGGAACTTCCAATTTAAAAACAGAAAATATAGAAGAATTCACACTAAGTATTAACCTATCATTATTACAACTGGGGAGGGACCAGCTGTGTATTCCCAGTTTTCTGTTTTCACTGTAAATTTGCTACAATTGATGCCGATTTTGCCTCCAAACTGTTTGCTTACTCACCAATTGGAAAACTTCAATTTTGTAGCAGAAATCAGTTGATTTTGTCGCTGGTTGAAAGCATGACATTTAGAGTAAGTTAGCTAAATTCCTGACATCATATTCTGCAATGATAGTGTACCCTGCAGAGCTCCCACAGACAATAGCGAGGAAAAATCTTACTATCACATGAAACACAATGTAAATGTAGCACTGCTGCATTGTGCTGTTTGTTTTTTCTTATGAACAAGAATAATATGTCCCAGAGGTCCATCTGTGTTACTACACATTGAGTTTCGACCTTGTTCGTAAAACTTATTTGTGTTTAGACAATGGAGGTCATTTGGCAAAGTTGGTGTTGAGACTTCCATTTTGAAGTATCCTTTAAATTTTACATTGAGGCTGAATGCAGATAGGGTCTACGAACTTAAAACTCAAAGCATTGGCACCCAGTCATAGATCGCTGCGTTTATTGGAGTAATAATGTTCTGGCTATTCATGTCTGGTGCATTTTTTATAAAGAGTTATTACTTTTTATAATGTGGGACTTGAGGTGGACACTACTGTTTTCAGGACATCTTTCCATTTATTAACCATTAACTTTCAGAGGCTGCTGTATTTCTTAATTGTAACATGTATAGCAAATGGGGGGTTATATTAAGTTAGCATGCTTGTGATTTGGTTTCTGTTTTATTGCATACTAGTTATTAGGTTTCATATAACGTTAGTAAGCAATATCTAAAATATATTCCCACCTAACTTCTGTGCAACTTCCACACTGCAAACAACTTGACTAACATTCACAATGAATATACACTTTACATAATATGACACCTATAAGTGATGGTGCGCTGATTTTCCGTCATTTAGTGGGGCCTCGTACTTAGCATTTTGTTCACAATATGATTTCCCGCTGGATCTTCAAAAGATTTTCCACACTGTTTTTCAGTTTTACTTCTTCTTTCTCCTTGAGTCGTTGTCTCAAGATTCCACATACTCCTGTTATTCCCAGGACGCAAGGAAGACTGAGAAAGACATCGTTTGTGATATTGTGTTCATCCTGATGTATTAGAACAAATGTTACATATGTTACTGTTCAGGTATCTATTTTTCTTAAAATAGATACATACATACTAAATATTGCATTTTATTTGACGTTAGAACTAATTCAAATGATAACTAGTTAAATAAATTTGTAAAATGAGAAAAAACAGAACAACATTCAGATATATGATCATTCCAATAGGAAATATTCGTCTCCCACTCTCGAGAGTTGAATAAACTACCTGCTGGCCAACACAGTGATGTTTCAGGTATCAAGGCATCTATCTGTATGTCAGCAACTTTGTAGAGGTCAGTAATTGTGCAATGTTACAGCATACTTACACGCCAGTGGAAAAGTACTGAATATGGTCCTACAAAACCCAAGGGTTGGACTTGCTTGAAGCATCATGTACAGGAGGATTAAAAAAAAACCTTGCATTTATATAGTACACTTCACAACCATCAAATGTCTCAAAGTAAATAGATGTGAAGCTGGAAAAGCATAGTAGGTCAGTTAGCATCAGAGAAGCAAGAAAGTCAAAGTTTTAGGCTGAAACCCTTCGTCGGGGTGGGGGGTGCTGCCCACAACTAAATGGGGAGGTGGTGGGACTGGGGGTAGGGTTGGTGATAGGTAGATGCAGGTAGTGGGTCATTGTGATTGATCAGTGGGAAGGATGGAGTGGATAGATCAGGGCAGGGAGGTTGGGAGGACTGGACATGGGATGAGGCTGGGGGTGCAGGAATTTTGAGGTTGGTGAAGTCAATATTTGAGGCCACTGGGCTGTAAACTCCCAAGGCGAAATATCAGGTGTTGTTCCTCCAGTTTATATTTGGCCTCACTCCAACAGTGGGGGAGGCCAAGGATGGGCCAGGTGAGTGGGAGGGGGAATTAAAATGGATGGCAACTGGAAGGTTGGGTTGGTTGGTGCATGCAGAGCGCAGATGCCCTGGGAATCAGTTCCCGAGTCTGCGTTTGATCTCCCGATGTAGAGGAGACCACATCGAGAGCAACGGATACAATAGATCAGGTTGGATGCAGTGCAGGTGAATCTCTGCCAGATCTCGAAGGATTGTTTACGGCCTTGGACGGAGGTGAGAGGGGAGGTGTAGGGACAGATGTTGCACCTCTTGTGGTTTCAAGGAAAGGTCCTGGGTGTGGTGGAGAAGTTGGTGGGGAATGCAGAGCGGATGAGGGAGTTGCGGAATACGGACAGGGGTGGGGAAGGAAATATCTTTTTGGTGGTGGGGTCTGACTGTAGGTGGTGGAAATATCAGAGGCTGATGCGTTGGATTCGGAGGTTGGTGGGGTGGTATGTGAGGACTGAGGGAACTCTATCCTGCTGTGTTCATCCAGCTCTACACCTTGTTATCTCCTGATTGTTGTTGGGGAGAGGAGGTTTGAGGGGAGAAGTGTGGGAACTGGAGGAGATGTGGCTGAGGGCATCCTTAATTACAGAGGAGGGGCAATTCCAGTTGCTCAAGTTGGAGGATATCTGGGATGTTCTGGAGTAAAATGGCTCATCCTGGGAGCAGATGTGGTGGAGGTGGAGGAATTGAGAGTATGAGAAAGCATTTTTGCAGGAGGGTGGGTGAGAGGAGGTATGTTCAACTGTCTTCAAAGATGTGGAATCAGAGTACCAAAGACACCTAACCTTCAGTGAGAAAACAATTCTTCTCTGGGTTAAATGGCCTTCCCCTTATTTTAAAACAGTTCTAAATTCTCTCCAAAGAGAAAAATATCCTCTTCACTTCTACCTGTCAGGATCCCCCTCAGGATCTCATTTGCTTCAATCAATCAGTAAACTCCAGCAGATATAAGCCTAGCCCATCCACCTTTCTTCATAAGATAACCCACTCATACACTATATACGATACTCTCAAATCTAGTCTCCCCCGTGCCATATATAGCTGAAACATAACCTCCTTACTTTTGTATTCCTTTAACACCTCACGTAAATTAACCCTTAAATTTAGAAATTCCTGAGAATGCAATTTTGATAGTTTATCTAAATTGTGTTACTTAATTAAATAGACCCCACACTGTATAACTTCAGCATTTGCTGAGACCATTTCAAAATGAACTCTTGGATGGTCTCCAGAAATAATCAATTGCTCTGCACATTATGACCACAAGAGGGAACCAGTGTTCTCCTTAGACAAGCTATAATCTTCAAATTGAATTAAGACCATAAGACCATAAGACATAGGAGTGGAAGTAAGGCCATTCGCCCCATTGAGTCCACTCCGCCATTTAATCATGGCTGATGGGCAGTTCAACTCCACTTACCCGCACTCTCCCCGTAGCCCTTGATTCCTTGCGAGACCAAGAATTTATCAATCTCTGCCTTGAAGACATTCAACGTCCCGGCCTCCACTGCGCTCCGTGGCAATGAGTTCCACAGGCCCACCACTCTCTGGCTGAAGAAATGTCTCCTCATTTCCGTTCTAAATTGACCCCCTCTAATTCTAAGGCTGAGCCCACGGGTCCTAGTATCCCCACCTAACGGAAACAACTTCCCAGCGTCCACCCTTTCTAAGCCATGCATTATCTTGTAAGTTTCTATTAGATCTCCCCTCAACCTTCTAAACTCTAATGAATACAATCCCAGGATCTTCAGCCGTTCATCGTATGTTAGGCCTACCATTTCAGGGATCATCCGTGTGAATCTCCGCTGGACACGCTCCAGTGCCAGTATGTCCTTCCTGAGGTGTGGGGCCCAAAATTGGACACAGTATTCTAAATGGGGCCTAACTAGAGCTTTATAAAGTCTCAAGCACATCGCTGCTTTTATATTCCAACCCTCTTGAGATAAATGACAACATTCCATTCGCTTTCTTAATCACGGACTCAACCTGCAAGTTAACCTTCAGAGAATCCTGTACTAGCACTCCCAGATCCCTTTGTACTTCAGCTTTATGAATTTTCTCACCGTTCAGAAAATAGTCCATGCCTGTATTCTCTTTTCTCAGGTGCAAGACCTCGCATTTGCTCACGTTGAATTTCATCAGCCATTTCCTGGACCACTCTCCTAAACTGTCTAACTCATTCTGCAGCCTCCCCACCTCCACCGTACTACTTGCCTGTCCACCCAATTTCGTATCATCGGCAAACTTCGCCAGAATGCCCCCAGTCCCTTCATCCAGATCATTAATATATAAAGCGAACAGCTGCGGCCCCAACACTGAACCCTGCGGGACACCACTTGTCACCGGTTGCCATTCCGAAAAAGAGCCTTTTGTCCCAACTCTCTGCCTTCTGTCAGACAGCCAATCCTCAATCCATGCCAGTAACTCACCTCGAACACCATGGGCCCTCACCTTACTCAGCAGCCCCCCGTGAGGCACCTTATCAAAGGCCTTTTGGAAGTCTAGATAGATAACATCCACTGGGATTCCCTGGTCTAACATACTTGTTACCTCCGCAAAGAATTCTAACAGGTTTGTCAGACACGATCTCCCCTTACTAAATCCATGCTGACTTGTTCTAATCTGACCCTGCACTTCCAAGAATTTAGAAATCTCATCCTTAACGATGGATTCTAGAATTTTACCAACAACCGAGGTTAGGCTAATCGGCCTATAATTTTCCATCTTTTGTCTTGATCCTTTCTTAAACAAGGGGGTTACAACAGCGATTTTCCAATCTTCTGGGACTTCCCCTGACTCCAGTGACTTTTGGAAGATCACAACCAACGCCTCTGCTATTTCCTCAGCCACCTCCCTCAGAACTCTAGGATGTAGCCCATCGGGGCCAGGAGATTTATCGATTTTTAGACCTTTTAGCTTTTCTAGCACTTTCTCTTTTGTAATGCCTACCATAGTGAACTCTGCCCCCTGACTCTCCTTAATTGTTGGGATATTACTCATGTCTTCCACTGTGAAGACTGACGCAAAATACTTATTAAGTTCTTCAGCTATTTCCTTATCTCCCATCACTAGCCTTCCAGCATCAGTTTGGAGCGGCCCAATGTCTACTTTTGCCTCTCGTTTGTTTCTTATGTATTGAAAGAAACTTTTACTATCATTTCTAATATTACTGGCTAGCCTACCTTCGTATTTGCTCCTCTCCTTCCTTATTTCTCTCTTTGTTATCCTCTGTTTGTTCTTGTACCCTTCCCAATCTTCTGATTTCCCAGTGCTCTTGGCCACTATATAGGCTGTCTCTTTTTCTTTGATACATTTCCTGACTTCCTTTGTCAGCCATGGCTGTCTAATCCTCCCCCCGGATAATCTTTCTTTTCTTTGGGATGAACCTCTGTATTGTGTCCTCAATTACACCCAGAAACTCCTGCCATTGTTGCTCTACTGTCTTCCCCGCTCGGCTCTGCTTCCAGTCGATTTTCGTCAGTTCCCCTCTCATGCCCCTGTAATTACCTTTATTTAACTGTAACACCATTACATCCGATTTTGCCTCCTCTCTTTCAAACCGCAGACTGAACTCTACCATATTACGATCACTGCCTCCTAAGTGTTCCCTTACTTTAAGGTCTTTTATAAAGTCTGGCTCATTACATAGCACTAAGCATTACATAGCACATAGCACTAATTCTGAGCCTAATCATGCAGGAGATCACCGAACTGACAGAGGAGATTGTGTGTGTGATCTCCACTACAAGTTAACAGGTAAGTGGACTATACTGTTATCTAAGCAACCAAAGAGATAAAAGATAAAGACTCATATGGCACTTTTCAAGATCACAGGAGAGTTCAAAATGGCCTTGAGCCAATTTTGAAGTCACTGTAGTCAGTGTCACACCCTATTTGCACAGAATGGTCTACACAAACAGCAATATGATAATGACCACGATCTCTTCTTGTGATGTTGATTAGGCCACAGAATAACTCCCTCGCTCTCCTCAGATCAATCTTCAATTGGAAGTCTCTGCTGAAGGATGGCATCACTCCCTCAGAACCATGCTGGGAGTGCCGCTGGCCTTGCTTTCTATACTCAATCCCTGAAGCAGAACTGAGCCCTACTCAGCGGCAAGGGTGAGGCAGCTGTTCCCAGCCCAGAAAGTTTCAGCTTCATACTGCAATCCAAAGCCAGCTGTCCAGCAGTTACTGGTAGAGTGCAGTTAAGTATCAGAGGGGAGTTAAAATGAGCAGTCAGTGCCTTCCAGAGTCAAATATTTGGCCCACATGTACCAAGTGGTCAAGGTACCAAAGAGATCTGCTATGGGAAGAAAGGGTTGGAGAGAGGAAGATAAATAATGGTGAGGTGATAGAAAAGGTGCATTTGGAGACAAATGAAGCTAATAGTTTAAGATCCTACAAAAGAACGATAATCTATTGCTGTAACAGATAACAGGAGTAAAAAAAAAACCTAACTACTTCACTGATCCTGCAGGACGTAGGAACAGGGTAGGCTATTCAGCCTCTCCTGCCTATTTTATCATTCCCTTAGACCATAGGTGATCTGTAGCTCAACTCCTACCTTGGTTCAATATGCAAAAACAAAAAAAAATTATTGGTCTCACAGGTGAAAGCTCCGTTTAGCACAGCATCTATAGTGGTTTGGTGGAGAGGATTGCAGGTTTCTATTCCCCGTTGATAAAATGCTTCCTGATTTCTGGTTGACCTTGAGCTTTAATACAAAACTGCACATTGAGGCACCAGTCTGGGGTATCTCGAGATGTGGGTATCTGTATATATACTATCCTCGAGGTTACTTGCTCCTTATCTCTAAAGGAAGGCTCTTTAATTCCTCATGAACTGTGAAACTCTTATTTGCATCTGCACATTGTAGCTTATCACATACAGCTCTCTAATGCAATGTCTTCTCTGCACATGATCGTTCTGGACTGGGGTCTTGTCTCTTACTGATGTCAGAATCTGTTACATCATCATAATTTACATGAATCTCTTTGCTGAATGACCTCACTCTCATTTTAAAATCAAATCCCACCATTCTCAATTCCTCACCCACATCAGAGGAAATAGTTTCTCCATTCCTACCCTGTGAAATCCTGTTCACATTGCAAACATTTCAATGGAATCCTCTCTCAAATTCTCCACACACCAGGTTACACAACTTGACTCGTGGTTTAAGTTGGTTTTGTGAATCAAGGCCATATACATTCTTCATGAAGGGGGATATCCAAAACCGAATGCTCCATATCAACACCATATTCTCACTCACCTCACCAACTCCTCACCCCTTGACGCCTTTAGCCTCTGGGAATCTATTTCATTTGCATTATTGATCTTAATCCATCAATCTGTGAATTCTAACACTCAGATAAGAAACAGTTACAAAGGGTTGCAATATTTTGATTGTTGGGTTTCTAAATTCAATCCACCCGAGGAACAAAGGTGGACCTTGTTGCAAACTTTGCAAAAGGTTGAAATGATATTGAGCAGTCAGTTTTACTCAGTTGGACAGAGCCAGTCAGAGGAGTAAGTTACTACCTTCAAGGTGCTAATCAGTCAGGTACTTAGAAACAGGGAGATGAATCTCTGACCATAAAAGATACTGCTTTCCATTGGAAGATGTAGTCTTTCATTATAAACGACTGAGACCACAAAGTGACCTTATAGGGTCAATAACAGTTGACACCAAATCGGAAGTGCCTACCATGCTGGAGACACAGGATAGACCTGCAGGAGTCCAGGCAGTTCTCAAAAGATTGTTCAAAATGCCAAGAATATTGGAAGGATGTGGTTTATGAATCGCATGGGAAACCAAACTCAAAGTCCTGAGTGAGGAAGCCAAAGATGTCACTCAGAAAAGATGAAATGAGGCACATTTGGAATAGGATCGGGAGAAAATGAAAGACCACAAAGAGTGCAGATATCAATCAGACATGGGATCTCACAGAATTGTACAGCACGGAAACAGACCCTTCGGTCCAACCATCCATGCCAAACATAATCCCAAACTAAACTAGTCCCACCTGCCTGCTCCTGGCACATATCCCTCCAAACCTTTCCTATTCATGTACTTAAGCAAATGTCTTTTAAACATTACAGTTGTACCCACATCCACCACTTCCTCAGGAAGCTCATTCCACACACAAACCACCCTGTGTAAAAAAAATTTGCCCTCATGACATGTTGTCTATTTCTTTCTTACTGATCCCTATCGTGGCAAGAGCATAAATTTGAAGATCATAACAAGCATCAAAACCCAATTATAATTTTGTGCCAACGTGTTTAGACACTATATTCCATGTTTTGCTGTGAATAAGACACTAATGCAATATTCATCAGCACATAATCATAGAACATCTGGTACATGCATGTATTCCACTTGGAGAAAATGCTGACCCAATACCACATGAAATTTGTACCAGTGTTTAATGGAACAGCAGCTGATTAAAACCTACTTTTGCATTGATGGACACCAGGTGGATGGATCGGATATTTTTCAAAATTGCATTCACGATACTGGCCACACTTAAACCAATGGCCCAGGAAGTGTATCCTTTTAGCCTGATGACATCATGGGTACTGTGATGGGAAGAAAAAAGAAGAATAAATTTTAACCGAAATTCCACTGTCCACTAAACATCACACTATTATAGATAAAAGGTACTGCAGATGCTGGAGAATCCGAGATAACAAGCATGGGGCTGGATGAACACAGCAGGTCAAGCAGCATCATAGGAGCAGGAAAACTTGACGTTTCGGGCCTAAACCCTTCATCAGAAATTCAC
>JAHRHZ010000063.1:3934991-3960005 GCA_024137785.1 Ginglymostoma cirratum
CCCTTCATCAGAAATTCTGATGAAGGGTTTAGGCCCGAAACGTCAAGTTTTCCTGCTCCTATGATGCTGCTTGACCTGCTGTGTTCATCCAGCCCCATGCTTGTTATCACATTATTATACTTTGGTTAAAGAATCATTTGCTTCAAGGCATTTTGTGTGTTTTACATAAAAGGTGAAATGTCTACAAACCACAATACAAGAATATAAATCCTACTAAATAAATATTCAGTGATTTCCTGAGAGTCTATCTCCAGGTCTAGCTCATAACCAAAGCTCTTAGAACATAAAAACTTAAGGACTAGTAGCAGGGGTGGGCTGATTGGCCTTTTGAAGCCTTTTGAACAGTCCCCAGGCTGGTCAAGGAGTGTCCAATCCCAAAACGTATTGATTGGCTAAATACAGCGCAGTACCTATAGGGGATTTCTTTTCCATAAGTCAATGGTGGTGAATTGGTTTCCAAGTGTGGGAACTCATGACCCCATTGGAATCTCACCAGGGGTGCAGGTGGGCATAGAAAAGGGGTGCATCATTTTAATGAGCCCCAGAAAAACCATACAGCAACAACAGGTGGCTATTTGGCCCATCATCCCTGCACCAGCTCTTTGAAGGAGCTATTCAATTCATACCCTTGTCCTGCTCCTTCTCTGTAACCTTGTATTTGGATTTCTTTTCAGGCTGGCAATTGCTATTTTCTTCCTCTGCCCATTCAGGCAAAACACTTGAATAGAAGAAAATTTCATGGGTGGCGCTGTAGCTCAGTAGTTAGTACTGCTGCTGCCTCATAGTACCAGGAACTGGGGTTCAATTCCACTTTCGGATGACAGTCTGTGTGAAGTTTGCACATTCTCCCCGTGGCTGCGTGGGTTTCCTCCCACAGTCCAAAAATGTGCAGAATAGGTGGACTGGCCATGCTAAATTGCCAATAGTGTGTAGAGATCTGCAGGCTAGGTGGATTGGCCACAGGAAATGCAGGATTACAGGGCTAGGGTAGGAGATTGAGTGTAAACTTGACGGGCCAAATGGCCTGCTTCCACACCGTAGGATTCCATGATCTCTACACCCACATTGGTTCCTTTATATTTTTAAATCTATCCTCTGGATATCTGTCGAAGGTAACAGTTTCTTCCTTTTTATTACATAAAAATTTCAAATGGTTGTTGAATCAACCTCCTTTCTGCTCTCAAGCAGAATTAGCCATGTATCTGTAGCCTCTCCATATCAGTGAATTCCTCCATCCTCATTATCATTCCAGTTAATTGCCTTCTCCCCCTTAACTTCTTCCTAAAGGGCAGTGTCCGGAACTGAACACAATTACATCAGTTGAGACCTGACCATTAAGATATAAATATTTAGTGTAACCTTTTTTGCTTTGGAGTGCTTTTATCTCAACCTCCGATGGGATCCCAAGTGTTTCTTTTGAACTGTGTTATCAGCTTTCCGTGTCACCTTCAAAGATTTTTGTCAGTGATCCCCAAGCAGATGTTTTGTGCAACATCAACGTATAACCTTCTGTGTCAACACTCGAGGTGTTTTTATTCACAAGAAGTCATTAACATTTACCTTTCTATAACCTTTTTATGGATTTGATCTCCCTGTTCATTTGCTAGCTTTTCATCTAATGACTCCAGGTTGACACCAGCCACATTTGCACTGCTCCAAATAGCAACTGCATTAAAAAGGTTAAAGGAAAAAAAGTGTTAGTTGTAGTAACTCATTTCATGCTTCACAAAGCACAAAACCTAGGGGATTAAATAACGTGCTGGCCTTCTTAATTATATAGGACCAGATGGCATCATGTACAATCAAGAAAATGATTGGTCATCACTTTTTGGCAAGAAATAAACACTGAAGAAAGGCTGTATTCCATTTAAACATATTGCTCTCACAGATCCTCCCACAGTCCTGGGAGTAATAGCCTGAAAGACTAAATGCTGTAGAGTTTGTTGCTATGGTGTTCTTACAAAGTTAATTGAAAATGACAAACTGTCAGCACTTTGCATCCTGGCCAGGTAATGAGAGCACTGTCAAACATGATCAACCTCAAACATGAGCCAACTCCTTTTCTCCACCATCGTTTCAGCTGGAACAGTTCAGATCCTGACAACCCTGCGGGTGCCAATGAATTCTCCTCAGCTCACAACGAGATGCTTTGCTAATTATTTGAAATTTCTGGTAACTTCTATCAGCCAAAAGTTTCTTTTTTCCAATGAGACATTCGAGAGTACTTCAAATAATTATTTGGCTAGAAATACTGCACAAGGCGATGGGGGAAAAGTCAAGAGAGTTTGGGTGAGGTAACAATCCTCATTTGAAAGCACGATAGGCCAAATGGTCTTATTCTGCACAGCAACTATCCAATGAACTCTGTCAAAAGTTCTAGTCATTCTTCAAGATCTGTATTAAATCATCTCTTAACGTTCTCTGGTCCAAGGAGAATAATCCTAACTTTTCCAGCTTTTTCTCATAGTCAAAATTCCTCATCCTTGGACAGACACTGATAAACCTCCTCTGCACCCTTCAAAGGCTTTTACATCCTACTCGAAATGTGGGGTCCAGAACTGTACACAATATTCTGGACCAATAGCAAACTAGTGGTTTAGAAACTGAGTATTCATTTGACCCCGTAGGCCGAATTTAAGAGAAGCAAACCGGGCACCACTCCTCACTGCGATAACATTGAGTTAGTATTCAGACATTAACCACTAGGCTCTGATAGTAAGGAAGGTGGTAATAAAGGTGTGAAATGAGAATCTTCCTTTTTTCACCAAAAAGTCAATAAAGAGACAGATTAGGCTTGTTAATTACCCAATAGTCATAAACTTTTAGTGGCTGCCACCTGTCTTTCATTTGCAGGTGGGATGTGATCCTAGTTCAGGGGTAGGGACATTACCATTGTTCCACAGGAGGGCCACTGAGAATATCCGTTTAACTTTTTTTTATTTAACATATTTTTCTAATCAACCTGTTTAGAGAGGTTATTATACACCTCTGGAGGATTTGGGATTTGAACCTGGGCCCCCCAGTCCAGGAGTAGGCTGTCATCTTCATGCCACAACAGGAGTCAAAGAGCATGAGAATACAACCGTGACCTTTTCATCTGTTACAATGGCCACAAATGGGGAAGTTTAAGAGATTCTCTACTTCCTTGAGGTTCTGGAGTCTGACTTCAAGTTAATGGCGATTAAATACAAACCAGATCATAGAACAATCCGGAAGAGTTTCTGCTTATGACCAAAATAGCTTTATGTAGAAGATCATTCTCACCTTTATAGAATAATTCACTCTCAAGTAAAGATAATCCTTTCTACTCAAAGCTGATATTTATCCCATAAATGTCAGTGCTGACATCCACTTTTAATAATAAGTTAAATGACGTTTTCTCTTTATGATTTCTCGGGCTATTTTACTTTTGGCAGTTTTGTTTTAATTCATTCACAGGATGTGGGCAATAAATGCTAGCCCAGCTAGTGAGACCCATCTCTGGTCAGTGGTGAACCACGACCTTTATCTGCTGCAGTGTGTGTGGTGTCAGCACCCAACGTGCTGTTAGAGACAGAGATCAGTATCACTGAAGGAAAGCTGCTATATTTCCAAGTCAGGTTGCTGAGTGGTATGGAGGGGAAGTTGCAGGTGGCGGTGTTCCCATGATTCTGCTGCCCCTATCCTTCTAGACAGCAGACGTTGCAAGTTTGGAAGGTGTTGTTCAAGGAGCGTTAATGAGTTATTGCAATCTGTCTTGTAGATGGTACACACAGTGTGGTGGGGATAAATGGGATGAGTGTTGAAGGTAGTAGATGGGATCCCAATTACGTGGACTGTTTAGTTCTGAATGGTATCAAGCTGGAGTGTTGTTAGAACTACACTAACCCACACAGATGAAGAGTATCTTGGTGGAGAGACACTGGGAAGACAAAAGGAGAACTACTCTCTGCAGAACTCCCCCCACCCAAGCCACAGTGTTTATATAAAAACAGAAGGAACTGCGGACGCTGTAAATCAGGAACAAAAACTGAAGTTGCTGGAAAAGCTCAGCAGGTCTGGCAGCATCTGTGAAGCTGAGCTTTTCCAGCAACTTCAGTTTTTGCACAGTATTTATACAGCTTGTCCAGTTTATAGTCAATCAAAACCCAGTGGTTGAAAACAGCAAAGATAAAGTCTTTGAATATTTAGGGATGATGCTAACATTATTTCTTGTTGGAGATGATCATTGCCTGACACTAGTGTGGCCTAATCTTAATTGCCACTTGTCAGCCCAAGCCTGTATACAGTCCAGGTTTTGTTGCATTTGAACATGGACTGCTTCAGTATCTAAGGTGTTGTGAATGGTGCTGAACAAAATGCAATCATTGGTGAACATCCCCACTTCTTACTTTATGATGAAGAGAAAGTCATTGATTAAGCAGCTGAAAATGGTTACACTAATTTGGAGGAATGTTACATCTTTTAGAATTTGGCTGTTCATTTTATGAAGCAACTGGCAAGGTACTAGAAAAACTGAATGGGCTGAAGGTGGATAAACCACCAGGGCCAGAGTTCTTAAGGAGATAGCTGAAGAGATAGTGGAGGCGTTAGTGGTGATCTTTCAGGAATTGCTAGAGTCATGGAGGGTCCCAGAGGACTGGAAAAGGGCTAACGTGACACCCTTGTTTAAAAAGGAGTAAGGCAAAAGACTGAAAATTACAGGCTTAACCTCGGTCGTGGGTAAAATTTTGGGTCCATTGTGAAGGATGAGATTTCTAAATACTTGGAAGTACATGGGAAAATAGGGCAAATTCAGCATGGCTTCATCAAGGGGAGGTCACGCCTGACAAATCTGTTAGAATTCTTTGAGGAAGTAACAAGCAGGTTAGACCAGGGAGAGCCTATGGATGTTATCTACCTGGATTTCCAGAAGGCCGCACAAATGCTGCACAGGAGGCTGCTGAGTAAGATAAGGGCCCATGGTGTTAGAGGCAAGGTACTAGCATGGATAGAAGATCAGCTGTCTGGCAGAAAGCAGAGAGTGGAGATAAAAGGGTCTTTCTCAGGATGGCAGCCGGTGCCAAGTGGTGTTCTGCAAGGTTCAGTGTTGCGCAAGGGTCAGTGTTGGGACCGTAACTTTTCACTTTATACGGTAATGATCTAGATGAAGGAACTAAGGGCATTCTGGCTAAGTTTGCCAATGATACAGAGATAGGTAGAGGGACAGGTAGTATTGAGGAGGCAGAGAGGCTGCAGAAGGATTTGTACAGGTTAGGAGAGTGGGCAAAGAAGTGGCAGATGGAGTACAACGTGGGAAAGTGTGAGAAGAATAAAAGCATTTTCTAAATGGTGAGAAAATTCAGAAGGTTGAAGTGCAAAGAGACTTGGGAGTTCTAGTCCAGGGTTCTCTCAAGGTAAATATGCAGGTTGATTCAGTAGTTAGGAAGGCAAATGTAATGTTGGCATTTATTTTTGAGAGGACTTGAATATAAAAGCAGGGATGTACTACTGAGGCTTTATAAGGCTCTGGTCAGGCCACATTTGGAGTTTTGTGTGTAATTTTGGGCCCCATATCTCAGGAAGGATGTACTGGCCCTGGAACAGGTTCAGAGGAGGTTCATAAGAATGGTCCCAGGAATGAAAAGCTTAACATATGAGGAACGTTTGAGGACTCTGGGTCTATAGTTGATGGGCTTAGAAGGGGTACAATTTAAGACCGAGATGAGGAGGAATTCCTTCTCTTGGAGGGTTGAGAGTCTTTGGAACTCCTTGCCACAGAGAGCTAATGAGGCAGAATCCTTGATAACAAGGTGTGGAGCTGGATGAACACAGCATGCCAAGCAGCATCACAGGAGCAGGAAAGCTTGACGTTTCGGGCCTAGAGTCCTTTGTCTTTTTAAGGCTGAGGGAGATAGATTCTTTATCAGTCAGGGAATCAAGGGTGATGGGGAAAGGTCAGGAAATTGGACATGAAGGATGTCGGATCAAAAATGGAGGAGCAGGCTCAAGGGGCCGAATAGTCTACCCCTGTTCCTATTTCTCATGGTCTTATGTCCATCCGACTGAAACTGATAGAGATCACTGGTCAAAAGTCGACCGTTGAAGTCAATGCACAGCTGCCTCACAGCGCCAGGGACATGAGTTTGATTCCAGCTTTGGGTGACTGTGCAAACTCCACACGGACATTCACCCCGTGTCTGTGTGGGTTTCCTCCCACAGTCCAAAGATGTGCAGGTTCCGTGGACTGGCCATGGGAAATTGTCCCATAGTGTCAGGGATGTGCAGGTTAGGGGTTTTAGGCGTGGTAAATATGGAGTTACAGGGATGCTCTTCAGATGGTGAGAACAGACTCAACGGCTGAATGGCCTCTATCTGCACTGTAAGGATTCTACGATAGCCCTGGGATTAAAAAGTGACAACCGTCCAAATGATGTTCCGGGAGGCAGCAGCAACGGACGTGGCTCCTGTGATTGAGGAGCGTGTTCTGGGGGCCACCAATGGAGGCACCAGTGACACCAGGATGAGGCGTGCATGCGCGGCTACTCCTATCGACAGAGGAGCGGGTCACAGGCTGGCCGAGGCTCCAAGCCCAGGTGCCTACGTCATTAGCAACTGGCAGAGACTGGAGGCTTTGGGAGGACCCACTTACCTTTATGGAGATAAAACTTAATGATCTGGACATTTTTCTTTCCCCTTGGCCAGGTTTCTTTTATTTCTGCTTTTGTTTTTTTTAAATTCTGGGTTTTTGTAACTAAGATGGCGATCGAGAATGACCACTTTGTACACTTTTCATCTTACCCCAGTACTCCTCAACTTGAGTACACATTAACAATAAAATATAACTCGGAATGATGCTTATGCAGTATATTCAGTTGTATATTTCAGAAAGCCTTTGTAGGAAAACAATGCAAACAAACTAAAATGCAAGGCAAATGCATCTTACGTTCATAATTTAGAACAAAGCTACAAAGCGTGGGTGTTCTGCTGGCACACATACTATGAGTATTTCACTAAACCGACAGCTGGAGACTACATACCACTTTCATCTCCCTGTTCACCGATGATGTAAGCGTGGACACTGATTGGATTAATTCTCAACTTTGCGCCCAATAAGAAACGAAACCTGGCAGTGTCCAAGTCCGTGCCTGTGCCAATCACACGATGCTTTGGGAAACCACTCAGTTTCCAGGCCACATAGGTCATGATATCCACTGGAAAGCAAAAAAAAAAAGTCCAGAAAAAGAAAACACAAACTTCTCCTGAGATTGCAAGAATTGCAGATGCTGGAGTCAGAGACAATACAGTGTAGAACTGGAGGAACACAGCAGGCCTGGCAGGCTGGTGATCAAAAATGGCTTCAACCACATCTCTTACATTTCCTGCACTTCTGCCCTCATATCCCACCCCGACAACAAAAATAACGACACAATCCCCATCGTCCTCACATATCAACCCACCAACCTTCATATCCAATGTATCATTCTCTGCCACTTCTGCCAGCTAAAATCCGACCCCACAACCAAAGAGATATTTCCCTTCCCACCCCTATCTGCCTTCCATAGGGACCGCTCACTCCGTGACTCCCTCGTCCACTCCACACTCCCCACTAACCCCACCACCCACCCCGCACCTTTCCCTGCAACCGTAGGAAGTGCTACACCTGACCCTACCCCTCCACCATCACCTCCATTCAAGGCAAAAAACAAACCTTCCATACTAGACAGGAGTTCACCTGCGCATATGTCAACTTGGTCTACTGCATCCGCTGCTCCCGATGTGACCTCCTCTACATCGGTGAGACCAAGCAGAGGCTCGGAGACTGTTTTGTAGACATCTGCGCTCTGTACGTGATCATTGACAACCCCTTCCAGTCGCCAACCATTTTAATTCCCCCTCTCACTCCCTGGGTGACATGTCCATCCTGGGGCTCCTCCAGTGCCACAATGACACCACTCACAAGCTGGAGGAACAGCACCTCATTTCGCATCGGCAGCCTACAGCCAGATGGACTAACTATAGAATTCACCAGTTTTAAAATCTCCCTACCCCCAGCCTCATCCCATGTCCAAGCCTCCCTCTCATCCCCGCCTCCTTGACCGACACAACCTGTCCATCTTCTCTCCCACCTATCCACCCCACCCATCCCACTGACCAATCCACACCACTCCCTACCTGAACTCACCTATTACCATCCCACCTACCTTTCCCAGCCCCATTCCTCCTCTCTATTTCAGAGCTCCCTTCCCCCTCCCCATTTCTGAAGAAGGGTCCCAACCCAAAATTTCAACTCTCCTGCTCCTCTGGTGCTGCTTGGCATGCTGTGTTGCTCCAGCTCCACACAGTACAATTTCTCCTGTAATTGTTAACCAATTAAAACCAAAAAATTCACATACAGGAGAAATTGAATTTTCTGGGTGAAAATCCTATGTTCTTACCGTCGAAGCAAAAACATTCAAATACGAGTGGAACATGATAATGATGAGTGAACAGAGACAGATTGATCATGGTCTGCAGAGAACCCATTACAAACATTGCAATATAAAGACTATCAGTTAATTTTCTGTAGATTTGGTTTCGAACTAAAATGGTAAAAAAAAAATGACTGTTGTAAGACCAAGGATTGTGGAAGAAATTGCTGACATTTTATGAACAACTTACTTAAGCTCAATGTGTGTGGTGTTTACACTGCTGCTTTGTTCAAGCTTTAGAAAAAGCTGGCTGCAGAGGTCCCAGCACTAGGGGGTATATGCAAAGTGGGAGGTGGATATCAACAAGATTGGTTTAAGTGATTGTGACCAGTTGTTCATCCCAAAGATCATTAACCTGGCAACAATTGTCTGATTGGACCCCAACAGCTTGATTGAGAAGCCTTCAGACATTCTGCGAGGTCAGATAACGTCTCTCCCTCCCTGCAGTAAAAATATCTTTCCTCCCAGCAGTTGCTGTAAGCTGTTACTCTTAACCAGTAACTAAGAAACTTTGCAGTTAGTGTATCAATCATCTTGTGATGCCTGAAGAAGTGAAGGAACTTGGACAGAATAAAGAAGAGATTGAAGAACTGAAAGTGCTGGCCCTTGAGATTCGATTTGATTTGATGTAGTGCCATGTGTACCTCAGTACAGTGAAAAGTTTTGTTTGTGAGCCGCACAGGCAGATCATTGTAAGCAAGGACATACAGATCATAGGGTGAACTGGAAATTATTAAACTCAAGTCAGGAGAAAGATCAGAGTTCCTGATAGATATGCGATTGCCACCATCAATGGAGTGAGCAACAACAGTATGAAGAAGAAAGATCATCTTCTGGTATATAGCCAGAGGAACAAAGGCCAATTGTGACAGATGAGGCATTAAACCAATTTCTGTTGACATGCATGTCAAACATGCCATGACACCAATTGAAGGTGACCAGGGTGGTCGTCACTCAGAATGAGAAGGACTCTTGCTCACAGCAAGAATCAGTACCTGCAGCTGCTCATCCCAGGGAGGCTGTTCCACTGCAGAACCACCCGGTGGTTCAGGCTGCCCAGGAAACTTGCTCACAGGCGTGTCAGAGAGATTCAGACTGACAATTACACTGGCTGCTTGTGATAATGACACCACCAGCAAGTCCTGACATGGGATCCAAACCTGGATTCAGAGGTGGGGGCACCATCTACTGCATCACAGGATCTCCTTTCTAAGCCAGTGCTTTACCTTCAACAAGATCTAATTTTTTCGCTCTTGCACATGATTGCTATTAGTGGAATCATAGTGGGAGGGTAGTTAATGACAAAGTATGTTGCAAAAACAATTTTTTAAAGCACTTTGATATATTGAGATGTGAAAAGGAGCTACTGGTTTTAATGTTCATTGTTCCCTTCCTAATAAAAAAAAAAAACTAATATAGAGATCCAATCTCAAACTATTGGACTTAAAACATTAACTCCTGTTTCTCTCTCCAGACGTAGCCACAGCTGCTGAATTTCTCCAGCAATTTCTGTTTTTAGTGCCGGATTTCCAGAACCCACTGTGCTCTGCACATTATTCTTCAGTCCTGTGGGTTGACATTCTAAGTTGTCGTGTATGGAGCTAAAGACGTGTTTAACGATTTAAGACTTTACCTGGATTAGTAACAATTAGCAAAACAGCATTCGGACTGTGCTTGACCAGCTGAGGGATGATCTCCTTGTAGGTAGCTATGTTTTTCTGCAGCTGTCTCCTTTTGACTTCTCCCACTGTCTGTCTCACACCAGCACAGATGATGCATATCTTTGAATCTTCTGTAACCAGAAAGTCTGCAGGGTGGTCAACGTAAGAGACAGACGTTCAGGTTAAAAAGAATCATTTTCAAAACAAAAATAAAATCAGACTTGGACTGTACTGACTCCTTTACCCAAATATTCCATGATAAATAACATGAACATCACAGTGTGAATTTGAATGGTATTCATTCACCAATCTTCAAATCCACAGCCTTCTGGTCCTTGCAACTGCTACCCCACCAACTTGTTTGCAAAGTTCAACTTTCAATATTGTTCGAAGGGCTAGGAAAGATGTTGTTAAACTTGAAAGGTTGCAGAAAATATTTACAAGGACGCTGCTGGGGCAGGAGTGTTTGAGTTATAAAGGAGAGGCTGGAGCCTTTTTTCCCTGGACCATCAAAAGCTGAGGAGTGACCTTAGAGAGATTTTTAAAATCTCGAGGGGCATGGATAAGGTGAATAGCCAAGGTCTTTTTCCCAGGGAAGGGGAGTCCAAAACGAGAGGGCATAGGTTTAAGGGGAGAGGGGAAAGATTTAAAAAGACCTGAGGGCTGACTTTATGCAGAGGGTGGTGCATGTATGGAACGAGCTGCCAGAGGAAGTGGTGAGGCTGACACAATTACAACATTTAAGAGGCATCTAGTTGGATATATGAATAGGAAGGGTTTAGAGGGATATGGGCCAAATGCCAGCAAATGGGACTGGGTCAGATTGAGATGTCTGGTCGGGCACGGAGGAGTTGAGCGAAAGGGTTTTGTGCTGTATAATTCTGTGACTGGAGTTACAGGACAGAACGCTGCTTACAAAATTGTGTTTCACACTTTGATTACTGTGTGAATAAGCTGTCACAGAAAACATCATTACCAACAACGAACACACTTTCTATAACCCTTCCTGCTTTTAGAATTGTTCCTTTGAGGAGTTTCGGAATTAGAAGCATGATTTTATCACACCTTTCCTGAGGGGACTGCGCCCCTCTTCCCAATTCCCATTCCTTTTTAACATCCCAATGAATGTCACTTCAAGAGAAAATCTATAACAGAACATTCAAACGTTGTAACAGGAAACTCCATAGCAGTCAATGTTATTACAGAAATAATAAGGATATATTATGTATGATTAAGTCAACTGTAAAAATAAAACCATAGCATCTAAAAATATCACAAATTGCCTAGCAACAATTGAGGCCATGGGATGGATGTCTTTTTTCCACTCATTCGATCTCCCAGGTGACTTGTCACCATGCCAACTGTTGAGTATGGATGGAGGTAGTCCTGCCCAGGGACTTGGGAGTGATGGTTGACTGCACCGTCAAGCAATGAAAGAAGTAAATACACTGCTTAGACGTAGAGGAGATAACAAGGTGTGGGGCTGGATGAACACAGCAGGCCAAGCAGCATCATAGGCTTAGACGTGTTGATCCAGGGCTCATCAATTCTCAATTGCCTTGACTAAAACAAGCAAACCACAGCGCAGACAAGAGCAATAAAATTGATCCTGAGTTTGGGATGGGATAGCAAAGCTTCAGCTCTGGCATAGAAAGAATATCAGGGAGAACCTTGTGTGGCATGTAAAATGTTGAATGTAAACGTTAACCAAGACAATACTTTAAATTAGATAGATAAATAAATAGAGTGGAAACAAAAGCACATCTGAAGTAGGCCACTCGGCTCTGCCAGCCTTATCTATCATTCGATAAGATCACAGCTTCCTTCCCAGCCTTTTATCTAACCTTAAGAAGGTAACACAAATTAACCTCCTGATAACTAGTCTTGGACCAGATATTAAAAAGAACTAGGTGTGCATAATTTAAACAATTTAACTGAATTTTGTATGCTGCAATGTTATTCTTGCTGATGCAACAAAACATTTACTGAATTGGAATAGAATAGAAAGTTTGTTCCACTCAACAGAAAGTGAAATAGATTGCTAAAATACATCCCAAAACAGCAAAAGTAAAGAAATGGATTCTACCAAATAGCAGTGCGCTGTTCATCACCATACCCCCAGCCTTCTGCTGGTCAGTAAGCACAAGGGTGAATGGGGGCAAGCAGGATAATAACAGCAACACGAGACTTTGATGAGTGTGATGTTATGGAAAGTGGAAGATGGGAAGCTGGCCAGGAAATCTGAGATATTTTTAGATGCTGTGGTTTTATTTGAATCGGAGGGAACAAAAGGGAATGTTTCAAAAGTAGGCGGGCTGACACAGGGTAGGAACAAGCCAATTTGATGGAGGTGGAAGTAGGAATTCTGTGTGATAGGGAAGATGAAGGGTTGGATATTCAGCACAGGTTCACAACAGGCTGGTTCAGCTCAGCAACGTGATCATGGACAAGGGTTGTGTGTGGCGACAGTGGCACAGCAACCAAATTTGTCGTGTATGTGGAAGACAATGATATGTCCAACATTTATAGAAATCCAATTTTTATTCCTCTGGAACTGGATTTCAGACAAGAGCTCTACCTACTCAGAGGCAGTGGAGAGGTCAATGGAAACAGGAGAGAGGAAGAGATGTGAGTCTGAAACAATCAAAAAATTACAAGAAATTACTTGAGAAACTCAGCTGGTCTGGCTGTATCTATGGAGAGAGAGGGAAGGACCCCTAAGGGTTTGAAACATTAACTCTTTTCTGTCCACAGATGCTGGCGGGCCTGAAATTGCTGGAGAAATTCAACAGTTTTTGTTTATTTTAGACCTCCAGCATATACAGTTCTTTGCTTTACTTAAGAGCTGGGAGTCACCAGCTCATCCAGCGCCCATCTCACACACCTGTAGGATGTCCCCAGGCAGCAGCTTTAGGTGAGAAATCACAAGGGAACAGTGGGTGAGGTTAAAGAGATAATGGTGTAAAAAGCAGGAACATGGTCAGAGTTTCTCAAACTATAACTCAACGGACAAGGGCACGATGAGGTGAAGCTAGTCTCAGTCAGCTGAACAGAACAATGGCATTAAAAGAGAATGCTGTGGCCAACTGCATGAGAAAATGCAGTGCAGTTTCAAAGGAATGGGGGAAAATAGTGCACCATAATCACTTCACTGAAGGTGACAAGTTTTTTTATGAGCGGACTTTCAGGCAGAGAATTAGGGCCAGACCATTCAGGAGAGATGTTAGGAAGCACTTCTACAAGCAAAGTGTGGGAGAGATTTGGAACTCTCTTCCAACAACAGTACTTGATGCTGGATCAGTTGTTAATTTTAAATCTGAGATAAACAGATTTTTATTAAGCGAAAGGTATTAACAGAAACAGGCCGAAGGCAGGTATATGGAGTTAGGCCACAGATCAGCCATGGACTCACTGAATGGTGGAACAGATGCAAGGGGCTGAATGGCCTACTCCTGTTCCTATGTTCCAGTTTCCATTACAAATGTGGCATAAGAACACATGTCACAACAGGCTGGCAGGAAATACATTTGTAGAAGATTTGTATCACATTATATTGGTCGGGATGTTGGATGAGCAATTTCTGAGCCAAAAATGAGATTAAAATACAAAAAGAGTAAAATTATATTTTTACACAAATTCAACATATTTTCCAAAATAAATTCCATGCTCCATCACTGACCTGTGTCTGCTGAAATTTTGGATTTCAGAAAGAGGCTACCATGTAGCAAATCCAGAGCTTCTCCCCTCAGTTTATCTGCCACTCTATCAACTAGAGCCAGCTCATCAGCAATATGCTACAGGAAGGAAAATAAACAGACTTCATATTTGGAAAATGCAGATTCGATAAGCATCCAACACTCCTGCAATATATTAAACACATAACGTAGTCATGACAACACAGGAGGCCATGCACTCTATCAAGTCCATGCCACATTGTTGATACTATTCTCGTTTGTCATGCATTTACATCTTCCCTCAGACCTTATGTCTATATTCTTTAAAGTGTGCGTAAGTTTGCCCGCTGATTGTCGTTGCTGTTTTTAACTGATTGGACAAAAATTGCTGACCTTCCAGGAGTTGGGGGTGGAGTGCAAATGTCACTAGACTAGTAATCCAGAGGCCCAGGGTAATGTCCTGGAGTCATGGGTTCAAATCCAACCATTGCAGTGGTTGAAACATGGAATATGAAGCTAATCTCAAATGTTCATGATCATGAAGCCATTATTGATTATCGTAAAAACCCATTTGGTTCACTAATGTACTTTGGGGAAGGAAATCTGCCATCCTTACCTGGTCTGGCCTATCTGCGAGTCCAAACCCACAACAATGTGATTGACTTTTAAATGCCTTCTGAAATGGCTAAGGAAGCAACTCAGTTCAAGGGGAATTAGAGATGGGTAACAAATGATTGATCAAATTTATTGTCACCTGTAGCGAAATACAGTGAAAAGCTTTGATTATGAGCTGTACAGGCAGATAACAGAAAGCAAAGGATGTATAGATCAAAAAGACTTAGAGGCATACAGGTTAATTTGCAGGTTACAATATTTGAGGTGAGAGTCCATTCATCAGTCTGATAATGGCTGGAAAGAAGCTGTTCCTGAACCTGCTGGTGCATGTGTTCAGACTTCTGTATCCTCTGCCTGAAGGAAGAGGTTGTAAGAGGTCATTACCAGGATGGGATGGGTCTTTGATGATGTTGGCAGCCTTTCTATGACAGTGAGCCGTGTAAATGGAGTCCATGAATGGAAAGTTGGCTTCCCTGATGGTCTGGGCTGTGCTCACAACCTTCTGTAGTTTCTTATGGTCCTGGGCAGAGCAGTTGCCATTCCAGGCTGTTATGCACTCGGACAGTATGCTTTCAATGGTGCATCTGTAGAAGTTGGTGAGGGACCTTATGGACATGCCAAATTTCCTGAGCTGCCTGGGGAAGAAGAGGCATTGTTGTGTCTTGTTGACAGTTGCATTTACGTGGGAAATCCAGGACAGGTCATCGGTTATCATCACTCTGAGGAACTTGATGCTCTTCACCCTCTCAACCTCCGTTTCTTTAATAAATGGGGGCATGTTCTCCTGTTTTCTTTCTGAAGTCAATAATCAGTTCTTTAGTTTTGCCAACATTGAGAGAGAGATTGTTCTCATTGCACCATGTCACCAAGCCCTCTACCTCTCTTCTGTACTTTGATTTGTCGTTGTTAGATATGCCAGTCACACCCATATTCCGTGAAAGGAATATGAATGTGCAACAGTTACACACTCGTCACCTTAGTGCTGCCTATGTCAGCTTACTGTGCACAAACTGACTGCAACCTTTTCTCACTTCGCAACAGTGGCTGCACTTCTAAATTACATACAGTAATGTGTGGAAGCATTTTGACACATTCCTGCAAAAGGTGCTCTATAAATGCAAGTCCATTTTTTAAAATTTCCCAATTAGCATTAAAAAAATGTGAAGGCGCACCCTCTGTCTTGAACAGAAATCAGCGCCTTCCAAAAGCATTTCTAGGGACAATTAAGTGTCAACCACATTGTTGTGGGTCTGGAGTCACATGTAAACCAAACCAGATAAGGATGGCAGCTTTCCTTCCCTAAAAGGACACAAATAAACCAGAGATAACATTTCGGCTAACTGATTTCTCTCCACACATGCTGCCAGACCTGCTGAGCTTTTCCAGCAATTTCTACTTTTGTTTCTGATCTATAGCATCCACAGTTCTTTCGGCTTTTAACTCACAAATAAACTAGATGGGTGTTTATGAAATCTAGCAGTTTCATTATCACCACTACTAATACTTTATTTTAAAATTCCAGTGTTGTTATGATAGAACATAAACTGGTATCTGTACATTATCAGGAATACGAATTCAGTAACACAAGCACCATATGTAAAACAATACCACATTTCAGTGAAACGTTGAAGAGGAAAAATAAAAATCAATAAATTAAGGCACGTATGTAGCATTTACAACTGAAATAGAACAGGGGAAATCAAAGTCTACTCAGCCCAGTTTCAATGTGAGCGTAGCTCAAAGCGCAAAATTAAAAAAAAAACACTTGTGTAGTGATTATTAAGGAAGAGTGCTGCACAGGATAATGAAGGTCAGACCCTTTACCTGCTGTAGAATGGAAATAGCACACGACATGCCAACTTGCCCAGCACCCACAATTGAGACTTTTGATGTTGCCTTCATCGGAGTATCAGCATGCACCTCATGCATCAATTTATTTTTCAAACTCATCGTTTTAAACTATCAGTTCAACGTAGAAAGATCAAAACTTTGAAGGGAGAGAAAAAAAAGGCATCTATTAGTGTGGTACACAAGGTGAGCAGTTTGTCGTTCAGAACAAACAGGAACTGATGATCAAGCAGCGTCCACTGCTTAAAGGCTAGATTTGAATCTGAGCTTCAATTGAAACTTCATTATTTCTACTTAGGGTGGATCACCTCTGTTTCAGTCGGATCTCTTGATAATTAACAAGTACTTGATGGAGCCGTGCATTTACAAAAAAAAAGCCAAATTATAAAAAGTCATACTGGACTGGAAACATTAACTCTGACTCTCTCCCCACGAATCCTGCCAGACCTGCTGAGTTTCCTTTACCTTAGAGGGAAGTGCAGGGAAAGTGCACCGAGAGAAAGGTAGGCGAATTGCCACACCGGATTATAAACGCCTCAAATCTCCCCACCCCTCCCCACCCCTTCACTGACACGGGGTCAAGTAGGAAGAAGCTCATAGCCTCCAGCCTGTTTCAGTCACGAAATGGAAAGCCTGCGAAAAGGGAATTGTCTAAAAACTGGACAACTTTTGGGGGAAAACAAAGAGAAAATGTTTTTCAGTCCTAATTCACTGTTAACGACCATTTAGCATCAACAATGCTGAGCGCTTGGAACATGACCTTAGCAAGATCTTGATCTCAACCTAATGTTATCCCTTTTTGACTGTGATTTCACTGAAGAATTCCTGGTCCATTCAAACTACAGAGTTGGGTGGCAAGCTCACAGAAGTGTCATTTCCAGAGTGAAATTGCTGTCTCAATCTTATCTCCCCCGGCCAGTGATTTTCCTTAAACTTTTTGAAAAATGTCCCTTTTCACTTACTGGGATCTGGTTGTGTTCTCCTGGTGTCTTGCTCTAGTTTCTGGTGTCAGTCCTGATGGCCAGGGCTGGCTCTCTGTCTGTGGGCTGTCTCACCCACCAGGTCTCTCTTTTCACCTTCCTCCCAACCGCTCCTTCCTCTCCGTTTTTATTCAAACTCGGAAATCTCCGCTCCAAATTCTCTTCGCCTCCCTCGCGCTGCCCCCTCCCCCGCTTCTCAAGCGAACAGCCACCGCAGCTGCAATGATATAGCGCCTGTTTGTCTCTGTTGAAGTTGCTGCGGGACTGCACCGTACTCCCAAATCCAGGACTATGCAGCCAATTTAGCACAACCCTGTCGACAATCTACATTACAAAAGCGACACAGAGGGAAGGCCACCTCTCTCTCTATTGCTAACCCCTCGTTCGGAGGGACCACACCCTGTCTCAGATTACACAAAACTGCTCCTCAATCATCACCGCGTCGGCATTTTCTTTTGATTTTGTGCTTTGAGCTGCGTTCACATTAGAATCGGGATCAGTGGACTTTGATTTCCCCAGTTTGTTGCCAAATTGCCCTTGACCTGTGTGGCTTGCAGGACAAATCAAGTTAAGAATCAACCAAACAGTCATAGATTAAACACACCTACCAACAGGTTCAAGAACAGCTTCTTTCCCGGCTGTTATTAGACTTCCGAATGGACCTCTCAAATTTCAAATCTAATGTTAACCTTGCTTTTTGTGCAGCTGTAACTTCGTATCCCTCAACCCTATGGTCTTTGTTTGTTATGATCTGCCTATACTGCATGCTAAACAAAACTTTTCACTGTACTCGACAATAATAAATCAAATCAAATTGAGTCAAATGCAAGATTTTAACAGCACAGATAGAGAACCTTCAGCCCATCAAGTCCCTGTTGGTCATCAAGCACCAATATATTCCAACTCAGAGATAGTAAGAACTGCTGATGCTGGAGTCAGAGATAACACAGTGTGGACCTGGAGGAGCACAGCAGGCCAGACAGTATCATGATGCTGAGATAAAAGGTACTGCAGATGCTGGAGAATCCAAGATAACAAGCATGGGGCTGGATGAGCACAGCAGGTCAAGCAGCATCATAGGAGCAGGAAAACTCGACGTTTCGGGCCTAAACCCTTCATCAGATGCTGCCTGGCCTGCTGTGTTCCTCCAGCTCCACACTGTGTTATCCCCAATCCAGTTCAATTCCATTTCCCAACATGTACCTATGGTGTTTCAACCACTTATCTAAACACTTCTTGAACATTGTGAGGGTTTCTGCCTCTACCGATCTTCTAGATTCCCACCAGCCTCAAATCTCCTCAAAACCTCCTCCCCTTTTCTTAAATCTATGCTCCCAGGTTATCACCTGCTCTACTAAGGGAAAAAGGTTCTCCCTATCTGACTTATCTATGCCCCTCATTAGGGCACTTCAGTCAGGTCCACCCTCAGCTTTCGCTGCTCTAAGGAAAATCCCAGCCTATCTAATCTCTCTTCACTAACTAGTGTGGCAGGAGGGTGAGAACTAGAGCTAGATCAGCATGTGGAGTAATTGAGGAGAAGGTGGAGGTTAAATCAGGTAAGTCTAATAGGAACAACAGGCAGGGCCAGGCTAATGAACACGCCAGGACTGGCAGTCTGAAGTGTATTTACTTTAGTGCAAGGACTCTGAGGGAAATTGAGAGATGGATATGTAGGGAGATCTCAGATATATTTAAGCGTAATAATAATAATGGGGCATTTTAATTTTCCAAACATTGACTGGGTCTACCATATGTGTTAAAGGTCTGGATGGTGAAGAATTTGTCAAATGTGTTAAAGGAAATTTTCTTTATCAATATGTGGATGCTCCCACTAGAGAAGGAGCAAAACTGGACCTTCTTTTGGGCAATAAGGGAGGGCAGGTGACTGAAGTAAAAGCGAGAGAACTCTTCGGGTCTAGCAATCATAATTCTATTAGTTTCAAAATGGTTATGGAAAAGGATAAGCCTTTAAAGGATAAGTTAAAGCTTTTGATTGGAGCAAGGCAAATTTTAATGGTATGAGACAAGAACTTTCAAAAGTTGATTGGAAGAGATTGTTTTCAGGTAAAAGGACACTTGACAAGTGGGAGGCATTCAAGAGCATGATGACGAGAGTTCAGAGGCATTTTGCTCCTGTTAGAGTGAGGGTAAGGCTGGTAAGATGAAGGAACAATGGGTGAATAAAGATATTGAGGTTCTAATCAAGAATAAAAAATAATCTTATTTGAAATGGAGACAACTTGGTTTAATTGAATCTCTTAATCAATATAGAGAGTCTAGGGGCATTCTTAAGGGAGAAATCAGGAAAGCAAAGAAGGGATATGAGATGGCATCAGCAGTTAAGGTTAAAGATAATCCAAAGAGATTCTACAAATACATTAAAAGAAAGAGGGTAACTAGAGATCGGGTAGGGCCCCTTAAAGATCAAGGGGGTTGTCTTTGTGCTGATCCCCTGGATATGGGAGAGATACTAAATGAATGCTTCGCATCAGTTTTTAATGTAGAGAAAGAAATGGAGGCTTAAGAATGTAGGGAAATAAATTTTGTTGTTTTAAAAACAGTTCACATCACAGAAGAGGAAGTTTGGGAGATCTCAGAGAATCTAAAGGTGGATAAATCTCCTGGACCTGATCTAATGTATCCCAGAGCATTGTGGGAAGTAAGGGAGGAAATGAAGAGACCCCTTGCAGAAATATTTGCATCTTTTATAACTACGGGTGAGGTGCCTGATGACTGGAGGGTGGCTAATGTTGTACCTTTGTTTAAGAAAGATTTTAAGGAGAAACTGGGGGATTATAGACCTGTGAGTTTGACTTCGGTTGTGGGTAAATTGGTGGATGTGATTTTAAAAGATAGGACATTTAGAGAGGGAAAAATTGACTAGGGATAGTCAGCATGGTTTTGTGAGAAAAATCATGTCCCACAAACTGGATTGAGTTTTTTGAGAAAGTTGCCAACAAGATGATGGCAGAGCAGTAGATGTTGTTTACTTGGGCTTTAGTAAAGCCTTCGATAAGGTTCTGCATGGTGGACTAATTAGTAAAGTTAGGTCACATGGGATTCAGCATGAGCTTGCCAATTGGATGTATAATTGACCTAATGGCGGGAGAGAGAGAGTGTTGGTGGAGGGTGGAGGCCTGTCATCAGCAGTGTTCCACAGGGATCGGTTCTGGACCCTCTTTTGTTTGTCATTTATATAAATGATTTCGATGTGAATATGGAAAGCATGGTTAGTAAGTTTGCGGACGACACCAAATTTGGTGGCATAGTAGACAGTGAAGAAAATTTTCTAAGGTTACAGAGATCTTGATCAAATCTGACTGCAACCTTTGACAAAGTGCTTAATTGGGAAAAGCAAATTATAACAGTATTAAGCAGGAACTAGAGAAATTAGATTGGGGGCAGCTGTTTGAGGGTAAATCTACATCTGTCAGGAGGGGGTCTTTTAAAGGCCAGTTGATCAAAATTCAGGATTGGCATATTCCTGTGGGGATGAAAGACGAGGATGGCAAGATTCAGGAACCCTGGATGACAAGAGATATTGAAGTTTAGTCAAAAAGAGAAAGGAAGCATGTGAGAAGTTAAGGAAACTAAAATCATATATGGCCCTTGAGGAATATAAAAGAAACAGGAAAGAACTTAAACAAAGAATTTGGAGGGCTGAAATGGGCCATGAAGTGTCCTTGGCAAGGCTTAAGGAGAATCCCAAGACATTTTGTATGTATATTAGGAGCAAGAGAGTAGCTAGGGAAAAGATACGTCCACTGAAGGTCAAAGGAGAGAATTAATGCACGGTGCCAGTGGTAGTGGATGAGGTCCTCAAAGAGTACTTTGCATCGGTTTTCACCAAGGAGAAGGACATGGATGATGGTAGGATTAGGAAGGGGTATGTTGATATTCTTTGGCATGTTGATATTAAGAAGGAGGTGGTGCTGGGTGTCTTGAAAAACGTTAACGTAGATAAGTCTCCAGGGCATGATGGTATCTATTCCAGGATACGGAAGGAAGCAAAAGAAGAGATTGCTGGGACCTTGACAGAGATTTTTGAATTCTCTTTAGCCACAGGCAAGGTTCCATAAGACTGGAGGATAGTTCATGTTGATTCGTTATTTACAAAAGGCAGCTGGGATGAGACAGGAAATTATAGGCTGGTGAGCTTCACGTTAGTGGTTGGGAAACTATTAGAGAAGATTTTTAGAGACAGGATTTACTCACATTTGGAGAAGAATGAACTTATTAGGGACAGTCGGCATGGCTTTGTACAGGTGAGGACTTGTGTCACAATTTTAAGGTTTTTGAAGTGACAAAGATGTTTGATGAAGATAAGGCAATGAATGTTGACTACATGGGCTTTACTCAACTTTTGACAAGGTCTCTCATGATAGGCTGGTCCAGAAGTTTAAGTCATATCAGGTCCCACAGTGAATTATAGACAAAACTGGCTTGGCCATAGAAGACACAGGGTAGTTGTGGAGATAACAAGGTGTGGAGCTGGATGAACACAGCAGGCCAAGCGGCATCAGAGGAGCAGGAAAGCTGACGTTTCGGGCCTAGACCCTTGTGGAGGGCATTTTCGTGACTAGATTTCAGTGACCAGTAGTGTTTCACAAGGATCAGTACTGGAACCTCTGTTGTTTGTAATATACATAAATGATTTGGATGAAAATATAGGCGGTCTGATTAGTAAGTTTTCAGTTAACATGAAAATTGGTGGAGTTGTGGATAGTGGGAAGGTTGTCAAAGGTTACAGCAGGATATAGATCAATTGGAAAGTTGGGCAGAGAAATGGCAGAGGGAGTTTAATCTGGCAAATGTGGGATAATGCATTTTGGGAGGTCAAGTGCAAGAGGAAAGTATACAGTAAATGGCAAAGTTCTTAAAAGCATTGATATATGGAGGGATCTTGGGATAACATGGCAAAGAAGACATGGCATCTTGCCTCCATCGGATGGGACAGTGAGTATCAAAATTGGCAAGTTAAGTTGCTGCTGTATAAGACTTTAGTGAGGTCACATTTGGAGTGTTGTGTGAAGTTCTGGTCACCACACTGTAGGATGGATGTGGAGGCTTTGGAGAGGGTGCAACAGAGGTTTACCAGCATGCTAGATAATAAGCATGGGGCTGGATGAACACAGCAGGTCAAGCAGCATCATAGGAGCAGGAAAACTTGACGTTTCAGGCCTAAACTCTTCATCAGAAATGGGGGAGGGGAAGAGGGTTCTGAAATAAATGGGGAGAGAGGGGGATGTGGGTAGAGGATGGATAGAGGAGAGGATAGGTGGAGAGGAGGCAGACAAGTCGAAGAGGCAGGGATAGAGCCAGTAAAGGTGAGTGTAGGTAGGGGGGTAGGGAGGAGATAGGTCAGTCCAGGGAGGACGGACAGGTCAAGGGGGCGGGATGAGGTTAGTAGATAGGAGATGGGGGTGGGGCTTGAGGTGGGAGGAGGGGATAGGTGAGAGGAAAAACAGGTTAGGGAGGTGGAGATGAGCTGGGCTGGTTTTGGGATGCGGTTGGGGGAGGGGAGATTTTGAAGCTTGTGAAATCCACGTTGATGCCATTGGGCTGCAGGGTTCCCAGGCTGAATATGATTTGCTGTTCCTGCAGCCTTCGGGTGGTATCACTGTGGCATTGCAGGAGGCCCAGGATGGACATGTCATCTGAGGAATGGGAGGGGGAGTTGAAATGGTTCGCGACTGGGAGGTGCAGTTGTTTGTTGCGAACTGAGCGCAGGTGTTCTGCAAAGCGGTCCCCAAGCCTCCGCTTGGTTTCCCCGATGTAGAGGAAGCCACAACGGGTACAGCGGATGCAGTATACCACATTGGCAGATGTGCAGGTGAACATCTGCCTGATGTGGAAAGTCTTCTTGGGGCCTGGGATTGGGGTGAGGGAGGAGGTGTGGGGGCAGGTGTAGCACTTCCTGCGGTTACAAGGAAAAGTGCCGGGTGTGGTGGGGCTGGAGGGGAGTGTGGAGCGGACAAGGGAGTCACGGAGGGAGTGGTCCCTCCGGAAGGAGATAAGGGTGGGGAGGGAAAAATGTCTTTGGTGGTGGGGTCTGATTGCAGATGGCAGAAGTGTCGGAGGATGATGCGTTGGATCCGGAGGTTGGTGGGGTGCTATGTGAGGACGAGGGGGATTCTTTTTTGGTTATTATTGCGGGGACGGGGCGTGAGGGATGTGTTCCGGGAAATGTGGGAGATCAGCATGCTGTCTGGATTGGAGTGTATTAGCTATAAGGAGAGGTTCAACAATCTTGGATTGTTTTAGCTAGAGCTTTGGAGGTTGAGGGATGATGAGATAAAAGTAAATCGAATTATGATGGGTGTGGATAGGGTGAATAGTCAGAGTTTTCTCCCCAGGTGGATATGTCAAATACCATGGGATATAAGTTTCGTGTGAGAGGGGGAAAGTTTAAAAAAATGTGCGATGCAAGTTTTTTCCGCAGAGGGTGGTAGGTGCCCGGAATGTGCTGCCAGGAAAGGTGGTAGAACCAGATATGATAGCTACATTTAAGAGGCATTTAGACAGATACATGAACAGACAGGGAATTGAAGGAAATGGACCATGTGCAGGCAGATGGGATTAGTTTAGAATGGCATCATGGTCAGCAGAGATGTGGTGGGCCGAAGGGCCTGTTCCTGTGCTGTAATGTTCTATGTTCTCTATATTCAAAGAGCTAAGTCTGGCCTTCGCAGGCCATATCCTGGTGAATTTCCTCTGCACTCCCTCCTTGAAGGTGGTGACCAGAACTGCACAATGTACTTCAGCTGTGGCCTAACTAAAATTTTACACAGCTCCGTCATAACCTCTTTTCTGTTGTATTTAATGTGTCGACTAATAAAGACAAGTATCCCATTAATCTTAGGGGTCTTGTATGGTGCAGTAATAAAGTTCCTACCTCTGAGTCAGGAAGCCTGGGTTCAAATCCCACTTGCTCCAGAGGTATACGATAACATCTCTGATCAGAAATCACACAACACCAGGTTATAATCCGACAGGTTTATTTGAAAGCACAAGCTTCAGAGCCTCACTCCTTCAGGCTCCGAAGCTTGTGTTTTCAAATAAACCTGTTGGATATAACCTGGCGTCGTGTGACTCCTGACCTTGTCCACCCCAGTCCAACACTGGAACCCCCACATAATCTCGAATCAGGTTTACCGTCACCATTTTATTGACTTCTTCTCCAGCTGCTTCAAGGACCTTTGGACACACACACCAAGGTCCCTCTGATCCTCTGAACTTCCCAAGATCCTATCTATCTTCGTGTACTCCCTTGCCTTGATAGGCCTGCCAAAACACATCACCTCACACTTTTCAGGATTAAATTCCATTTGCCCCTGTTCAGCCCACCTGACCAGCCTGTCGATATCGTCCTGTAATCCTCACTATTTATCACAATAACAATTTCAATATTCAGCAAACTACCGATTAAACCTCTTACCCCCCCATGTCCAGGTCATTGCTGCGCATTATGAACAGCAAGGGGCCCAGCAATGTAACCGATAATAGACCATTGGACACAGGCTTTTAGTCACTGACTGTCTCCTACCACAAAGTAAACTTTGAATCCACCTGTGATTGTCACATGAGCAAAGATTAAACAAGTTGGGACTCTACTCGAGATAACAAGGCGTGGGGCTGGATGAACACAACCGGCCAAGCAGCACCATAGGAGCAGGAAAGCTTGACGTTTCGGGCCTAGACCCTTCATCAGAAATGGGGGAGGGGAAGAGGGTTCTGAAATAAATAGGGAGAGAGGGGGAGGCGGATAGAGGATGGATAGAGGAGAGGATAGGTGGAGAGGAGGCAG
>JAHRHZ010000063.1:3970005-4006780 GCA_024137785.1 Ginglymostoma cirratum
GCGGCGCGGGTGGTGGGGTTTGGGCGGGGAGCGGCGCGGGTGGTGGGGTTTGGGAGCGGGGGCGGCGCGGGTGGTGGGGTTTGGGCAGGGAGCGGCGCGGGTGGTGGGGTTTGGGCGGGGGCGGCGCGGGTGGTGGGGTTTGGGCGGGGAGCGGGGGCGGCGCGGGTGGTGGGGTTTGGGCGGGGGGTGGGGAGCGGGGGCGGCTCGGGTGGTGGGGTTTGGGCGGGGAGAGGGGGCGGCGCGGGTGGTGGGGTTTGGGCGGGGAGAGGGGGTGACCGGGGTGTTGGGGTTTGGGCGGGGTGTTGGGGTTTGGGCGGTGAGTGGGGGCGGCACGGGTGGTGGGGTTTGGGCGGGGAGAGGGGGCGGCGCGGGTGGTGGGGTGAATGCGGTCAGGGCGGGGAGAGGGGGTGTCTGTGGAACCGGGTGAATGCGGTCAGTATATTGTGTACATAGAGGGATTCAGGGCCCCCTGGCCCTTATCGTGTTCTCCTCCCCAGGGTAATTGCAGCTGTATATTTGTTGCTAAGGTGTAGGGCCTAACTCCTGCTTCCGGTCTCCAGGTTAGAATTAGGGGGAATGCTGGGGCGGAGGCAGTCCCTAGATGAATCGGGGGGATCTTATAGAGACTTATAAAAATTCTAACAGGACTGGACAGGGTAGATGCAGGGAGTATGTTCCCGATGGTGGGTGTCTCCAGGCCCAGGGATCACAGTCTGAGGATTCGGGGTAGACCATTTAGGACAGAAATGAGATATTTCTTCACCCAAAGAATGATGAGCCTGTGGAATTCATTATCACAGGAAGTCGTTGATTTCAAAACATTGAATGTATTCAAGCGGTGACTAGATACAGCACTTGGGGTGAATGGGATCAAAGATTAGGGGGAGAAAGCAGGATTAGGCTATTGAGTTGGACAATCAGCCATGTTCGTGGAGAATAGTAGAGCAGGCTCAAAGGGCCGAATGGCGGCCGCCTCCTGCTCCTATCTTCTGTGTTTCTATTTCGATTGTCTGTGGGTTGAAAAGATAGTGAGCAACAGATGGCTGTTTTGGGGACAGAGAACCTCATAGGTCACCAGCTTGGTGAGAGACTTAATGAGTGATGGTACTCTCATTTATCAAAGTGGAGAAAACACTTCCAAAAGAGGTTTTTGCGCGACTTTTGAAAGCCATGTATCGTATTCACTCATGCACACTATATAAAAGCAATTGTGGGATGTCTTGTGGGTCAGTGGACAACGTCCATGCCTCTGAACCAGAGGTTTTTGTTTCAAAACGTATGCCAGGTCTTAACAGCAATGGAGGGCATGTTTGTAACATGGCCAAACTGGTTGGTTATAACTTGTAAATTCACTGGTCTTGTGGGGCAGTGATAGTCTGGCTATGACTGCGCCAGAATGTCTGGGTCCAAGTCCCATCTGCCCCAGACATAGCGTGTCTGAACGGGTTGATTAATTTTGCTTAAAATAGAATCAGTTTCTCGTGAGTTTAGTTGCTAGTTTAACTAGCCGTGCATGTCTGAAAGTGCCAGAACTCGGAAACTAAGCAGACTCAACCTGGTCACTACCTGGATGAGAAACTGCTTGTGATACAAGGTTTAGTTTGCTTAAAGGCCTTGTGCCACACTGCCTCTGGGCCAGAAATCCCATCTGCTTCAGGGATGTATCATAACATGTCCGAACAGGCTATTTAAAAATATCTGTGAAAGCATTTGTAAAAGCTATCATTTTCTGCTTTAGTGTGCCATGTTGTGGAGTTAGCTGGATACAGTTCTTTTGATTGACTCAGCGTGGGGGTAGGACAGTAAAGAATGAGGAACTAAAACTGAGTGGAGCTTTCTAAGCCGTTACTACACTCTTGTTTAGTATCAGATTGCTCAACGCTTCTTGCAAACGTGTTAACGAATTCTCACAACATGCTGCTTGATATTTTGCTTTTAAAGTAGATTATGAGCAGCTTGCTAGTTCTTCTCCAAAGCTAACATCAATTTTTGTCACTGGGTTTACAGTCGATGCTGAAAATTATTTACCATTTTTCCCATAAAAATCTCAAGCCTGACCACTGGTAAACAAATCCTGAATGATTTTTATTCCCTAGGGATGTTGCAAGAAATCCATTGTATTATATGTATACACAGATAAAAAAACACTGTAGGTGGTGCAAAATATTTTTTACTCAAATGGACAGAATTGAGAATTTCACATGAACACAAAAGTTTCAGTATGGTACATTCAAGACCTCAATCCTGCTCTGCCATTCAACAAGATCATGGGTGATCTGATTGTAACTTGAAATACATGTTCCCAACTACTCTTGATAACCTTTCACTTAACAAGAATTTATCATCTTTTGCCTAAAAAATATTTAATGATTCTGCTTCCACTGCCTTGTCAGGAAGAGTTTCAAACACAGAAAAGTTCACCTTGTCTTGGTTTTAAACTGGCAACTCCTGAAGTTTAAACAGTGATCCCAATTCTAGATGCTCCCATAAGTAAAGACGTCTTCTCCAATCCACCCTGTCAAGTCCACATCAGGATCAATTTACAGTCTGACATCACCTTTTACTCTCTCGCTCGCTCTCGCTCACTCTCTCTCGCTCTCTCTCTCACTCTACTCCAGATCAAGCCACAAACAGATTCTAAACAAGACCTCACCTAACATGCATTGTCTAACCTAAAATGTCACATCTTATTTACATTAATAAAAACTTTAGTTCTCTCAAGGCAGTGACTTGAAAGCAATTTGGGGATTTAAATATACATATTAATCAATTAAAACCTTCTAACTGATTAAAGATTTAACAGCATCTTAAGTTTGTTTAATTCATCCTCATCAGTTGTGTGACCCTTTGGTCTCTTACTGCTGCTGTTTCTATTTCGATTGTCTGTGGGTTGAAAAGACAGTGAGCAACTGATCTGCTTTGGTTTTTTTGGAGACAGCGAACCCTCTTTTACTGCATCTCTCAGTTTTGTACCTACTTATTCAGTTTCTGAATTTAGATATTCAATTGGAACAGGTGCGGGGAAAAAAAGGTCATGAGTGTTCTTGTAGGGTACTGTGAACAGAGGCGATACTAAGCAAACTGTTCACAAGCTAAGTGCCCTCTCAGTTCGATATAATGCATGGCATAAGTAAAGGAGACATTTCTCCTCCATCACCTCTGTTTCATTACTGCTCATATGTTTTATCTATAGTGTCACCTCAACTGTCCTCATGAGCACCAGGGGCTCTACAAGCAAGGATCTCATTGTAACGGCAGAGAAGAGCTGTTCGATAACTCAAATCAAGCCACAAGTCCAATTGAACATCAGAGTGACCTTGCTTTTATGGAAGACTGTAGCAACTGGGATATTGTGAAAGCTACCCAGTAAGTACATTGTGAGTGGCACTGTTATCTAGCATATTCACCCAGTTGTCTGAACACAATGTAAGGAGCTGGAGCAGACCATGTGGCCCCTTGAGCCTGTTCAGTCCTTTTAACGGGAACATGTCTAATTCGCTGTCTCATCTGCACTTTTCCCGTGTGCTCCCGATCTATCTTGATTGCAAATCTCTTATGCATCCTTTTCCTTTTGAGGACAGAACTTCAACTTTTGTTCCGGTGTATAATTTTAAATGTATTTAATGCAAGTTGGCACTGGATGTGGAGGTTCCTTGTTTACATACTGGATCCGGGTTGGAAATTGGATAAGTAACATGCACCACTGTATCAGGAACCAGTTACAATGAGAATATAACTGAATGGTCTGAGAAACCACTGAATATGTTCAGTGTTCGATTCTGACAGTACCGAACCTTTACTGCCCATGAACTGAGTTGCTCGTTAAGAGGGCTGTTAAGAGTCAGCCACATTTGCGTGGGCCTTGGCTCACCTGTGGACCTGACCAAGTAAGGTTTGCGGATTTTTTTCCCCCTAAAGAACAATCAAGCAAAGTAGGTTTTCACGACCATCAGCAACGTTTATACGGTTGCAATTATACTAGTTTTTAATTCCAGATTTTTAAAAAAATTTCCAGCTTCACCATTTGCCAGGATGAGTTTCGAACCCATGTTCCCAGAATATCAAGGATTCTGGATTAATAATTCTAGTGACATTACTACTACATCACCGCCTCCTCCTTAAGAATATCTGGCCCCCTCCACCCCTGGCATATTCAGAGCTAACTATATTCTGGTATTGGGAAGATTAAGTAGCCAGGGAGACTGGGTGACACCTAGTATGATTGACGTTAAGCTGGTCGAGGATGTGGTGAGAGAGTTACCCAGGTTATGGGCAGAGGCTGAGTGTTGTCCAGGGGAAGGAAGATGGTTAGTTGAGTGTCACCTGGGGTGAATGATGAAAAGAAAGTAAGTCTTTCAGTGTGGAGGTGGGTGTTGGAGTTGAAGGTGGCTCGGTGTTCGGGGTGGCGTTGGGGATTTGGGATGGAGAATTTTTGCTGGGTATGAACATTGGTCCTGGGTGCTGGATCAGGGTTAATGGCAGGATTCTCGGCAGTGTGGAGGAACAGAGAGATCTTGGGGTCCACATTCATAGATCCCTCAAAGTTGCCACCCAACTTGATAGGGTTGTTAAGAAGGCGTATGGTGTGTTGGTTTTCATTGGCAGGGGGATTGAGTTTAAGGGCTGTGAAGTTATGCTGCAGCTCTGTAATACCCTGGTTAGACCACACTTGGAATATTGTGATATGGTAAACTGAATTGAGAAGGAACTTCTTCAACCAGAGGGTTGTTCATCTATGGAATTCCTTGCCCAGTGAAGTAGTTGACGCTACTTCAGTAAATGTTTTTAAAGCTAAGGTAGATTTTTTTTGAACCATAAAGAAATTAAGGGATACGGTGAGAGCGCGGGTAAGTGGATCTGAGTCCACAAAAAGATCAGCCGTGATCTTATTGAATGGCGGAGCAGGCTCGAAGGGCCGGACGGCCTACTCCTGCTCCTAGTTCTCATGTTCTTATGTAAGAATTGCCAATGCTGGAGTCAGAGATAACACTGTGTGGAGCTGAAAGAACACAGCAGGCCAGGCAGCATCAGAGGAGCAGGAAAGTTGACATTTCGGGTCGGGACCCATCTTCAGAAATGGGCTGGATGTAGAGGTTGTTGCAGCCAGGACCAAATTGGGAATGGCCTGAATGTAGATTGCAGTCCATTGGGGTGATCCGGTTCCGTAGGCAGGTACTGAGAAAGGCAGTGTAGCTGTAGTACCTGGTTTGCTTCCTTTATTCTTTATTCGTTCATGGGATGAGCGTGTTGCTAACCAGGCAGCATCTATTGCCCAGAGGGCAGTTAAGAGTCAACCACATTGCTGTGGGCCTGGAGTCACATGTAGGCCAGACCAGGTAAGGATGGCAGTTTCCTTCCCTAAAGGACATTAGTGAGCCAGATGAGAATTTCCAACAATTGACAATGGATTCATGGTCATCATTAGATTCTTAATTCTAGATTTTTATTGAATTCAAATTCCACCATCTACCATTGCGGGATACGAACCCATGTCGTCAGGACATTATCTGGGTCTCTGGATTAACAGTCCAGCGATAATACTAGTCCATCGCCTCCCCTATGGTTGAGCAGTTTCAGGGCTGAGGGGGTGCAGAGGAGATTTACCAGGATGCTGCCTGGACTGGAGGGTGGATCTTATGAGGAAAGGTTGAGGGAGCTGGGGCTTTTCTCATTAGAGTGAAGAAGGATGAAAGGTGACTTGATAGAGGTATACACAATGATGAGAGGCATAGATACTGTGGATAGCCAGAGACTTTTTCCCAGGATGGAAATGATATTACAAGGGGGCATAATTTAAAGGTGATTGGAGGAAGGTATAGGGGAGATGTCAGAGGTTGGTTCCTTACACAGAGTGGTAGATGTGTGGAATGCGCTGCCGGCAGTGATAGTGGAGTCGGATACATTAGGGACATTTAAGTGACTCTTTGTTAGGTGCATGGGTGATAGTAAAATTAAGGGTATGCAGAGTGTTTGATCTTAGAGTAGGATAATAAGTCGGCACAACATCATGGGCCGAAGGGCCTGTACTGTTCTATGAATCGTTTGGTGGTGGTATAGTTGGGGGTAGCCGTGTGTGGTACTCTGTGGTCCAGGTGGTGTGAACTTTGTTAGGGGGGTGAGCATTGTTGGGCAGATGGGAATAAGGTCAGCAGCATCCAGGTTGTCGTGTGAGCTGGATTGCTTTAGGAATGTCACTATAAAAATACGTGCTGAAAATTCCCCTTATGACAACTCAACAAAATTTCACATAATCACCGAGATTGCTGTCGAGTCTGATGCACTAATCTGCAATCTATCTTTCCTGTTTGCTTCTAAAATGTTGAAATTGTAGAGTGAGCACTTTTGAAACAGTGATGGCAGTTGCATTGGCATTCAATTGGGTACCTCGTTGGCACCTTCATGTGGCAGTAGTGAAATAATTGGTATGATTTTGTCCTTCTGAATGTAAGATCAGCCTGTGATAACGAGAATCATGGACAGCAACAGTGTTGTGGCATTATATTTTTGATTGTCAGCAAAGTGCAGCCCTTATTGTGGTATTACTGTAGTAGGTACAATTTTAATGGGTATTGTGTGAAATACTTTGAAAATCTATTCATAGAGTGTACTGATTGACCAGTTAATTTGTCATTAATTGTGGCATTCAATCACTCAGTTCAGTGTGGAACCAAGCTAGACAGGAGAATTGAGATTCAGCACTCCTTGAACATGCAGGGTATGGACCTCAGGTTTTTGTATCTGAGATGCTGTCTGTGGTACAAGACAATTTACATTGACTCTGGAAGGTAGAAAAGTCACTTGCATGTAATTTGATGCATTAACATGAACAATAAATTTCAGCACACTTGTGTGATATCACAAGTCTTGACGTATTGTGTTACTCATCTTAGTTTCATAATTACTGTGCTTCTTAAAAAAAATCACTGGCTGGAAAGCAGGCTGACAGATGCTGGGCTTCCGTGATGATGATAAACAATATTACAGCAGTACCTGCTGAATTATATTTAGTAGCACTAGAAACAAGCTGTCAATTCCTCTATGCCACTGAAGTTGTTTTCCATGTCCTACTGTAATTATGCATTGTTTACAAAATGCATGGCCATGTATTTTACCCCAGGGTCAGACACTCCACCATCAAATGCTTGAAACACTTTACAGTTGCTTCCTTTCCAATTTGATTCACAGGAAACAATTTCAAGATGCTAATAAATTATCAAGTATCAATTTTAAATGCCATATTTATAAAAATTGAGGTAGTGAAACCTGGCTGTTCCAAACCATGATAGTTCTTAAGCTCTTGAAGAGTTGTATCAGACTTGAAACTTAATTCTGTTTCTGTCTCCACAGTTGTGGCCAGATTTGCTGAGTTTCTCAATGCTTTAATTTTTATTTAAGACAGTTCTCAAACTGTTTTGAGATAGAAACTTGTAAAGCACATTCTAAAAGCTGCAGGTGCTCGGCATCCTGTTTTCCTTTCCTTTCATTTCTAAGACCTGCATTCTGCAGCTCTGAGAAGGTAAACATTTTCTTTCAGGATCGGATTCCTATTGAGATGAGTAGACAATCTTGCTCATTTGTAGATGGATCTGTTGAGAAAAGTGTTACATTTTAAAGCACTGATCTTTCTTTCCTAACCACAAATTCACTTAAGTTGGGGATTGGAAAGAGAAGGGAACTAGGTGACCCTGTAAACTAGCTTTTTGTCTTTCACCTTTGGCACCCATTTTTAAATTTAGGCAACATTTGCTTCAATATAAAATTAACAGTGGAACTGCTGGATAATTAATTTCCTGAGTTAACACTAGCCAACATGCCCCTTTGAGGACTTGGGGACTGGTGGTATCCTGCACACCTCGCTCTCATTTTGTACAACTACCTCCCTGCTCAAACCACATCTGAAACCTTCGGTTGTCTTGGTTCCACCTTCTGCAATTCCCTCACTAAACCTCCAGCTCTTCTAAGACCCTCCTTAAAATCCAGTTCTCTGTGTAAGCTTTAAGTTACCCATTTTACTATATACTTTAGGCTTGACCTCACTTTTCTTCTGATTATACTTTTATGCAGTGCTTTGGGATATTTTTATGTTATTGGAGCTGTATACATAGTACATGCTGCAAACAACCTCTATCGTGGCAACTTGCCAAGACTTGTTTGACCTCCAGATCCATAATTGCTTCCATATAGAAGGACGACAATGGCAGACATATGGAACACTTTCACCTGCAAGTTCAAGCCACACACTATTCTAACTTGGCACAACATCACTAGGTCGCGGTGACTGGTTCAAAATCCTGGAATTTCCAGCTGTACAGCCCTGTAGCCATCCTTCCACCACAATTTCTTTCGTTCAAGAAGGTGGACTACCATCCCTTTCTTAAAGACAAGTAGGGATGCACAATAAATAGTGATTATGCCAGCAATGTTCGTATCCCATGGGTGAAAAAAAGTTCCTGTGTTCTCTTGGCATTCTGATCAATATTCATTCCTCAGTCAGCATCTCAAAAATAGATTTCACTCATAGGTGTTTATGCACAAATTGGCTGGTGCATTTCCTGAAAGTGAAATAGTGCTTGAACTTCAAAAGTGGAGGTGCAATTTCAATTCTTGCTAATGATTGTGGATAAATTTGCCTTCTATTTGGAAGAAAATGGCTCTGTAGCCAAGCTCAATCCATCTTTGTCTCCACTTTCTCTTCTAACAAAGACCATGTTTAACACTTTCAGATACGGAATAATTGATAGATGTAAAGAGCTAATAGAAGCTGGTTATGATGTCAGACAGCCTGACAAAGAGAATGTGACATTGCTTCACTGGGCAGCCATCAATAACCGAATAGATCTAGTCAAGTAAGTCCTGTCAGTTCCCCTTTTGAAGTTTGTTTTTTGCGTAATATTTCATTGTACAATAGTTCAGTGCAAGCGTACATGTTCTCATTATAGTAACTTCACCAAAATACATCCACAGATACTATGTTTCAAAAGGTGCCATTGTGGACCAGCTAGGCGGAGATTTAAATTCAACACCCCTTCATTGGGCGACCAGGTAAAGTTGCAGAAAAGCTCAATTCCTAACAATTTTCATAAATGTGTTGTTATGTAGCTCTCGAGCCATAAGTTCTAACTATTCAAATGAAGGATAGAAAAGTCTGATGCATGAGGTGTTTCGTTTTGAATATGTAAACTGGAACATACCAGTCATTTTCCAATCGTTCATTCCCTAACTCTAGCTAATTTCCAGGATTTGAAAACATAATTTATACATAATACATAGTATGTTATATATAATAAACTTTTGACAGTAAACTGCCTTAGCATGGAGGAAATATTATTCAAATAGGTTTTACAACTTAATAGCATTGCAATTAACCTTCAGGTTAATGTTGAAATTTGATAATTCAGCTTGAAACCTTATTAGTCACTGTGTTGTAAGAGATCCGAGCAGGCACTGCAGTTTGACATGCTTTCATTTTGTCTTTAATCTTGGTTCATATTTTATAAGTTTATTTTTTTAGACTGTTTCTGTAACAGATGAACTAAAATTAGCATTAATTAATTTTTGCATTGATCTCCTTTTGTTGGCAACTTATATCCTAAACCACACAACAAAACTTGTCCCTTTTACTTTTAACACAGCTGAAGATGCATATCACAAGAATTAATACGTTGTTCCTTAAGCAGTCATTTGATTCCCAGGCCCTAGTCTGTAGTCAACCTTACCTCCCAAGGGTTTCCTTTCATTCTTTTCCTCTTGCAGCCTGGCAATTTTTAACCTGGGAACCATCCTTCATGATGAAGGCTTTTCCATGAGTATTCCATCTGGTAAAAGCTGGGCAAATCTTCTGGTCTTGTTTGAAATCCCCATGAATTTGTTTTTCTTTACAATGTGAACACGAGCTCTCTACTTTCTCAGAAATATGAGGCCTCTAGCTGCACTGCGCCACACCACCCTTCGCCCCCCCCCCCCCCCCAAAAAAAAACAAAATCCCGGTAGACTGTGTGTCTAACAGTTTCAAGGATACCAGTGAAATTCTAGCCTTCTCAAAGCCTCCTTCCAAAGCAGTGGGAATCATATGAGCGTCTAGCATCTTTGAGACTCCAACTTATTTGATCTGCAAGTGAATGATTACCTTAAAGCGTAACAGACACAATCTGACTTTCTCAACACCACCTTGCAAGTTTGGAGATTATTATTTTAAATGACTTAAACTCACCCGATTCCCCAACACCATCCACCATCAATAAGGTCCAAGTCAGGAGTGCGATGGAATACTCCCCACTTGCCTGGATGGATGCAGCTCCAACAACACTCAAGGAGCTTGACACCATCCAGGACAAAGCAACCCAATTCTATTGGCACCACATCTGCAAACATTCATTCCCTTTGCCACTGATGCTCAGTAGCAGCAGTGCACCATCTACAAAATACACTTAAGACAGCATCTTCCAAACCTATTACCACCACCATTGAGAAGGACAAGGGTAGCAGATACATGGAAATACCACCTGCAAGTTCCCCTCCAAGTCACTACTATGCTGACTTAGAAATATATCGCAGTTCCTTCAATGTCACAGGGTCAAAATCCTGGAGCTTCCTCCCTAATGGCATTGTGGATCTACCTTCACCAAATGGACTGCTTCTCTTCAGGAAGGCAACTCACTACCATCTTGTCAAGGACAATGTTTGGTGGGTGATAAATACTTGCCCAGCTAGTGATGCCCATGTTCCCTGAGTGAATTTAAAAAACAGACATGCCATTCACTTTGTATACATTGGTTCTTTCCAGCAACCCCAGTGTCCTTTTTAATCATTAATCATTAACCATCAAGCTCCATAATTTTACAAATTTCAGAATGGGTCATATGTCTTTTTTACTGTAAATTGCAAACATAATCCCAAAATCTGGCAGTTTATAAACCTTACATTTGTAACAATACTTTTTTCTATTTAAAAACTACAATACTGTTTGGGTGTGGCGTGTGTAGCACTGTTGAGCCTTGACAGTTAACCTTTGTTGCATATAATCCTTGCAGCTGTTGTTAGGATAGTGTTTTAAATAATTTTTTTGTTTTACTTTACTTCCCCCTCCCCCACTCCATTAGTGGAAAATGAAAGCATTTACCTGTTCCTTTGTGGAAAAATATTCTTTCCTTCAATTACTGAATGCAATTACTCAAGAATTCAGTTTTTCCACATAGTGTGTTGAGGTCCAGAAAGGTTAGGAGAGGTTGTAGAAATAGAAATAGGACAATTGTGGTCATAGTGGTGGAAGGGAAAGAGTTAAGAATTGACCAGATTGAATATGAAAAATTGGAAAATTTATGCAATTTGAAAAGAGATGCATTTAAATACACGATGTGCAGGAAACCCTCAAATGAGACACATTGATTTAATCCAAATAAGCATAACATACTTTGCAGTTTGCTGGTTGTAAAAATTATGCAGAGATAACATTTCAAACTGTGGCATTGTAAGTATTGCTAATGGGAAATTATTAACCAAACACAGTTCTTTCTATTATATTCCAGGCAAGGTCACTTGTCTATGGTTGTATTACTGATGAAATATGGAGCGGATCCCTCCTTGGTTGACAGGGAAGGATTTACCTGCCTTCACCTTGCAGTTCAATTCCAGCATATGCCTATCGTAGCATACCTTGTGGCAAAAGGTCAGGTATGTCAGATTGCATTTGGGATGAAAGTACTCACATGGCTGTAATAAAGTGCATTTATTTGAAAATGTTCTGTTGAAGTTGATGCTAAGGGAAAACTGAGGTCACACCTGGTTTGCAGTCTGAATGAAATTTGATCTGTGCACTTCCTCTTTAAGAATCATTGTTCTGTAATGTATGTTAACACATGCATATCTCTGTTTTAGAAGTCACACCATGCCTATTTCTATACCTGTAGTTTCATGAAAAGGTTTTAATACAGGTTTATCTTCTCCTGGCCAATCATCAACCATTTAGCGGATGGGCAAAAGGGAAAAGTCATTTCCTTCCAGCAAGTAACTGTCATATTGAATTTAATACAAACAAAAGTTGCTGGAAGAACTCAGCAGGTCCGGCAGCATCTATGGAGAGAGAAACACGATTAGCCCACTATGACTTTTCTTCGGAATTGAAGTGATGTGGAAATATGAAGGGTTTTATGCTGTTGGGGAGTGCCAGGTGGAACAAAAGGGAAGGCCATGGATATGTATTTAATCTCACCAATGTCAAGAAGACCACATTAGATTAAAAGAATGCAGTTAACTCATTTCTCCACCTGGAAGGAGTGTTAGTAGTGAGGAGAGAGGTGTTAAATGTTTGGTGATGGCATTGTGTTGGAAGTGATGGAAATGGCAGAGGAGGATCCTTTGAATGCAGCACCTGGTGGGGTGAAAAGTGAGGATCAGGGTCACCATATCCTGTTTCTGGAAGGAATGGGAACGGTTGAGGGCCAAAGTGCCGGAAATAGATCAGCCATAGTTAAGGAAAAAGGAAGCCAACAATGACTGAGGGAAAACGCTGTCGGAAAGGCATTTTTGAAAGTAGCACCATCAGAGCAGATAGAATGGAAAAGGCGGGAATGAAATCCTTACAGGAAGCAGGTGAGGCATTCTAGGAGGTAGCATCACCAGAACAGATGCAATGGAAAAAGTTGTAATGGAATCTTTATAGGAAGCAGGTTGTGAAGAAATACAGAGATAGTAAGAACTGCTGATGCTGTCGTCAGAGATAACACAGTGTGGAGCTGGAGGAGCAGGCCAGGTAGCATCAGAGGAGGATGAAAGTTGACGTTTCGGGTCGGGAGCCTTATTCAAATTTTCTGAAGTGTCCCGACCCGAAACATCAACTTTCCTGCTCCTCTGATACTGCCTGGCCTGCTGTGCTCCTCCAGCTCCGCATTGTGTTATCTGTGGAGAAATATAGTTAAGATAGTAAGGAAGTTGGTGGCCTACTAAATAATATTAGTAGATAGCTTTTAAAAAGTCAAGGAAGGGTAGGGAGGTACCGTAGAGAGAACAGGTGAAGGATAGAAATTGGAAATAAAATTAACTAAATTTCTAGTGAGATAAGAAAATGGCACAAATACAATCATCAGTGTGCAGGAGAAAAGTTGAGGGTGGTGGCCTCGGTAGGAGTGGAAAAAAGTTATATAACTCTTGTGATTCCAAGTGCAGCAGGAGGGTTTGAGTTCTGGCAGGTGATGGAAGTATAGAGGACCATGTTGCAAACGGAGCAATCCTTTCAGAACTGACAAGAAGTGAGGGAACGATGTGTTTAGTGGTGGTGTCATGTTTGCAATGATGGTAGATGATCTTTTGAATCCTTTTGTCCTATGATTTTTTTAAAATTCATTCTTTGGATGAGGGTGTCGCTGACTGGGCCAGCATTTATTGCCCATTCCTAGTTGCTCTTGAGAAGATAGTGGTGAGCTGCCTTCTTGAACCACTGCAGTCCATGTGCTGTAGGTAGATCCACAGCGGAGTTAGGGAGGGAGTTCCAGGATTTTGACCAGCAGCACTGAGGGAACAGCAATAGATTTCCGAGTTAGGATGATGATTGACTTGGAGGGGAACTTGCAGGTGGCAACGTTCCAATGTATCTGCTGCCCTCGTCCTTCTAGATGATTATGTTTCCTAAGAAACCTTGGGGAGTAATTATAATACGTTTTGTTAATGGTATATACTGCTACTACTGACCGTGGCTGGTGGAGGGAGTGAATGTTTGTGGATGTGGTGCCAATCAAGTGGGCTGCCTGTTCTTGGGTGGTGTCAAGTTTTTGAGTGTTGTTAGAACTGCAGATTTTAGACAACTGGGATGTATTCTTTCATACTGCTGACTTGTGCTGCCTAGGCCAGAGGAAGAAGCACTGACACTAGAAGGGTTCAGAATTTATAATGGGGAAGTGATGCTGATATTTAAAGGGAATTGGAGGGACACTGGCCACAATCTTCTAGTCGTCCCTAGACTTGAAAGGGGTGCCTGAAGACTGGAGAATTGCTAACATAACGCCCTTGTTCAAAAATGCTCAGACCTGCTGAGTTTTGCCAACGCTTTGTTTTTATTTCAGATATCCAGCATCTGCAGACTTTTTGCTTTTATTTATTTAGTGCAACTTTTTTTTAATGTATTCATTCATGGAATGTGGATCTTGCTGGTCAGGCTAGTATTTATTCCCGTCCCTAATTGTCCAGGGCGTGGTTGAGAGTCAACCACATTGTTGTAGGTCTGAAGTCACATGGCCAGACTGGGTAAGATACCAGATTTCCTTCCCTGAAGGACATAAGTGAGTCAGATGGGTTTTTCTGACAAGTGGCAACAGTTTTGTGGCCATCATTAGACTTCTAATCCCAGAACCTTTTTTTATAATATGCTTCCACAATATCCCTTGCTCTCCATGTTTTGAATTCACATGCTTGTGGGATGGAGCTCCATGAAATTCGTTTTTACTCTCATTAAAATCAAACTTTCTTTTCTGGAACTGTGTTTTTTTTCTCACTTTAAGGATGTAGATGCACCTGATATGAATGGACAAACAGCTTTAATGATGGCAGCGAGCAGAATACTAGGGTAAGCATAATGTATTTGTATCTTGGCATCACACAGAAATGGTGCATTTTGTTTAACTGAGTCAACTGGTGTCACTCTGTACTCTGTTTTATCTAGGCCTGAGCCAACCGGGTTCCTTGTAAAATTAAACGCTTCAGTAAATGCTGTTGATAAAGTGCACAGAAACACACCACTGCATTGGGCTGTAATGTCAGGAAATGTGGCTGCATTGAGTGTACTTCTAGATGCCGGTGCTAATGTTGAACTTGAAAATGCAATGGTAAGTAAGTCCTCAGTATCTATATCTTTGTCTGATTTTGGTCTGAATATTTTAATTAGGTTATTTGTCTTTTTGTGACCTGTCTTTATGAAACCTTTCAGTGCCTTCTTCCAGGATACTTAGCAAATCAATATGATCAGGCAGAGCCAACATGATTTGGTGAAAGGGCAATTATGTATTTTTGACAAACTACCATCCATAGTGGGTAGAGGGAAACTGGTAGATGTGGTGTATTGGATTTCCAAGTATGAGAAAATCCTATTTCTGCTGGGGTACAGATCAGCAAGCAGCTATTTTAGTGCTTTGCCAACGTGACTGATTTCCTTGAACAAAATTAAAAAATAGACAGCACGAGCACATCATTTAACCAGCGAGTGGATCAGCCAAAACTTGGGGGAGTTGGCTGTTTGTCCCTTTGAACGTGCTCCAATTATTTCGATAATCTGATTTCTGCGGATCTGATTATGATCTGAGCTCCAATTCCTGTTTGCGCCCATAACTGTTCACTGTTTTGTCCACCAAAAATTTGCCTAACTCAGCCTTGAATCAAGTTAAGGGCCCAACTTGCAATATCTTCTGGTACATTCTAGTAGAGTTCCACATTCTAATAGCCCTTTGAGAGAGCATTTCTCCTTGCCTCTGTTTAAAAGGGAAATCTCTTATTGTCATGTTATGTCCTCTGGTTTTGATCCCCTGCATGGGAGGAAACTTCTTCCAGTCCCTTTTAAGATCTTGTATATTTCAATAAGATTACTACTCATTCTTCTTAATTTTAATAGATAAAGACTCACTGTTCAATTTTATTCATAAAATAATCCCTTCATCCCAGAATGAATCAAATAAACCTTTGCTGAACAGTTTCTAAATTTTATGTCCTTTTTAAATGAGGAGACCAAAACTGTGCACAGACTCCAGATATGGCCCTGCCAAAGCTCTGCATGGTTTCAGCAAAACTTTTATATTTGATTTCCCCTTACAATAAGTAGCAACTTCCCATTTGCCTTCCAAATCACTTGCTGTACCTGCATGCTAATGTTCTACGGTTCTTGAACCAGTACATCCAGGTCCCTGAGTTCTGTAATCTCTCCGTTTAAATGGTATACAGTTTTTCTATTCCTCCTGCCAAGTTATACTCCACCTGCCAAATTTTGTCCTCTCAATTAACCTATATATATATCTTGAACCCTGTAGCAGTTGAAGGAGGCAGCTCACCGTCACCTCCTTCGAGGGTAGCTAGAGGTAGGCAATAAGTACTGGCCAAGCCAGTGTCATCCATGTCGCTCAAGTGAACAAAAAAAAGACAGTCTTTATATTCCCTTTTTTGCTATGTAATTGGTTTATCTCTTCCTCGCATAACTGTTTTACCAGCTTTTATTTTAAGGATTACTAAACCAGCATAATCATTCCATTTCTCTAAATGGCTGTAGAATTGTATTCTTGAGATTAGTGCCTTCTCAGAATTGCCTATCAGATTTGTCCTTAAGGTGCTGAAATTAAGAAATGCTTATCTGTTTCCAGGGAGAAACTCCTCTGGGGTTAGCCCAGCAAAACCGAAATCCTTGGATCTTACGTTATCTGCTTGATGCAAGTATTCAGCGAAATAGAAGTCATTTTATGATGAAGGTTCTCAAGATCTTTGAAAAATACAAGGTGGGTCACAAATTAAAAATATAGTAGAATGTGGCACCTTTCGGGCAACCATTATGCATTCATCCTTTCAGATATATTTCATAACTTGGAATTGCTGGAGGGTGATGGTGGAAGAGAGGTTGGGTGAAGGGGGAAAGGAGGGGCTGTGGCTTTATAGGGGAGGAGAGGAGGGATCAGTCAATGGGGGGATGGAGGAAGAGGAGCATTCAAGGGAGAGGTTGGTGCGGGAGAGGGGCAAATTGGTGCCAGCTGTGGCTCAGTTGGCAGCGCCCTAAGCATCAAAATTGTAGGATTTAGTTCTGCTCACAAAAATCAAAATTGACATTTCAGTGCAGTAATTAGGAGTGCTGCCTGTCAAGAGCTGCAGTCTTTCCAACATGATATTAAACTAAGGCTCTACCTGTACTCTTTGGTGATTGTGAAAGATGTGACAAGTCTATTTTAAGAGATGCTGCCAGGGATGGATGTGGGTAAAGGAAGGAGTTATCCTCAGTTTCCTGTACAATAATTATACTCTAAGCAGCATCACAAACGAGAATTGTTTAGTTGTTATCACATTGCTATTTGTTGGAGATTGTGGTGTACAAACAGGCTAACATGTTTCTCAAATGGCAGTAATGCATGGGACGACGTGGTTGTGTATGGTGTGTGGTATATATGCAAATCTTTATTTTTGATTTGAACACACCTATTAAAACTTTAATCTTCCTACTCCTGACCTAAAGAGAAAAACCCCAACCCCTCTCATCTCTCAACCAAAGTGAAGTCTTTCGTCTCTGGTATGAGTCAAGGCAATCTTGCCTGTACTATCTCCAAGACTTTATAAATTGTGGTCTTGCAAATTGGCCTCAGTGTGCCAGCTGCGGTCTAACTAATGTTTTATCATGTTCAGTGCAAGCGCTTGCTTGTGTACTTATGCTTCAGTTTTTAAAACCACAGATCATTTGTGCCTTTTTCACAGACTTCTCAATTTGTCTTACTACTTTGAAAGATCTGTATGCACGAGACATACGTAATGTATCCAGACACTCTTTCTTTGTGTGCCTTCTTTTAAATTGTTCTCCTTGTTCTTCCTGTCAAAATGAACCGCTTCACAGTTCCCTGTTGAATTTCTTCCGCCTGTACCATCACCATCCATGGTTCAAGCACACGATGTGTATGTTGCCACAGCAACTCTGAATCCATGAGTGCGTGGGGACAGTTGGAAAAGAATGTGGATTGTGGTGTGGTGGGACCTGCAGGTTGCACTTGTTGGCTGGATTGTTGGTCTGGATCAGATTGTTGCCAAAAACATGGCAATTGATCTCCATTCTGGTTGGGAATAATTTAGGACCTTCTTTACCCTACCCGTGGTGCATTGGGCCAGACCTGCCTTTGACAGAGGCCTCAATAAAGAAGAAATTTGATCTGTCATCTATATCTTTTACTGTTCTATCACTGTCATCGTCACTGTTTGTTTTTGAGTTTTGTGTCATCTGCATACTCTGGTGTGATATTCTGTGTATCCAAATCATTATATATTTAAAAAACACAATGGTCCCAACACTGATCATTTGGGATATTGCCTGTAGGGTCTAGGCCCGAAACGTCAGCCTTCCTGCTCCTCTGATGCTGCTTGGCCTACTGTGTTCATCCAGCTCTACACCTTGTTATCTCAGATTCTCCAGCATCGGCAGTTCCTACCATCTCCTTCAAAATAACCACTCAGTTTTACTTTTTGGCTTTTAGCCAGTTTCATATCGATGGCACAACTGCTTCTTTATTCCCTAGGGCTTCAATTTTCCTATCAAATTGATCATAGCACTTTGTTCAAGATCTTTTGAAAGTCCACAGACGTGACATGAACTGCAGTATCAGAATCAACCCTGTATGTTCACAGTTAACTCAATTAGCTTTGTCAAATCTGATATATCTTTAACAAATCTATGCTTTGATTTATTAAGTGTCAATTAATTTTGCTGCAGCTTATTGACTTTGAAAGTCTTTCAATCCTCTGGCACCACTCCCATATCCAAGAAAGACTGTAAGATTTTGGACAGAGCCTCGGTACCTTTTACCCTTATTCCCTTGACAACCCAGGATGCATCCCATCTAGGCTAGGTGACATCTCTGCTTTAATCATTGACAACATTTAAAGTTCATTCTATTTACTTATTTTTGTCTTATTCAGTTTTTCTTCTGCCTTTCCCTTTACTGTGACATTGGTAACATGCTGTTCCTAAGCAAATTCAGGTGCAGAGTGGTCATTTAGTACTTCAAGTGTGAAAATAGATAAATCCCCTGGGCCGAATGGGATTTATCCGAGGATTCTCTGGGGAGCTAGGGAGGAGATTGCAGAGCCTTTGGCTTTGATCTTTGTCGTCATTGTCTACAGGAATAGTGCCAGAAGTCTGGAGGATAGCAAATGTTGTCCCCTTGTTCAAGAAGGGGAGTAGAGACAACCCTGGTAATTATAGACCAGTGAGCCTGCCTTCAGTTGTGGGTAAAGTGTTGGAAAGGATTATAAGAGGTAGGATTTATAATCATCTAGAAAGGAATAATTTGATTAGGGATACTCGACACGGTTTTGTGAAGGGTAGGTCGTGCCTCAGAAACCTTATTGAGTTCTTTGAGAAGGTGACTAAACAGGTGGATGAGGGTAAAGCGGTTGATGTGGTGTATATGGATTTCAGTAAAGCATTTGATAAGGTTCCCCACGGTAGGCTATTGCAGAAAATAGAGGCATGGGATTGAGGGTGATTTAGCGGTTTGGATCAGAAATTGGCTAGCTGTAAGAAGACAGAGGGTGGTGGTTGATGGGAAATGTTCATCCTGGAGTTCAGTTACTAGTGGTGTACCGCAAGGATCTGTTTTGGGGCCACTGCTGTTTGTCATTTTTATAAGTGACCTGGATGAGGGTGTAGAAGGATGGGTTAGTAAATTTGCGGATGACGCTAAAGTTGGTGGAGCTGTGGATAGTGCGGAAGGATGTTGCATGTTACAGAGGGACGTAGATAAGCTGCAGAGCTGGGCTGACAGGTGGCAAATGGAGTTTAATGCGGAAAAGTGTGAGGTGATTCACTTTGGAAGGAGTAACAGGAATGCAGAGTACAGGGCTGATGGTAAGATTCTTGGTAGTGTGGATGAGCAGAGAGATCCCTGTGTCCATGTGCATAGATCCCTGAAAGTTGCCACCCGAGTTGATAGGGTTGTTAGGAAGGCGTACGGTGTGCTAAGTTTTATTGGTAGAGGGATTGAGTTTCGGAGCCGTGAGGTCATGTTGGAGCTGTACAAAACGCTGGTACGGCCGCACTTGGAGTATTGTGTGCAGTTCTGGTTGCCGCATTATAGGAAGGATGTGGAAGCATTGGAAAGGGTGTAGAGGAGATTTACCAGGATGTTGCCTGGTATGGAGGGAAGGTCTTATGAGGAAAGGCTGAGGGACTTGAGGCTGTTTTCGTTAGAGAGAAGAAGGTTAAGAGGTGACTTAATAGGGACATACAAGATGATCAGAGGATTAGATAGGGTGGACAGTGAGAGCCTTTTTCGTCGGATGGGGACGTTTAGCATGAGGGGATATAGCTTTAAATTGAGGGGTGATAGATATAGGACAGATGTCAGAGGTAGGTTCTTTACTCGGAGAGTAGTAAAGGAGTGGAATGCCCTGCCTGCACCAGTAGTAGACTCGCCAACTTCAAGGGCATTTAAATGGTCGTTGGATAAACATATGGATGATAATGGAATAGCGTAGGTTAGATGGGCTTCAGATTGGTTTCACAGGTCGGCGCAATGTCGAGGGCCGAAGGGCCTGTACTGCGCTGTAATGTTCTATGTTCTATTAACCATGCTCACTTATTCCCAATATCTCCGTTTTGGTCTCAAATGGCACTCCGACCCTTCCCTTGACTACTGTCTTTTTGTTCTAAATCTGTGAAGGATGCTTGGGTTTCCTTCTATGTTGGCCCCCAGTCTCTGATTCACTCTGTTTCAGTTCATTGGTTTTCTTCTGTACTCAGCTTGGTTCCCTCCTGTATTGAATTTGATGTCTAACATAACTCTTCTTTTGCTGTTTAATTTTGCATTGGGAGCCTGAGGTTTGGTTGCCTTTCCTCGTGGGAATTTGATAGGTCTGCACCAAAGCCAGTTCCTCTGAAGGTTTTGTAATGCTTGTTTGATTTTTTTGACTTGCAATCTTTGATTACAAGCCATTTGGCTAGATGGCTTTGCAGCTCACTGTAGTTATCTCTCTACTCATTGAGCGTTGCCGTGCTTCTGATTTTTTTTTCCTTGCCTCATTCCGATAATACTGTAAACCTCATGATATTGTGGCTACAAGTTTAAGTACTTCTCCACTACCGCGAGCCCTTCCTTCATTTCATCCAGACTAGATCCAGCATTAGCGTTCCCTGCATTGGTCTGGAAACATACTGATTGAGAAAGTTACGTGTTTTAAAAATTCCTTTTTTTTTAAACTTTGCGCTGTAGGATATTTGTGAAAGGAAGATCAATGCAAAATAGTAAAAATAGTTATTGATTGGATTATCTCTTGAACCGCAGCTTCTCCTGTTGTTTTTGATGGCAGTGGCGGTGATATGGGTGACCGGCTACATTGCAGATATGGAATCTGACTCCTGGCTTCTGAAGGGCATATTATTTGTTTCTACTTGGCTTGTAATACAGCTTGTGATTAGGTAAGTGCCATTTCTTGCTCATTGACCTTCTCAAATGCCACTATAATTCACATACACAATGCAGTATAAGAAAATGCCTGTGGTTCTTCCCGCTGTCCTGTGTGTCCCACCTCTGGTTATTAATCTTGTACTAAACCACCTGATTCCAGGTGGAACGATAGAAGACTGTGTTAAAGTTGGTTTCATGCTTCTGGGTTGGGGGTGAGCAGGATAAGGAATGGAAGCTGAAGAGAGGTTATATTTATCTGCCCAGTGATGAGGAATATCAATGCATGAGTGTAAATTATGAAGGGCAGCAAGGTCAGACTCGGTCATCCCTTCACCTTCTTCCACTAACACGCTCTATATCCACCCCAATCCCTCCTTCTGCAAGTCTGCTGATCACAATGACATGATGTGGATACAGATATGGCTGAGGTTTCAGGTGGGGATGCGAGGCACACTCAGTGACTGGAGTAGTACTCTGCAAAGACAAAAAAATTCATGAAACACCCAATAGCATTCTAAAGGGTAGAACGATTTTACGAGCTCATTGACCACCGGTAGTGGTGAAGCTGTTCTCTTTGTTTACAATGGCCCTTGTACGGCTATATTAATAAATGAAGAATTTTGCCATAATTTGTTTAAACATTGCAGATACATTTTAACAGTGAGAAATATTGTTCTCACTGTATGAAATGTGATAAATCTGGGACATTCAGGATTAAGCTATACAACTGGCCTGGTTTTGTCTTGCAGATTGTACAGTTCTTGGCACATTGTTACTTTTACAATGAAGCATGTTACATAAATTTCATGCAGCATGTATTTCTGTGCGCTTGGCTATTAGTAATTTTAAATTGAGTTAAATGTTCAAAAATTGAAATTATCCATAATCTCAGATCTTGTTGCAATTTCTTATGTAAAAGGACACATAACAAGACTGCAGAACCAAGGAAAGAAACTTATCGTATATATGCTTTTGGTATAATACAGGGGCTTCCCAAAGTGGGGTTTGCAAAATCCAGGCAACAATGGCTGACTAAATAAACATACCCGTCTCACCGAGGGGTCATGACAGTTTTCAAGTCTGAAAGTTGGGTCACAGTGGGAAAAAGTTTTGCAAGCACCGGTACAATGTGTGTACTTCTATGCTCTGATTTATTTTACATGAAATAAGTACCTTCTTTTAATTTATTGTATATGGGTATGTGATAGGTGATGGCCTGGTGGTATTATCACCAGACTGTTAAGCCAGAGCCTCAGGAAATGTTCTGGGGACCTGGGTATGAATTCTGCCACAGCAGATGAAGGAATTTAAATTTTTGAATACACATCTGGAATTAAGAGCCCAATGATGACCATGAATCCATTGTTGGTTGTTAGAAAAACCCATCTCGTTCACTAATATCCTTTAGGGAAGGAAACTTCTATCCTTACCTGGTCTGGCCTACATGTGACTCCAGACACCCTGTCCTCTGGGCAGTTGGGGACAGGCAATAAGTGCTGGCCTGGTCAATGACTCCATCAGGTGAAGAAATTTTAAAAATGATATACACTTGATATACATTGGTGAATTGGCTCTTTGAATTGTCTTAATCAGTGGCAGATTACGATTTGATTACATTTCAAGAATGGGATATTGCAGTTTTGATATTGATCTCCCACAGAGCAGAGCCTTAACATTTTGAGTCTCCACATTAAGCGTAAAAACTAGGAGCTATTCAGTTTTTTTGAGTCTGCTCCGTCATTCAGTATGAGCATGGCTGAGCATCCAACTCTCTTCCATATTCCCAGTTCTGAAGCAGGGTCACTGGACCTGAAACGTTAACTCTGATTTCTCTCCATAGGTGCTACAGACCTCCTGACTTTTTCCAGTAATTTGTTGTTGTGCCATATTGCTGCTTTCTGTCCATACCCTTGATGCCTTCGAAACCTTAAAAAAATGTCCATCTTTAATATAATAAGCAAGGAACCCCTTCATTCCTGTCTTAAGGAAATCAATTAATGAATGATTCCTGAGGGACTCGAGTGTCAACTAATGCTGAATTTTCTCAACTTAAAAATGCAGAACTAGAAATGAATTGTTTCATGTTACTCAATGTTGCTTGCTGACAGATTTTATTACCAATGCAAGATAAATAACTGCTTACGGAGAGTTTGAAATGCCAAAAGGATGATTTAGAATAATTGAAAAATAAATTGCAAGCTTTAAATGACTCCAACAGTGTAGCAAGGGCGAAACAGATTGGAATTATGACTTGAGAGTTCAGTTATCAAGCCTTTTTAAAGAGCCTTTACTTTGAAAACTTCACTAGCCTGTTTGTCTGCCACACAAGCAGATGAGGGCAGCATTTATTCAGTTTTTCAGGTTCAGCAGATGGTCAGATATTCTTTTCACAAGTACAACACATTTGTGCAACAGCTATCGCAAGGATGTCGAGCATTTCCACATAAATCTCAAACTGTCTAATTTGCTGTGTGTGTAGCAAAATTGATTGTTTGATCAGAAAAATATTTAAGCAATGTTTCCTTACATCCTTTATTTTGAAAGGCGTTGGTAAGGCCACATTTGGAATCCCGTTCTAATGGGAAGGAGGTTGTTAAACTGGAAAGGGTGCAAAACAAGATTTGCAAGGATGTTACCAGGATTGGAGGGTTTGAGTTGTAAAGAGAGGCTGGAAAGGCTGGGTTTTTTTTCCCTGTAGCGTAGCAGGCTGAGGGGTGACCTTTATAGAGGTTTATGAAATCATGAGAGGCCTAGATAAGGTGAATAGCCAGGTCTTTTCTCTACGACAGGGGAGTCCAAAGTTAGAGGGCATAGGTTTAAGGTGAGAGGGGACAGATTTTCGATGATACCTGAGGAGCAACTTCTTCATGTAGAGGGTGGTGTGTGTATGGAATGAACTGCTAGATGAAGTGGCAGAGGCCAGTATAATTACAACATTACAATGACATTTGGACAGCTACATGAATAGGAAAGGTTTAAAGTGAAATGGACCAAATGCAGGCAAATGGAACAATTTCAGTTTAGAAAATCTGATTGGCATTGATGAGTTGGGCCAAAGGGTCTGTTTCCTTTCTGTATGACTGTATGAATCCATGTAGCTGAATCCAAAGCAGTCGGATTTTCACAGAATTGATGATTTAAAACTTTCAATTTGTGCATTTCAACTGACAGGTCAGAAACTTAATGGCAATTGCAAATTTAGGCAAGTTTTTAAAAAAATGCTTCCAATCTGAGTGCTCAGTCAAATCTTAACTATGTCTTGTTGCAGTAAGTACACGTGGCTAACCTTTACAAGGTATCAGCTAATTTTGTGGAGTTTGCCAGAGGTCTTCTCTGTGAGGCCCAGCGAGGTTTCGTACGCTATCGACCCAAGCACATCTCATTAGTTATGCATCCCACACATTGTCTCCTCCTGTTTACCCCAGGTGGAAGTACTTGCTACGAGCAGGACCTGCCAGGAGTTTTGTTGTCTTTCAGGTCTGATCATGCACCTGGTCTGTATAATGCAGCACCTTGACGGGATGTAAAAAGAGTTTTCAAGCTGATTCGTTATATTAAGTAAGACATTGTTGATGAAATATAGCTTCTTGACAAGTCAGCTGATTGAGTGTGAATGACGTAGCCGAGTGAAGTAGGAAATGCCAGTTTTGATCTCCAGTCTGTGCTGAGTTTGCTGGTGCTTGCTGAGGTAGCAGTGCTTGGCACTACCATTGGTTTCAAATGCCTCTGATTTAGTAGAGAAAAGTAGGTTAATTTTTGTGGTTTGTACCTGAATGAGGTGAACTTTGTGTAGCCTGCTGGAACTTGCTACTTGGACTGTAAATGAAGAATGGGCTGTTGTGCAAGATATTTCCTGTGCTAAAAATAAACTTGGATTTATGGCCCATCTCTCATCACCCTTGAGAAGATGCCACCTTCTTGAGTGCAATTGCAAAGCTATTTAGAGAGAAATTGAGAGACAAGGACATTGCTGTGGTATTGAATAACATATGGGTTAAACCAAGTAAAGATGGAAGATTTACTTCCCTAAAGGATGATTTGTGAACCAAATGAGTTTTTGCAACAATTCAGTAGTTAAATAGTCATCATAGTAGATATTTTTTAATCCCAAATTTGTTCAATTAAATTTAAATTCCTGTAGTGAGATTTTGATCTGTTTCTGGGGCCATAATGCTTGGTCTGAGGGTTACCAATGCAATGTGGCCATAGTCTGCTTTATGGACCCCTAGTCCAGGCAGGCTGAATACCCACAGGAGGGTACAATAGATAGTTGCCAGAGGAGCAAACGACCAAAAGTAATTACCACTGATTACTTAACTGTAACGAAGAACTGCAGATGATGGAGATCTAGTGAAGAGTTACCGGTCTCAGATGTGAATTTTGCTTTCTCTCCACAGATGCTGCCAGAGCTGCTGAGTTTTGCCAGCAGTTTCTGTTTTTGCACCACTTTTGACTTACTTATACTTTCCCTTCCTATAGGCGTTTTATAACTATGCAGACATACAGCTACTTCCCTTTGGCATTCCTATCAGCATCGCTTTTTTGGATGGTCATCACGTGGTTTGTCCGGTACTTACCTGATATCCTTTTTAAAGAAATAATCAAAGCAAAAATAATCATAAACAATATGAAATAATTTAAGTGTCTTAATGACTGGGTGATTAATTTATTTTGCTTTCGAGCAGAATCACTGTTCAAATGATCACACTCAATAAGAAAAGCATATATAAAGCAATGCTCAGGCAGTTAGCTTGTTTGTCTTCCGTTGCCTGTATAGTATAGTGCTTTTGGAATATTGTTCATGGAGCAAGTCAGCAATGTTAAATCTTCCTGATGACTTAACTCGTTTGTAAACTTAGCTGGAAATTCTGAACATATTAATACCCTCATTCATTTAAACAAAAAGTTAATTTTCAAAGGAATTTGCATTTATTTTGTGCCTCTTACAACTTCATTGAATCATAGAACACCACAGTGTGAAAGCAGGCCATTTGGCCCATCAAGTCCACACTGACCTCTGAAAAGCATCCCACCAAAAACCACCCCGCTACCTGAGAAAAAAGGTGTAGAGCTGGATGAACACAGCATGCCGAGCAGGAAAGCTGACGTTTCGGGTCTAGACCCTTCTTCAGAAAATGAAATGCTGCATTTTCCATGACCAGTCCACCTAACCTTCACATCTTTTTACAGAAAATGGAGTGTTTTTTGAAATATAATTTTCAACAAGTCTCACTACTGAAACCAGCTCAGCGGCTATTCATCGTGTACAGGTATGCGAAAAGAGCAAATGCTGCATCTCCAACTATCAGGGAAAATAAACAAGCTTTGAATGTTCCCTATAATGCATAGACCTGTTTCTTGAAATGACTAAGTGTAATCAATGTCATAATGCGTGAAACAGGCAGTTATTTCGTGCATATAACGCACCCATAAACAGGAGTTGAATAAATACTTAGCAGCAGCCTTCCCAGTACAAGATGCTGATAACTTTTCAAAATGACTAAATAATCAAGAGGCAAAAGGAGAAGAGGAAATAAATACAGCAACAACTTCAAGGAGAAAAAGTGTGAAGGAAGCTAAAGAGTCTGAATCCCTAAGTCTGCAGGACCTGACAGGGTGCGTACTAGGATATTAAAGGAAGGGGCTACAGAGATAGTGGATGCACCAGTAGTGATTTTGCCAGAATCTTTAGATTCTGGAGAAGTCCCAGTGTATTGGAAAACTGCCAATTTAACGTCCCTTTTTAAAAAGTGAAGTCGACAATGAAGAAGTAAATCTAGGCCGGGGGACGGGGGGTTGGGGGGAGGAGGGGGATGTTTGTGTGGAATGGGTGGAACCATCTTATGAGAAGTTGAGTATATTTGGTCTAAACTCATTGGAGTTTAGAAGAGTGAGGGGCAATTTTTTTTCTCTTGGGGTACTGAATTAGTGGAATTCATTACTGCAGAGGGCTATTGAGGCTGGACGACTAAGTATGTTTAGGGGTGAGATAGGCAGATTTTTAATCAGTAGGAGAATGAAGGGTTATGGGGAAAAGGCAGGACAGTGGATTTGAGGATTATCAGAGCTGCCATGAAACCCGATGGGCTGAATGATAATCTTTTGTTCCAACAACTTATGGTCTTATGGGTGTGGCATAAATGAATGAGAAGAGAGCAAGCAAGGATCCTTGAGATTGATTGATTGTATCAGACTGCATCTGTGAGAAAAGCGCCCGTTGCTATGCAGATAGATACTTGCAGCAACATTGCAGCGACAGCTGCTCGTGTACTTTGCAGCATTGAAGTGTAGAACTATCTTGTAAGTGGTTCAGAGATGTGGCATGAAGGTGAAGTGAAGCTGGTCCATGTCTGAAGTGAAGGTCTGTGGGTGCGGGATGCATGTAGTTCCTCCACTTTGAGCATGCTCTGAGATGTTGAATGCTGGTGTCCAAGATGGAAGCAGGCAGCAAGCTGGAGTCACTGTGTTTAACACAGTGTGGAGTTGAAGGAACACAGCAGGCCAGGCAGCATCAGAGGAGCAGGAAAGCTGACGCTTCAGGTTGGGACCCTTGTTCAGAAATGGGGGAGGGGGAAGCGGGCTCTGAAAACGAGAGGGTTGCAGTGGGAGAGAGATCCACTGAGGTCTTTCTGGAGGGAGAAGGATAACTTCTTCAAGGTAGGCATCCCTAGAAGAAGCTTCGCAGTGGGGTTATAACTCACTCATAGTAAGAACTGCCGATGCTGGAGTCCGAGATAACAGCGTGGAGCCGGAGGCCTGCTGTGTTCCTCCAGCTCCACACTGTGTTATGTCTGACTCCAGCATCGGTAGTTCTTACTATCTTGGAGTCACTTGAGTATCTGCTCTGACTTTCATGTCAGGAAATGTCATATCCAATTTCAATTCAGCGTGTAGGAGAATGAATACCGCATAGAAATGAGATGTGGGTGACTAATAATGAGGGGTTAATATGTGAAACTAGGCCTGTTGCCACTCACCTAGCAAGGATCTTGCCTTGCTGTTCAACACTTAGTTTGGACACTGGGGCTTTCTGCTCTCAATGTCAGGAAACTTCGCATTAACCTTGTGCAATTTTTTCAATTTCCTTGTCAATGCCCACATCATCTAGTACCTGGGAAGATTCTCCCCATAGTGAGCGTGTTAGCAAGGAACATTGTCCACAGCGAAGATTTTCCAGTAGAAGTTGACTTTTGATCTGAAGAGGAGTTGTTCATAGTTTCCTCATGATAAGAAACAAGAGACCGTCTCTGCTGTTCTGTTCTTATTTGAAGACCTGTTGAACTGTCTGCTTTCTGAAGGGTGGCAGTGTGTGAATTGGCAATGTTGTTAGAATAGTAAACCAGAAGCTCAGGTGAATGTTCTGTCCTGGGGTTATAGGTTTGCGTGGCAGACAATGTAATTTGAATTCAATAAAATAGCATGATGGCACGTAACCATTGCTGTAAAAACCCATCTGCATCACTAGAATCCTTCACAGAAGGAAATTTGCTGTCCTTACCTGTTCTGGTTACATGTGACTTCAGATGTATGACAATGTTGTTGACTCTTAATTGCCCTCTGGTCAAATTAGGTGTGGGAAATGAGCACTGACCCAGCTAGCAACATCCATAAGACCATAAGACATAGGAGTGGAAGTAAGGCCATTCAGCCCATCGAATCCACAGCCAATGAGAAATTTTTTTAAATCCCTAAAAAAATTCATTTTTTTAATATTTCAAAATACAATTCATAATATTTTTAATTTTACTTTTTAAAATATTCCATCCACCTCAAAATCCATTTTGTGAAATTGCAGATGTGTTGGTGCGATGAAATCAAGCAAGTTTGCTTATTTACTCCTCTTGTAGTCTCTAGGATATGATTTGTTCCAATTAGATTTCAGCAAAACATTTTCATTAGCTTGGCATTTTAAGCAAAGTTACAAATGAGGATGTGATCTGGAACCACAAATAATGTATTGAGTCTATTTGATTTCAAATAGCAATACCAGTAATATTTGCATCTTGAAGAGACACATGGAAATTTAAATGATTCTTTCAGGGTCAGACCAAACACCTAATAAGACCATAAGACATCGGAGTGGAAGTAAGGCCATTCGGCCCATTGAGTCCACTCCACCATTTAATCATGGCTGATGGGCATTTCAACTCCACTTACCCGCACTCTCCCCGTAGCCCTTGATTCCTTGCGCGATCAAGAATTTATCGATCTCTGCCTTGAAGACATTCAACGTCCCGGCCTCCACTGCGCTCCGTGGCAATGAATTCCACAGGCCCACCACTCTCTGGCTGAAGAAATGTCTCCTCATTCAAATGACCCCCTCTAATTCTAAGGCTGTGCCCACGGGTCCTAATGCTTGTAGTTGGTTGCTGAGCTTTGATAGTTCATAGTCCACAGCTCTCTTCCTGCTTCCTGCTTGCTTAGCACTGATCCAGTTTTGTCTCTTGTATTTATATTTTCATCAGATGAATTTCTTTTCTTAATTTTGTTTTCCAATTCTGTTTAATTTGGTTTCATTTGAGAGTGTTTCTACATGATTTTTATAATTCATCTTGTTGCTATTTTTGTGATTTCCTTAGTACAGTTTCTTGAATGGGATAGGTTAATTTTTCTTCAGCGTACGCAATTTGAAATATCTTCTGTGAATTTGGCAAGTTCATCTGTGAAATGTACCTACAATATTTGATTTACTAGGGTCTCATATCTTCCACCCTAGTTATTCTTTCAGTGTTTGTCTTGTGGGTTACTTATGCAATATAAGATTATATTTGTATGCAACTATACTGAAAAGTCCTTAACTGAGAATGTACATATGCCTGACTCAAGATTTCAGATTCCATTTGCCCTCAGCATTACAGGCTGCATCTATTATTTTTATAAAACTTGGACCGTAGGCCCTGGTTACCTCCAGGTTTCAGAGCAAGAGAAAAACAGGGTAAAGATACTTGAGAATTAATGTTTGTGAGACCTTGCTGTCTTCTACTTAGTTCTTGTTTTCCTGCGTGCAAACACCAGATTGTTGTGACTTTTAAAAAGTGCAAATGTTGTGGAAATGACTGTGTGCCTTCTGAACCTTTAATTGAAACTAATGAGATTGCCAAAATGATAGATGAAGGAAAAGGATTGCATTTGTCTAATGCCTTTTGCATTCTCAATGTTCCAATTGCTTCATAGCCAATTAGTTACTTTGAAAGTGTAGGTGCATGCAGCAGAGAACTGATGCACTGCAAAGTCCAACAGTCAGCAATAAGGCAAACAATCAGTTAATCTAGGAAACTCATGGAGTAATGAAATTAGACCACACAGATGTTCTTTTTATGCCTTTGCAGTAGGTGAGACTAAAATTTCTGTGGGAAAATATTAAGGTTTTTGCCACGTGAAGCAATTTGTACTATTTCCAGCCTGCCATGTAGCATTCAACATCTTCTTGTTAGAAAGTACAAAATAAACTAATTCATGACTAGTGTTAATTTCCTAAAAGTCATGTGTAAAATTTCTTAGACTTATACATATTGCATTAATATTCCTAATGTGTTTCCAGATTGTTGTGGCACTTGCAGAAACTGACTGCCTGGATCCGAGGGTCTTCTGTACCAGATGTCTTGTAAGTGACCATCAAAACAAAAATAGTCAGACTAATAAGTGAAGTAGAATTACTCTGGAACAGCCACTGACAATTTTGTATTTCTGCTAAAAATGACATTCAGAAGCAATTACAGCATGGCTCCAGATCTAAGTCAAACTTCTGGAAAGAATCTCTACAACATATTCGGTTGTCAGTCATTTTCTTCCTTCCGCCATCTCCCTTTGTACTAATTTTTCCCACCCCTATCCTTTACATCCCTCCTTCATTGAGTCCTTGCTTTAAAATATGCTTTTCGAGGCCCTTACAAAATGGCCTTTTTTAAAAAAGTTTGTTTACCCTCAGTCGCACCAATAACTTTTAATTCACCAATAACGTAAACCTGAGAAATTATTTATAAGCTGTATTCTGATCCTTCTTTCTTGCTCATTGCCAGCGACTACTCTTCTGAGTCTTCCTGCTCTCCACAAACTGCAGTGTGGCTTTGTACAATATCTAGTTACCGTAGTGTTGCCTTTGAGTTAAATATAGATTTTTATCACTACTGCATTAGCTTTCTGGAATTGGCGTGGCTCTCGTGTTCTCTCTGGTTTCAGGTAGCAACAGATAAAACCCTCTTATAGTAAGTAAGTTAAACTATCAACTATAAGTCCAATTTATTAATAGTAAACATTAACTGGCAGCATAAAGTAATTGCATTTCATGTGATGATAGGATTTCTAACTGCTTCTCCTTGGGCATACGAAAGCACATATCAAGAAATATTGTACTAACTCAATATTAGCATTTGCAACAAAGCTTGTATGTCAATTTATCATCCATTATGTATACCATGCCCACATAGACTGTTGTGCAGTGAAGAAGTTATATGACCTGAGAAGTGCTGTACAGTTTATCCTTCACTGTCAGCTATGGTGTAGCTATTCATCAGTGGATTGAAAAGGTAAAAAGCTGCCCTGATGAGAAATCTGTGGCCACCTGAAGAGGCAGTATATCGCATCAGCTGGATTCTTCACCAGCAAATACTTCTGGCAAGATCAACAGTTGATGTTTTTGCAGTTTTAACAAGTCCAATACTGCCAGACTCATCGGTATTAACGTGTAAATTTGTCATCGGTTGACGTGATTTTCCTTGAAAAATAAAGCCAGACACAACTACTGTACATTGTATCTCACCTACAGTAAACACATGTAAAATGATCATTTGTATCTCAAATAATAATAGCTAAATAAAATCAGAAATTGCAGGAAAAACTCAGCAGATCTGGCAGCATCTGTGGAGAGGAGGCAGAGTTAATGTTTCGTGCCCAGTGACCCTCCTTCAGGTGTTGCTGGAATTGTTGACTGTTTCCAGCAGTTTCTGATTTCCAACATCTGTAGTTCTTTTGTTTTTTGAATTGTTCACTAATTTTTGTCAGTAAGTCTAACATTGTTGAATTGTACCCACTTCCTGATTCTTAGAGATATGATTTTTTTTTTCTTCATCCATGGGTTCTGTATTGCTAGCAAGGCCACCATTTATTGTGTATTTTTTTATTGACCTTGAGAAGGTGATTATGAAGTGCCGCCTTAAACCATTGCAATCCACTTGATATGGGTACACCCAACATGCTTTTGGGGGGGTGGGGTGGGGTGGAGTTCCAGGATTTTGATGCAGCAACTTGGAAGGAAGGGTGGTTATGGTTCCAAGTCAGAATGGAAAGGCAACTTAAAGAACATCTTGCAGGCAGAAATGTTCCCATGTTGCCGTTGCCCTTGTCCTTCTCAGTGTTAAATGTCAGCGGTTTGGAATGTGCATTCAGAGAACTTTGGTGAGTTACTGCAGTGCACCTTGCAGATGAAGTCCATCAATGGTGGAGGGAGTGATTGTTCAAGGTTGTAGCTGGGGTGCAGTCAAGCAGGCTCCTTTGTCCTGGATAATGCCACACTTGTTGGGTGTTGTTGGATCTGCGCCCATCCAGGCAAGTGAGGAGTATTCCATCACGCTCCTAACTTGTGCCTTGTAGATGTTGGACAGATTTTGGGGATTCAGAAGGTGAGTTACTTGCTGCAGAATTCCAAGCTTTTGATCTGCTTGTGTAGCCACAGATTATAAGGCTGGTCCAGTTCAGTTTTTGAACAATGATTACCTCAACAAGTTAATAGTGGGTGATTCAACGATGGTAATATCATTGAAGGTGGAGTGGTGGTTAGTTTCTTTCTCTTCTTTGAGCTGACCATTGCCTAGTCCTTGTGTATTATGGACATTACTTACATATTTGGGATTTGTTAGCTCAGTAGGCTTGTCAGCCAGTTTGTGATCCAGAATAATCCCAACAGCGTTTGTTGAATTCCCACACTGACTGAAGTTACTCTCCATCTCAACCTCTCCCTTCGCCTGAGGCATTGTGATCCTTGGATTAAATCACCACCGGACATCTCTGTCTCTCATGAGAAAGCAGCCTTATGGTTTGGTCGGACTATGGCAGCTTTACCTTTACTTTCTTGCTTGTCAACCCAAACCTGAATATTGTCCAGGTCTTGCTGCATACAGACACAAATAGTTCTATTATCTGAAGACTGGTGAATGCAGCTGAATATTGTGCAATCATCAGTGAATATCCTCATTTCTAACCTTATAATGGAAGAAATGAAGATGTTTGGGTCCAGGATGCTCCCCTGAGGAATTCCTGCAGAGATGGTCTTGCACTGATAAATGAGCCTGTAGTAATCAGAACCATCTTCCTTTTGTACTAGGTATGACTGCAATGAGCAGAGAGTTTTTCCCCATCAGATTCTCATTAAACTCTAGCAAAACTGCAATTATCGATGCTAAACTGTATCAAATGCAGGAACGGTCACTGGACCTGAAATGTTAACTCTGATTTTTCTTCACAAATTCTGCCAGACCTCCTGAGCTTTTCCCGCAATTTCTGTTTTTGTATTAAATGCAGCCTTGGTTTCAAGGGCAGTCAGTCATTCTCGCTTCACCTCGAGTTCAATTCTTATGGCCATAGTTGGACCAAAGGTTTAATAGTCTCAGGAGCTGAGTGGTCTGAGCAGAAGTCAAACCTTCCTTTGCAAGTGCTGCTTGACAGCATTATCAACAATCTGTTTAGTGATGATTGAGAGAAAGCTGATAGGCTAATAATTGAGCGGGTTGGATTTGTCTGTCTTGCTGTGTATAGGACCTATCTGGGCAAATTTTCACATTACTCGGTAAATAAGTGTTGTAGCTTTGGTGGCACACTTTGACTAATGGCACACCTAGTTCATAAACGTAAGTACTCAGTGCTATTGCTAGAATGTTGCCAGTGCCCATAGTTTTTGCAGTATTAGTACTTTCAACTGTCCTTGATATTACATGGAGTAGATTGAATTTGTGATGCTAGGGACTTCAGGAAGAGGCTAAGATGGATCATCCACTTAAATGTATCAGCTTTGTCTTTCGGACTGATGTGCTGAGCTCCCTCGTGGTTGAGGATTGGGATTTCTGTATAGCCACCCCTTCCTATTAGGTGATCAAATATCCCATACCAATCACACCTGGATGCGGCAGGACTGTAGAGGGTTTTAGTCTCTTCTATTGGTTGTCAGTGATTATTCTTACACGCACTGTTTGCTTGGATGCTATGCAATTAGTCCTGTTTTTTTCATATCAAGTTGACACCTCACTTTTTAGGTATGACCCCTGCACTCTTCCATTAAACTTATATGATTGTATTTTTTTGTCATCAATGTACCTTATCACCCCTGCACTGAAAACCTTTGCAATGTAGTTATCAGAAGATTTGAAAAAGATTGGTTTGTTAAGATATGTTTGTTGACTTTCAGATCCGCAAACCCCTCCGATCCAAGCACTGTGGTGTTTGTGATTGTTGTGTGGCAAAGTATGATCACCACTGCCTATGGATTGCAAGTTGTATTGGTGAGTTTATTTTGCATGAGGATATTAAAGGTGGCAACCGTGCAAGAAGGCTTCTAAATCCAAATTAATTTTGGCAATGGTTTATTTAAAGCTCTCGTCAACGTTCAGAAAGGGGCTAGTGATGAGATGATGAAATCTTTACTTGGTAACTGAGTGTATTTAACCACAATAACCCTTCCAGTGATCTTGTAAGCCATCAAGGCCAATCGTTTTACTCTTGGTTTTCTGCTTAGTTTTCCTTCAACATTAGAGCTGCATAACAATATTCCCTAATCAGTTGTCACTCTTCATATTTTTCTCAGTTACGGCTTCTGTTTTATCATTCATTCTTGCTTGCATATAAGCTAGAGTTCTCATAAGGCACGTTCTTTCTGTAAGCGGTGGTCTTCAGTCTTCTACGTGAAGGCCAATGTGCCAGATTTTGCCGGCAAAAACACAGTATGAAAGTTTTCATGGTTTTTTTTTAATAGAAATGTCCAATATGAAATTTGAGGTTCTTAATCATTTTCTCTCTCTTCTCATTCCACGTTTGGGTTCACTCTTTTGCCAGAAAATTTGCAGTGAGCAGGGTGAGGTAGTCTACGATATAGGATGTATATACTTTATGTACCAACTGTGCTGCAACTTTCTTGACCAGCACCAGTGTACGGAGGAATTGAGCCTAAACCGCTTTCTCTTGCTGTTCCTGATGCAATCCGAAAGCTTGTCTCAAAAGTCATCTCCTGAAATTTGTTTTTCTTTATTCATTCACGGGATGAGGGCGTTGCTGGCTAGGCAGCATTTATTGCCCATCCCTAATTGCCCATAGGGCAGTTAAGAGCTGTGGGCCTGGAGTCACATGTAGGCCAGGTGAGGATGACTGTTTTTCTTCCCTGAAGGACATTAATGAACCAGATGGGTTTTTCTGACAATCGACAATGGATTCATGGTCATCATTAGATTCTTAATTCCAGATGCCTATTGAGTTCAAATTCCACCATCTGCCGTGGTGGGATTCAAACCTGGGTCCCCAGAACATTATCTGGGTCTCTGGATTAACAGTCCACGAGGTCATCGCCTCCCAAATAATTGTGTTTATTGTGATGTAGTTGGTTCTAAAATATTACATGAATCACTAAGAAGGGTAATAACCTGAAATCATATTCCTATATGGTGATTAAAATAGATTATATTTAAACCAGAGATTAGTTATCCATCTCCTAACCTTTATTATGTCTTTCAGCAGGCTTGGCTCACCAGTTGCAATGGTGGTAAAATAGCAGTACAGGTACTACGGTGTAGAACTGTATCTGTTGACCCCTCTTTCATGGCCAAGTGCTGTGCTATCCAGCTCCATAGCCAAGATCTAACAAAATTCTTCCAGTAGGAAAGAGCAAGTTCTGGTATTACTACTGATAAGTGTTGGACTTGTGACCCTGTTAAGACCCAATGTTCTTTTTCTCGAGTGAATAAGTTCCATTTTGCCCGAATTAAATTGGAAATTTTGCAAAAGCAAAATGCCAAGGATGCTGAAATATGAAATAATAACAAAAGTGTTGGAAATACTCGACAGGTCAGGCTGCATCCCTAGATAGAAACGGCGTTAACGTTTCAGGTCTGATATTTTGTCAGAACTTTGAATATTTTGCATATACGTGTATAAATTAGGAGCAAGAGAAAGTCACTGTCTTTTCAGGTTGATCTGCCATTCAGTAAGTTCAACACTGATCGGCTCATTCCATATTCTTGTCTACTCTGATAACCTTTGCTTTCTAAGAATCTATCTAATTTTGTCTTTAAAATACTCAAGGTCTCTCGTTTCATCAGCTTTTCACGAACAGAGTTCCAAACAGACTGGAGCCTCTCTGAGAAAAGAATTTTCCTTATCCCTGTAGTAAATGGACACCCCCTTATTTCATGATTCTCCCAGAAAAGTACGATCCTTTCCATATACATACTTCCAGAACGTCTCAAGGATCTTTGCTTCCAAAGTCTTTACACCTTTCCTTAAATAAGGAAACAAATACCCTACAGTACTCTAGATGTCTCTACCAATGTCTTTCTTAACCAAAGCATCTATGTGGTATTCGAGATAACAAGATGTAGAGTTGGATGATCACAGCAGGCCAAGCAGCATCAGAAGAGCAGGAAAGCTGACGTTTTGGGTCTGGACCCTTCTTCAGA
>JAHRHZ010000063.1:8052756-8073489 GCA_024137785.1 Ginglymostoma cirratum
GGGTTTAGGCCCGAAACGTCGAGTTTTCCTGCTCCTATGATGCTGCTTGACCTGCTGTGTTCATCCAGCCCCATGCTTGTTATCGCAGAACTGTTGTACTTGTGTTTTGAACTTGGCTCTATAATAGCATACGTTGGAAGGTGAAATTGGCAGCATGAACAAACAGACTTGAAAAATAGCATCTACTGGTCAATTCCAATGATTGATAACTCTTGAAAGTACTGGGTGATTAGAAAATGTTGATTATCAGGGAACATGGACCATTTCTCTATTAATGAAAGTAAGCAACTATCATTAAACATTCGACAGACATATGTCTTGAACAAAGGCAGTTGAACGGGGGCAATATATACATTGTCTTTGCCAAGAATCTACAGCATAAGTTTATTTAAAATTCACTCAGGGGATATAGGTTGGAAGTCTAAAACCAGGGGACACAATTTAAAAATAAGTGGGAGAATGGTAACCAATAAGGAGATTCTACTTTACACAGATGGCTGTGAATGTTTGGAATTCTCTACCATAAAAGGATGTGGAGGCTTTTGTTTAAAGGTGAAGATTGATAGATTTCTGACTTTTGGAATGCAGCATTGAAAATTCTCGGCCAGATACTAAAAAACATTTTAAGAAATAATAAAATGATTAATTCTTGCACAAATTTAGATTTTTTGGAGATGTTTGCAATTTTCCTATGGCAAACTGCCTTAATGGATGCAGTTTCTAAATAAAAAATGGGGTGTGCATGGTCACGGTTCCTGACTACTACATTTACTTCTGAAGCATTATCCTGCATCATCAACACTGAACATTCTCCAGCATTTTTAATCTAATTGTTTCAACTTGCTATTCTCACAATGGATTTTTTAGGACAATAAATTTGGGATTTGCTAATAACCTCATCGAATATACATCAGTTAAATAAACACAGCCAGTGGTCTCATTACCATGAATAAACAATACACACTTGCTGTAATTTTACATTTAATTATTTTAACTAAAACAATTCAATATGTTCAGTGAATAAATTGAGACAGAGAATTCTGTAATTAACACTAGGGGTTTAATTTTGTCAATGGTTAACATGATCGCATTAAATTCCCATCTGTAATTTTTACCTGTGATTACTGGCCCTCTCACTTGACTTAACAATGCAAAAAACAGGGCTTTACTAAGTAATGTGAAGTTAAGCAATCACCATGTGTTTAGTGCTTGTTGGGTGAGATTGATCATTTCAGTTTTTTTCATATGTTATGTCACACTTGCAGGGCAGGTGAGACTTGAACCCAGAGCTTGTGGTCAAGAGGTAGGGCCACTACCACTGTACCACAAAAACTCCAAGTTTGATCACCTTATACTTTGTTGTCATCAAAATTTGTTATTGCTCTTTCACATTATTTATAATGGCTCATCGGTTCCTATTTTACATTTGGAAATGAATTGCCACCCACAGAAGATCAATTTCTTTCCAGATAAACCTAAGTCTTAACTCAATTTCTACTCCTTATCACGATGAAGATGTTTGATATTCGACCAGTAAACATAGGAGCAAAAGTAATCTGAACAAAACCTTAAGCCTGCTCTGTGTCTCTAGATCATGTTTAGAATTAGAAATAGAATTAAGTTTATTGTCATGTTGATCAGTAGTTAATCAGACAATTCTTCCTTGTTAGAAAAAGAAATAAACCTGTCTTTGCAATCTCACTTTGGAGCTTATCTTTAGGTAAGTTAAGAAATTGGGGAAGGAAGCTGTGCATTATGAACTTTCCACCTTTGTGAATATGCCCCTTGCATACCAGTTAATCATGAAGTTTAGATGTGAAGTCTGCATTATGGAAATTTAATGCTGGACTTGCACGCATAGGATGGAATTTATTGGCAATCAGGCTTCGATTGGTCAAGGTGTTCCCATAAAAAATTCACCAGTTAATTATGACCAACAGTTAACTACCAAGCTTTGTTTAAATTTTACGTCAGGTTGTTTGAACTCTGACTGGTCATGGCATTGCCCTGAGAAAGTAACTAGAGTGCATGATGAAAATCTTTGCCAAAATATATTACTTTTCATCAATTCCCAAATGAAATGAGACCTTAAATATTGAGAATGTAAATGGAGTAGGGGCAACAGAAAGATCTTGATACACAGATTCACATAATTGGTGGCACATAAGAAAACGGGCCATAAAACAAATGAATCGAATCTTTAGTTTATATCAACGTGCACATCAGTATAGAAGCATGGATGGACTGTTAAACTGAAATAAGACCTACATGAAGTTGCAGTAACCATGTAGACTTGGGTATCTCATTTAGAAAGGTTACATCAACAAAGAGAGGATGCTGCCAAAACTGAGGGACTACAGTATTACTTCAGGAATGAGAATTTTCCACAAGAACTGAAAAGGTTAACGGTGGTCACCTGACAAGCTCTTTGGGGTAACAAGGAGTTTTGATGAGGTTAGTGGTGACACATTAAAGTGTCACCAATCAATTGAAATAATGAGATGGCACGAATTTAAGACAATCATAAAAAGAATCAAGAGGTTAGAAAGCACGTCTCATGCAGACGGTGACTAGAATGTGGAATTCCCAGTCATAAACCATTGTTGAAGAAGAGACCATAATTTATTTTAAAAAGGAACTAGTTACTCGAGAAAATTCAATATTAAAGGAGGATGTTGAGTGAGCAGAACAGTGGAACTAAGTTAAATGGATCATAGAGAGAAAATTACCAGCATGGATCTGACTGACTGATCTGCTTGTTTCTGCTTCATAACATTTTATGGTAATATTTGGTCGAGTTTAAGCCCATTTATATGTAATAACTTATCTAATTAGGTTGTAATTCTGTCAATAATTTAACCTACAAGGGTTATAGGTATTTTAGACATGGAACTGTAGTTATACAAATTTAATTATAAGTTTGCAGTGATTCCTTTCAATCGGAACCTATCTTCAGCAGCCAGGTTAATTTATGTCCTGAAGTATCTTGCAACAGGTATTATAATTAGCCAAACTAGTTAGATGTTCCACATTTACAAGATAATCTGGCCCACTATTGCTTCTATCACTGACTGCTAGTTGACATTCTAAATACTGTTTATTTTTTAAAGAGCTAAATATATGAGGCTCAAAATTACTGATAATAGTAGACGAGTATTCAAAGCAGTCTTAAAGTTATAAAAGAGAAAGTATTTGAAATATAAAACAGACTGATTAACATCAAGGAACAGTGAGAAAGAAAAACAAGGTTAAAAATCGAAAGAGCTGCACATGTTGTAAATCAGAAACAAAAACACAAAATGCTGGAAAAGCTCAGCAGGTCTGGCAGTATCTCATAGAGTCATAGAGTTACAGAGTCCTACAGCACGGAGACAGGCCCTTTGGCCCAAACTGTCCATGTCGACCAAAATATCCATCCATTTCCCTGCACTTAGCCCACATCCTTCTAAACCTTTCCTATCCATGTATTCATCCAAATGCCTTTTAAATGTTGTTAATGTACCTGCCTCAACCACTTCCCCGGCAGCTTATTCCATATGCGTACCACTCTCTGTGAAAAAATTTGCCATCCCCCAGGTTCCCATGTTTTCTTTCCCCTCTTACCTTCAACTGATGCCCTCTAGTCCTCCATTCCCCAACCCTGGGAAAAAGACTGTGTGCATTCAACCTATCCATGCTTCTCATGATCTTATACTCTTCTATAAGGTCCTCCCTCAGTCTCCTAGGCTCTAAAGAAAAAAGTCCTCACTTGTCCAACATCTCCCTATAACTCAGTCCCTTGAGTCTTGGCAACATTCTTGCAAATTTCCTCTGCACTCTTTCCATTTTAATAACATCCTTCCTATAGCAAGGTGACCAAAACGGAACACAATACTTCAAGTAACTCTTCTTCAGAACTTCAGCAAAGGATAGTATATTTACACATATGACTTTGCTATTCAATGTAGGCGCTAACTAAGGTAAAGCATAGATTGTTTCTATTACAGTAACATGCAGAGTAACAGTATCCAAAATATTCAGTGAGCCACATTTGGTTTATAATTCCTTACTGACTATACCAAAAACAGGCAACTTTTTTTTGTACTGGAAATAACACTTGGAGCCTCAGAGAATGGTAATGTCTCCAAATTGTTCCCTGTTTAATGAGCTAGAAATTTTTAAAAAGGCCAACAGACTGTAAATTTTTAAATGAAAATAAATATCACAAATAATGAAAAAACTGGAACTTTCAAGGAGTGCAAAATGAATATTGTAGTCTGTAAATAAAAACAGTAGGCTAATGTTTTGGCCAGACAGCCAAACCTACATGTTCTTCATTTGCTAGGGAAATGAGATAAAGAAAAAAGGCAGGGAAGGAAGAAAAGGTGGGGAACTATTCTGCTATTGCCCACAGCCCACGATCCACCTCAGGACGGTCCACTAGAAATGATTAGGATATTACATATTGAAAATATTCTACTGATATGAATGAACATATGCAAATGACATGCTAATGATGGGAAGATGTCCATGATCTACTTCGCATCATTAACCTCATAGCAACGGAGGACACTAGGAATATTGGTTAATTCCCAGTATATAGTAGTTGCTATGGCAATCAGAGAGGGATTTTATATTGCAAATCTTCTCAAGTATAATGGATTGTCGGTCAATTGATTACTTGCTTGCTATGCCAGAAAAAAGTACATTAATGTCATCAATTAATAAAAACTATATGGATTCATATAACATCCTTTAACATGATAAAAAACCTCCTAAGGTGCTTTGCAGGAGTGTTATGAATCAAAATTTAAGATTTCTGAGAAAAGAGACTTGTTAAAATTTTTCACCCTGCTCTCATCAGGACAGAATTGCAAGAATGCCAGATCTCAAAGGAAACTATAAATTATAGATAGGATCAGACAGCCTGAATTTACGAAAGTGAAATCATGCATGACAAACCTACTGGAATATTTTGACGATGTAACTAGTAGAGTTGATAAAGGGGAGCTAGTGGATGCGGTTTATTTGAACTTTCAGGAGGCTTTTGATAAGGGCTTATGTAAAAAATTAGCATGTAAAATTAAAGTGCAAAGTGGTGTACTGACTTTGATAGAGAACTGGTTAGCAGACAGGAAACAAATGGTAAGAATAAATGAGTCTTTTTCCGAATGGCAACCAGTGACTAATCAGTTACCACAGGAATCAGTGTTTGGATCCTAGCTCTTCACAATATTCATCAATAATCTGAACATAATACATCTAAGTTTGCAGGTGACACAAAGCTGGATGGAAGGGTGAATTATGAAGAGGGTGCAGAAATGTTTCAATGTGATTTGGACAAGTTGAATGAGTTGGCAAATGCATGACAGAAGAAGTGTAATGTGGATAAATATGAGGTTATCTAGTTTGGTAGCAAAAACAGGGAGGCAGATTATTATATAAATGGCGATATATTGCAAAAGGGAAAGGTACAGCAAGATGTGAATGTCCTTGTACACAAGTCACTGAAAGTAAGCATGCAAATTCAGTGAGCAGTGAAGAAACTAAATGGGATGTTGGACCCTTCGTAGTGAGAGGATTTGAGTACAGGATCAGGGATGTCTTGCTGCAGTTGTGCAGGGCCTTCATGAGACCACACTTGCAGCATTGTGAGCAGTTTTAGTCTTCTTGTCTGAGGAAGAATATTCTGCCCAGACAGGAAGTGGAACAAAGGTTTACCAGACCTTTCCTGGGATGATTGATAATACAAAGAGAGAGGGGGTCATTTAGGACAGTGTAGTGTAGTATGTTCACTTAGATTTAGAAGATTGAGTGGGATCACATAAATACCTATAGAATTCTAACAGAACTAGATAGGGTAAAAGGTGAAAGGCTGTCCCTAATGACTGGGAAGTACAGAACCAGAGGTAACAGTGTAAGGGTACAGAGTGAACCATCTGGGAATGAGAAGGGGAGATGCTTTTTCCATCCAGAGAGTGGTGAGCTTTTGGACTTCTCTGCCACAGAAAGCAGTTGAAGCGAAAACATTGAATATTTTCAAGAAGAAGTTGGATTTTTTTTGGGACTAAAGGGTACGGGGAGAAAGCAGGAACAGGGTATAGATTTGGGCGATCAGCCATGATCACATTGAATGGCAGAGCAGGCTCCAAGGGCTGAATGGCCTACTCCTGCTCCTACTTTCTATGTTTCAATATTACTACTATACAGGAGAAGCAGGTGCTGAATGGTTGGTAAATGAATTATGATTTATAGAAGCATTGCCATGGAGAAGCTACCGGGGAATAGTTAACTACCAACTTATATTTAAATTCCACTCTGTTTGGCTAAGGTGTTGCCATGACAAATGTATGAGGCAGATACTGAGCCAAATAAGGTGGTATTATGAAAGATGTCCAAAAGTTTGGTCCAAGATGTGTGCTTTAAGGAATATCTTAAATGAAGCGAATATCAAAGTTTAAGACCTAGATTGCTGATGCCTCAACCACTAATGGTGCAACATTTGAAATTGGAGATCGCCCAAGTCCAGGACTACACCCAAACAGAAAATATCAGTTCCATTTGCCATCATTTCCTGTCTCTTATTTTTATCGGAGCATGTGTCTTGAATATTTTACAGTGCAAATGTCATCCTGTCCATTATAAAACATTTAAGTTATTATAAAATATTTTTGTTTTGATGAATCAGGTGCCAAACTAATGTTTGAAATTAAGAAGGCATTAATGAAACAGACACTTACAAATAGATGGCACTTTAACTGGGTACAGCTTTCAATAAAATACTAGCCAATAAATCAGGCAATACGGTTCACGATTGACAAAAGATAGGAGTGTAGTACTTTTTCATAGAAATTATTTGTCGACGTCACATTTTACATGCACACATCCAATGTCACAGCAAATTAATGCAATTTTGTTGAATAATTCAGCAGGGTTATCTGACACATCTTTAAGCATGGACAAATTATGTAGCAACTTTGGTCAAATTGCTTTATAAAGATTGTATATTTTGTATTGTGAATTTTGTATATTTCTTGTTCCTTGAAGGTGGAATTGCAGGTCGACAGGGTAGTGAAGAAGACTTTTGGTATGTTTGCTTTTATGGGTTAGTACAAGAGTTGGGACATCATATTGCAGCTGTACACGACATTGGTGAGGTTATTATTGGAATACTGTGTTCAGTTCTAGTCTCCCTGATACAGGAAAGATGTTGTTAAACTTGAAAGAGTGTAGAAAATATTTACAAGGATGTTGCCAGAGTTGGCGGGTTTGAGCTACAGGGAGAGGCTGAATAGGCTGGGGCTATTTTTTCTGGAGCCTCGGAGGTTGAGGTGGTAACCTTATAGAAGAATAAATAGAGTGAACAGTCAAAGTCTTTTTCCCAGGGTAGCAGAGTCCAAAAGTAGAACTAACAGGTTTAAGGTGAGTGGGAAAGACTTAGAAAGGGGGCAACTTTCTCACACAGAGAATGGTGCATGTATGGAATGAGCCACCAGAGCAAGTGATGGAGGCTGGTTCAATTACAACATTTAAAAGGCATCTGGATGGGGACATGAATAGGAAGGGTTTAGAGGGATATGGGTCAAATGCTGGCAAATGGGACTAGGTTAATTTAAGATACCTGGTCAGCATGGACGAGTTGGACCAAAGGGTCTGTTTATGTGCTGCATGATTCTGTGACACCATAACTTCAGAAATTGGTCATCCATTATCCTGGACACAAGGACCAGTAGCTAAGTTAAAAATGATAATGAGACTTCCTGCTCCTACAATGCTGCTTGGCCTGCTGTGTTCATCCAGCTCCACACCTTGTTATCTCTAATGAGACTGTGTATTCATTTCTAATAGTTATTAATTATTATTTTCTGAACCTTGGCTGTCACTGTTAACTTTCTGCAGTAGGTATTTCCAAATTCATTAAGTACAAAATTGAGACTATAAGCCATAGTTTGTACAGTGGCAGATCTTTAAAACTATAGTACATATAATTAAATCTAGATCTAATATTAATCTTCTAGTAGCATTTCTCATATAACCCATAAGTGACTTCAAAGGTATATGTTTATCTGAAGATTCATATTTAAGTGACACACAGCAGGAAGATATGAATCCACTAGATGTTGGGGATATTTTTCGCTATAAAGTAATGGTTTTGCAGTCAAAGTTCAATGAGAGGAACACACCGGTCTGCTTGTGAAAACGATTTGCTGCGTTTATTTGGGATTAAGGGGGGAAATAAACTGTTAATTGATAACTGGAAGACACAGCTTATTTCAAGTTTGCCTGGCAAATACCAAGGCAACACGGGCTCATTAGTTCAGACATGCTTTGATTAATTAAAAATTATTTCTAGATGCTCGTTAAACAGAATGCTTCTCACAGTTTGTCGGAGAGTGGGACTGTGCTAGTGATCTGAATGGCGATGATTGTCATTACAGGCACGGGGTGCTCTGACAGCACCCACTCCCCATGTACCACCCAACAGCCGCGATTTAAACTGCTGTAACAACAAACCCCTGAGGACACCAAGAGAGACGCTGCATTGTATAATCACAGGCTGAGTGCTTGCAGTACAGTCCGATTGCTCATGACATCATATATCAAAACACAGCGAACAAATCGCACTCCCCTCTGTCAGTCTGTCTCTGCAGATTTCGGCTGGTTAGAGCAGGAAGCCTTCCGCTATTCAGAAGCGAGTGCATGCAGAGGGGAAAGCAGCAATGAAGCTTTTCTGTGCCGGTTACTTTTTGCTCCTCTTCCCTGCCGTTGCTCTCAGTACGAGGTGGGTGAGATATCATTTCTCCCTGTATTACTGTAAACCATTAATGACTGACTACACTGAATTCCTCGTTGCACTCAATCATGCTGAGTCTCGGGGCAAAGCTCAGAGCTAGATGTTGGTGTAATTCATGATACAATATTAAAGTTGTATCAGTGATTTGTAATAGTTGGTTTGAGCTGGTAGGACTCCAATATTTTAATGCCTAAGTGCTTTCATATTAATCACAAACTTAATTGTTCTTTAAGATCCCTGCAGAGGTTCGTTTTCTTTTTTGTTAAGAAAAGCACGTTATTCCTGACGGTGTACTGAACATTCTCTGACGATGTTCCCAGCACACGAATGATATTATTGTTCAAAACCGCTTCGGGCAAATAAATTGACAGGGTGCAAGTGGCTTTAACTTCCTCAACTTAAAACCTTCACGTTTTTAATGCTGTTGTCAAACTGTCGCGATTCTAACATAGTCCCGTTTAATGCATTACAGTTGAAATTAATTAGCAATTATTAGGAAATTAGTGGGTACTGGCGTATGGCTCCACACAATCAATTTGCTGATTTTTTTTTTGATGAATTGAAGTTGTGGAGTATGTAGCTGTAAAAGCGGTGAGCTGTAGACGTACAGCCTTCCAGTGATAGCCCCCTCCCTAACCACTACACGGCGATTTATTAAAGTTACATTGTCCTCGCGCAGAAGATCTAAACAAATCGATACGAATGTATCATCGATCATCAACTCCATCACCGTGAGGCTGCAGCCACTTCCCCCGTCCCAAATAATTGCTTTCGCTTAGATCAGGCACCCGTTAAGATACTGACTGCATCAGGAATGAAACTGAAGGTGTCGCTTTTGTTATTTTTGTGGTCAGGAGGTCTCATCTTAACTTCGTATCGTGGCTCCAGAAACAGAGTTTCTGAATGTAATATTTTAAAGACAGCTGTAAGCTCTGAAAAGTAAACGTGCTTCAAGGATGATGAGTCCAAGGCACTTTTGGAAGCATAGTGGAGAGTAGAGTTTAAACCAAATGCATGATATGCCTTCATTAAGGGGGAACAACACGCGCGGTCCTCTCTCTCTTCCTATTTGCCTGTTCTTGCATTTGTTTAGTTTACCACCAATTTCTGAAAACATGCGAGGGAAATAACTACTTCGTAAAAATTGATTCCACTGGGCTATTGTTTCTACCTGCATTAACAGCAGAGGCTAAAGATTAAACTATCGCTACTATCCTCGTGATCAGAATGAACTTCTGGGCGTTTGGATGGCTAATTGATAGCAGTAATCACCATGATTGATCAACCCTGTGTTTGTTTTTTTTAAATGCAGGAGCTGAGAACAGACCAGTTCTTTCAGAAGGCAACTCTTAAAACCTTAGAAAGCAACCAAGTTCCATTTTAATTTGTGTGGTCGGGTGAGGGGAACAAATGTGATTTTAATTCCTCCGGTTAAACACTAATTTGCTTTAGTGTGCATATTCCCCTCTACTGTGCTGTCTTACACAATTTTCTTGGGGATCTCTGGTGTTTTCCTTGTTGCTGTCTCTAGCCAAATGATGATGGCTTTGCATGAATGCTTTCTAAGCAAACTGCTCAGAGATTTCATAACACACACACACACACACCCCCAAATCTCTCTAGAGCAGGCAGGACTTGAGCCCTGGCCTCTGAACCTTGAGATAATGCTACTGCACAGTAGAGTCCCTTTTCTTTACATATACTTAGTCTCGTTAGATAGATGTGGCCTTTAATTAGGCAAAAATAATCAGACAGAAAGGTTATCGGATGACATGTAGAAGGCAGATGTAAAATCTGATGCTAATCAGAGAGCATATCATCTAATCATCAACATAGATTTATGCCAATGAGACAGGCTCACACTATCAATCATGTCGGTCTTTTTCCCTTCAGTGTCACAATGATTCAAGATGTAAATATTTAATGCAGTGGAAAAATGTTCCTCATTTCCACTTTCTGTTCATCTAAGATGAAGGTTAATTCACTGTGCGAACAAAAAAAACCTGTCCTTTTTTTGAACACTGCTGTTCTGAAGAATTGGATGTAGCCTGGTGACAGTGCCTTAGATTTCTATAAATGCCTGTTTGATTTATTTGAGTAGAGTTTGTTCAAGAACAATGCATTTTGAGAGGCTTCATATACTTAACTGTTTGCTAATTTATGAGATTGTTAATGTAGGATCAGGAGTAGGCAATTTAGACCCTTAAGCTTAATTTGCCATTTAGTCAGGTCTTGTTTGATTATATGACCAGACTCCTGTTTGTTTTAATATTTCATACCTTAGAATTAGATGAGAAGAAATCTTTACTGTACCTGGGAAAGAAATGAAGTCAAGAATTTATGAATTGGACTAAAAGGCTTTAAGTATTGTGAAAAAGCAGTTTGAAACACCATCCAAACAATAAGGGAAGCAATCCACATTTCTGTCAGTCATTAATTTCTGTTGTGATCATTAGTCAAAATCTTCAACTTAATTTTGTTGGTTTTCAGTAACCAGAGGGGGGTTAAATTTTATGTTGTCTGAATCAACAGGCTATCATAAACACCAATGCTGAAATACCAGCCAACAATTAGGCTGATGCACCCCACCATCTCAGAACCAACAGCAAGATTCCTAGAATAGTCATTGTGCACAATGTTTAGCAAAATGCATTGTAACATTCCACCTACGAGGGAAACAGTTCAAGAAATGGGTTAAAATTTCTCCCAAAAAGGATTGAACTCAGTACTTCATAAAATCATCAAAAACCTTTTTAATGTTGTACATATATTGAGATTAATTGATTAGCTGAAAAAATTTTGTTATTAATTTGTCAATGTCTAGTTATAAACAATGATAATGTGACTGCAATGACATAATGAAGAGTGGTACCTATTGACATACAGCGTTACTGCTCCTGTCAAAAGTAGATTTAATGTCTTTCAAATCTTGTTTCTTACCACTTATGTTTGCAGAACAAATTAAATGTTATTGTCAACAATCATCTCACAATGGCTAATTACTAGAGATATGTGGCCCTTCCACATAAACCCACCAGCACTTCAAGGAAGTCGACCCAGTAGCTAAATTTTACAGCAAATTAATTAATTCTTTATGAAGAACAAAGTCATATCTGCTGTTCTACCCCGAGCATTGTATTTCAATCATTAACTGTTCAAACTCAAAATGAATTTGAGTAAGTGTCTTAGTTGAAATAAGAAAGAGATGCTGAAATTTCTGCAGGTCTGGCAGAATCTGTTTAGAGAAATCCAAATTAATATTTCTGGTCCGGTGATCCTTCCTCAGCACCAGTTCTGAGAAAGGGTCACCGGACCCGAAACATTAACTTTGATTTCTCTTCACAGATGCTGCTGGACCGGCTGAGCTTCTCCAACAATTTCTGTTTTTGTTTCTGATCCACAACATCTGCAGTTCTTGTGGGTTTTATTGTGCTGTAATTTCTGTCCCTTGCAGAATCTTTGGCACCGTTGTTTTGCTGATAATTATGTACTGCTGTTCCAAAATCCATTTTCACAAAAATAAACTTGTTAACCAGCACTTTTTAAATTCAACCACTTATCACTTTTCTGTCATTGACAGTTAACTTCCTATCTTGACTTTGTAAGATCTCACTGACAGTCAGAGGCAGATGAACTATAGTGTGTGAGTGCAACATAGAATGCTGGTTTCTTACAGTCCAAAACAATGTGAGTGGCTACTACAATTGTGATTATTCAATTTACATGACTGTTAAAATGCACAACTCTAACACACGTTAGATGAACTCTAGCAATCAAGTGAGGTGCTTTGTCACCGTTACAAACCGCTAACATGCAATCTACCAATTACAGTTTGATTAATTCTCTTCTATGTAAAGTAACCTAACAGTATTGATTTTTTCCTCCCTCTGCGCTGTTGCTGTGTAAAAAGAATCCTTCGTTGCTAATGTTGAATCTCACAAGCATCCCCTGCCCCCGAAAGAATTCTGCGGCAAAAATTCCTAAATATTTACGTGAGGATTAGCTGAAGGTTAGGAACATTCTACTGCTGTTTTTTTTTCCTGTTTGAAAAAAAATCTTATCAGCTGCTTTCCTCATTTGATGCGCGCACATTAACCTTCGGTTAGGATGGCCCAGGTGTAATCCTGTTGACAACCTCTGTTGCAAATGCAATTCCACATTCAGTTTTGTAAGGGAGCTGGTTGCTGGGAGGCACAAATGTCACAGTGCCCTTGATTTACCACAAAGCCTGGCTATTCATATCGATGTGGGACCTCAACTCGTAACTAATTACTTTCTGTACAGCATCAGTACCCCTTCAATATAAATATGTTGCTCTTATCTATAAATTTGTGAGGGTCCAGATATCCTATTGATATCTCGTTGGGATGAATTGATGGCCTGAATCTAATGTAGATGCTTGTAGTGACTGAAATTCTGGGTGATTTTACAGCTTGTCCAAATGCTAGAAGGAATCATTTTGTGCTTCTCGCCACTTGGAAGTGATAATACGTTGGGAGCAGCTTTAATTGTATCAGAGTAGAATCTCTGCCCCATGTAGTAGGATATGCCATTCCAGAGAGCTGCTGGCCAATTGTATTGAAGATGGGATTCTGAACCTGGGGGAAATTGAGTTAGTGTGTCTAGAAGACCACCGTGATAGTGAGAGTTTGAGTTACAGAGACCTGGGCAAGGGGAAAAGAGAGGTATATCAAAAGCAGGTACAACTCCCTCATGTTCCCATCCCTCCCCACTCCCCAGATATGCCCCTACAGCAGCCCATGCAGTGAAAAATACTTGACTTCACTCAGCAGAAGATGTTGGCAGAGGCTCTTCACTGACTGTTAGTTGTCTACTTAGAGCCATCAATAGACTTGAGAGCAGGCAGGCTACCTTTCTTTTGTGCTCCTCCACACCACCCCCAAACATAGGGGACTGGGTAGGTAGGAAGACTCATGAGGTGACAACATCCTTTATTTTACATGCCCCACCTTCTAATGTGACAGTGAAGGCAAGGAGCATTCGTGCAAAATTTGCTGTGTTTGCAGCCAAAGGACAATGTAATCGAACTTTGCACATTGTCTAACTTTCTTGAGCTGCAGAAACCTTGGCTAAAACTCTCTCGGTCCAGACGTTACAAAGGAACAGAACTGAGCTCATGGATGCAGAAATAAGTGCTAAGTATTTTCATTTTCAGTACATACTTTTTTTCATAGTCACTTGACCTGAAACGATTGTGTCCACAGATGTTGCCAGACCTGCTGAGCTTTTCCAGCAATTTCTATTTTTGTCGTACATTTTTCATCTAGCCATTAGAATCTTTTCATTATTGATATTTTCTCATCAACTCGTCCAGAGAGATCCTTGCATGCCTGTGGAGTTGGTGGGACCTGAACCCAGGTCTCCAGGCTTAGAAGTTAGACTCTCCACCAAAAGAACTCCTAGTCGCTTCATTATTGTGTATCAACTTGAGCACCAGTTTGTTGGGATTTAAGTGTTTGCAACTACGAAGCACCGAGTGGGGAAATGGAACTGACTGGTTTTCTATCATGGACCCAGGAAGGCTGAAAGGCTGCCTTCTGCTGCATAAATAACTTTTTTTTTTCTCATTGTCAATGTAATCTAGGTGCAAACTTGATCTATTCTTCCTCTAAACAGCAAGGAACATAATTGAAACATTATTTGGCAGTGATTCTTACAAGCATAGTGTCTTGTATTTAATCAAAGTATAGCCAGTCTTGTGCAACACTTTTTTTTTTGAAGCTAATCCTGAATCTACATCACCACCACCCAGTCGTAGAATGCAACAGTGTCAATTACTGTCTGTTAAGTATTGGCAAAAGTGTTTGAATGTCCCTTTTTTAAAGTGAATGACCCTCAAATTAAACTTTCTTTCAAATTTGATACATTGCTTTAAATTCATGGAAGTTGGTTTGGCAGAAATCTGTATGAATTTGAATATGCATGGGATTACAGGGGATATTGTTTAAATTGCAAAGTAACTCCGTTGATGATGAGTTTAATACTTGTTTTGAAGAATACATTTGTTCGTAATAAATGAGCTGTTTTTAAGTTTGTGAATGTGTGCTTAGCTGTTTTTAGTGATTTTTTTTTTTGAATAAGACATTTTGCACTTTTGGTATGGCTGATTAGAGTGGTTGAGCTTGATTTCCAGTGCAGTCCTCACTCCAGAGGTGTAATCCAAGATGTACAATAATTATAAAAGTTGCCAGAGCCCTACTGCACTACTGAACTGCTCACTCATTCGAGAGGGGTGACTGATAATGGTTTCACCTGAAAGTCACAATGCCTTACATGAGAGGATTGAAAACAAGCCTTTCAGCCGACTGTGCTACCTGATGCCCACTACTCTTAACCAAGGTAATTCAATTCCAAATGTGTGTGACAATATGGACAGGAATGAGGGTGATTTGAAACCCCAATTGTCTACCACAAATGTTTCCAATCAGTGCATTTTTCAAAAGGGAGATGTAATTCTTTTTAGTGCCAGAGCCTGTCTTGAATTAACGAACCAGAAATAAGAGTTTAAATATAGAGGATTGTTTATTCATTCACTTCCCCTGAAAATCTAATGCTTTGTCTTTACTCAGACCACTCCTACACACTCAATCTCGCAGTTGGAAGAGTATACGTTTCCAAGCCATGATCAATTAGGTCTTTCATAAACCACATCTTTGGCTTTTTTTTCAAGAAAAGCATTTGTTGCAGTCCCTATATTTTGACTCCCTGGGTGGTAATCCAGATAGATTTTAAAACCTGGTGCCACATAATATAATTATCATAGCAGTCTCCAGAAGTTAGAGATTTTCAGCAGGTCATGAATTTAGTAAATTGTAGTTTTATTTTTAAACCAGGCAGCCAGCCTTTTGAACTGATGGACTGGAAAAGGAGCAGGCTTGTGACTTTAAGATGTTGCAGTTTTTAAGGTGTAAATATTGCTGCCGTTTTTCTGCCCATATTCTGAAGTTGTTTCAAGCAGGCTGACTGGTTTCTCCCTGGTCTGTGAGGAATTATAGTTGTTTATCTGATGACCACTTTAATCAGGTGACTGTGTGATCAACAGATCTGCGCACCCAAAATGATTTGCACCTTGGAACCATTGCTACGCAGTACAGATAGTGATCATCCCCACCTACTCACTAGTTTCTCTGTACCTGTTTCTTTTCTGAGCTTCATGCTAGGAGATGGTAGTTTTAGGGTCTATCAAATGTTTGAATTTATCAACCAGCAAATAGTATTGTCTTGATTGTAGTCATACAGCACAGAAACAGACCCTTCCATCCAACCAATCCATGCTGAACGTAATCCCAAACTAAACCAGTCCCACCTGCCGCCTCCTGGCCCATACCCCTCCAAACTTTTCCTATTCATGTACTTAGAAATGTATTTTAAACATTGTAATTGTACCCACATCCACCACTTCTTCAGGAAGTTCATTCCATAATTCCACATGCACACTACCCTCCTGTGCATATAAAAAAAATTGTCTCATGTCTTTTTTAAATCTCTCACATCTGACCTTAAAAATGTGCCCCCAGTCTTGAAATCCCCCATCCTAGTGTTAGTGATAGTTGTCTTTTCCCTATCTATGCCTTTTCGTTATTTTATAAACTTCTACCAGGTTGCCTCTCGACCTCCTATGCTCCAGAGAAAAAAAAGAAATCCCAGCCTTTCTTTATAACTCAAACCTTCCATACCCAGCCCACTCAAGTGGAGATGCTCTACAAGTGGCCATTTAATTAAGAAATTTCCAGAAACTTGTAGTATGTCTGAGTCTATGCAGAAAATTTAAGTCCTCTGACCCTTGGCAGCCTCTGAGTTCCATTTTAACAAGGAAAGGCTGTTACAGATAGTTCTACATTGAACTAAGCTCCTGTTTAAATTTATGAATATGATGTTCAATTACTGGGCACGTCAGTGCGACATTATCTTTCTCATACCATCGAGCTGAGTAGCTCTTTGAGTCAGAAAGAACTTTGCAATGACCTAGCGGAACCTGACAGCTAATAATGATTTTGGTGTAATTCCAAAGGATTACTAATAGAGCCACAGCATATGGCAAAAAATCAATAAAATGTCAGTGACTGTAAAGAGGCCTGATCAGTGTAGTCATTGGAGGAGGGGGTGAATTAGTTAAAACAGAGCTCACCCATTTCCAGGACTGTTGTATTTTTTTAAAAAAAAATGTAGGTGGACAAAGCATTGGTTGGACTCTAACTAATGAGGCTTCATTAAATGTGTTCTAGATGAGAGACACATCGAACCTGAAAAGGGAGGCCAGTCATCACTCTCCACTTCAGCTTTGGGGCAGCACGGTGGCTCAGTGGTTGGCACTGCCACCTCATAGCGCCAGGGATACAGGTTTGATTCCAGCCTCGGGTGACTGTGCAACCTGGACGCGGACATTCTCCCCATGTCTGTGTGGGTTTCCTTCGGGTGCTCCCGCAGTCCAAAGATGTGCAGGTTAGGTGGATTAGCTGTGCTTAAATACCCATAGTATCCAGGGATGTGCAGGCTGAATGGGTTAGCCATGGGAAACGTAGGGCTACTGGGATAGGGTGCAGGGGATGTGTCTGGGTGGGATGATCTTCGGAGAGTCGGTATAGCTTTGGGCTGCTTCCATACTGTAGGGATTCTGTGATTCTATTCTGTGATATTCTGGACTGCTCCTCCAGGTATCACAGGGAAAATGTTTGCCTGTGCCACACCTTATCCCAATTCCTCATCTGCAGGATGAATACCATCCCTCCTGGATTGAGTCAGCTGTCTCCTGATGCCTCCTGACCACCTGTTCACCAAACTTCCATTCCACTTCACCACCTGTTGTCCACTGGAAGTGGTCAAGCTGCTGATAGCTTGCATTTGTTTGTTACAATCTGCCAAGCCTCCATTTCAAATTGCCGTGTTGTATGTGTACGTTACCTTTTTTAAAAGTGTTTGTCTCTTCTAAGGCGTCCCCACGCTGTACAGAATATTGTGGCCCTGTTTTAGGTTTGCAATCTGCACATAAACCAGTTGGTTTTCTTTTAATGTCTGCTTAATAACTTGTGATGTGTTTTACTGTTTCACATGAATGATGAGTGAGTGATTATAAACAATTATCATTTAAGTGACACCTCACTTTTACTGGGAGTTCAAATCAACTTCCTACTGCATATGGTGCCTATATTTTGAAGATCAACAGATATTTTCCTACAAAGGGTAGATTTGCATTCTGTCACATCACATCACGTTTGCAGTTCATGAGGTCAAACATTATACATGAATTAGCAAATGACTGTGCAGTGAGCTGTGTTGATTGTTCTTAAACCTGCAACTGGGTAAAAAGATTTTGAAATAATTCAGGTGCAAATAAAACTGCCAGATAAGAACACGCGAAAAGCTAAAGAAACATTCAATAGTCCACAGGTAAGGGTCATTCTCTCTCTGGTTTCTTGGTGATTTGATGTTTATGACTGACTGGAGTAATTTTTATCTCGATTGGACAGGACATTCAGTATAGAGTTGGGAAATCATGTTGTGGCTGTGTAAGACATTGGTGAGGCTTTTTTTGGAGTTTTGTGTACAGTTCTGGTCGCCCTGCAATGGGAAGGATGTTGTTAAACTGGAAAGGGTGCAGTTAAAAAGATGTTGCCAGGACAAGAGATTTGAGTTTTATAAGGAGGGGCTGGGATGTTTTTCACTGGCACGTCGGAGACTGAGCAGTGACCTTAGATTTACAAAAATCATGAAAGCCATAGATAAGATGGATCTAAAAAATTGTGGTGAAGTAGGGCTTCTGAACCAGGGCCTTGCTCACTCTGTCCACTTTTTTTCGTTTTTTTTTTTCTCTCCTTTTCTGTTTATTTTTCTTGCTTCTTGGTGAAAATCTCTGATCATGGCAACAGCATTGGTGGCACGAGAAGGCCCAGCAAGGAAGACTTGTGGTAGTGATGTCAGAGGTGAGTTGTGTTCCTGGTGGGATCTACGTCCAGCGCAGATTCACGGGGGCAGCAGGGGAGGTGAGCTTGGGCCCAGTACAAGGCCCAATAGCATCAGTAGCGGCTGCATTGGCAACATCCAGAGATGACTCATAGTGGCAAAGGTGTTATTGAAGGCAAGATGGTGCCAAAGAGTGGCAACCTTTTTGTTTCAGTGGTGGTGAAGGAGACTTGGGCCTTGTTCCTGGCCAGCAGGCCCATGGTAGAGCACTTAACAAGAAGGACTGTAAAGTTGGACACTTTCTTTATTTCTTCTTTTTCCTGCCTCTATATTCTTCTTTTTAGTTTTCCATGTTTTAAGATGGTGCCCGGAAGTGGTCACACACTACAACACCTTTTTATTCCCCACTGTACTTTTGTGACAATAAATATTTCAAATCAGAAATTCTGCATGACCAAGATTTGTTTTCCAGGGTTAGAGGAGCCCAAAACTGGAGGGCATAGGTTTAAGGTGAGAGAGGAAAGACGTAAAAAGTACTGAGGGGCAACTTTTTATAGGATCATAGAATCTCTACAGTGTGGAAACAGGCTGTTCGGCCCAACAAGTCCACACCGAACCTCTAGAGCATCCCACCCAGACCTACCTCTCTCTGAACACTATGGGCAATTTAGCATGGCCAATCCACCTAACCTGCACATCTTTGGACTGGCAGAGGAAACCCACGGAGACGTGGGGAGAATGTGTGGAGTTTGCACAGACAGACGCCCGAAGCTGGAATTGAACCCGTGTCCCTGGCGCTGTGAGGCAGCAGTGCTAACCACTGAGCCACCGTGCTGCCGCAGATGGTGGTGCAGGTATGGAATGAGCTGCCAGAGGAAGTAGTGGAGGCTGGCACAATCACAATATTTAAAAGGCGTCGAGGTGGGTATATGAATAGGAAAGGTTGAGATGTGTATGGGCTAAATGCAGGTAAATAAAATTAGTCATGTTTGGGAAACATGGTCAGCATAGACCAATTGGACCGAAGGGTCTGTTTCCATGCTGTATGACACCATGATCAACTTTTTGGATAAAATCACAAATGGAATGAGTCATGATGGAGTTAACAAACTCAGTGGAGGTATTGTTAGTAAAAGTAGAGACCCACCACTGGGACTGAACTGAGAACCAACTCCAGTTGAATTAGCGATGGGACCTTGAATGACAATTGCATACAGCAACCAAATAAATGTTTACTTTCCTTCATGTTTTGATTTATGTACAAAGATGGAAAAGGACTGTTTTGTAAAACCAAGGACTAGGGAAGGAATTGCTGCAGTCTTGGATGCAAGTTACCAGAGCTCATTGAGTGGTGTTTACGCTGTTAGTTTGCAAGCTGTAGGGGAAGTGGAAAAAGTTGGCACAGCACTGGAGTGTGAGATTCGCCTAGCAATAAATAACTGAATCATTTACTGCAAATATGACCAATTGTAAATGCTGGAAGTCATAGGCCTGATTATAGCTTTCCAATGTTTCTTAATAAAATATTCTGGCTAACATTCTTGTGTATTCTAATTTATCCTCCAATATTTGCTGTGTTGACCTGACATTCTTGCTGTTCCGTCTCCTCCTTCCCTCAATTCTGACAGTAGCCCCATCTTCCCCTTTTATGTTCGTGCAGCTGGGAATGCAGGAAACAACATTTCAGTGGTGAGATAAGCAACTAAAAGACAAAACATAGAGATCTATAGGAGAACAATGAATGAGAGCGGGGTGTGAAAATAAGAAAATCAATATGCAATGTGAAAACCTAAAACATTGTTGCAATCAGAACCCTGAATGAGCTTTCCCAATTCAATATGGCTCCAGACAGGATACCCCCAAATTGTTAATCTCCTGGGTGAGGAGGAAGGAGCTGGTTTCACTTGTGTGTTTTTTTTTTATTTCTTTGGTTTCTTTGCAACAACGTTAACAGGCCCTTTTTCTTTACCTTTAGCCCACCCCAACTAAACTTGTGTTTGAGATAACAAGGCGTAGAGCTGGATGAACACAGCAGGCCA
>JAHRHZ010000063.1:8073889-8097528 GCA_024137785.1 Ginglymostoma cirratum
GTCCAGACCCGAAACATCAGCCTTCCTGCTCCTCTGATGCTGCTTGGCCTGCTGTGTTCATCCAGCTCTACACCTTGTTATCTCGGATTCTCCAGCATCTGCAGTTCCCACTATCTCTAAACTTGTGTTTAGACAGGGGCCAATTGAACCAGGCTTTCTTGAGTTAACAATGAGCAAGTTTACGAATTAGTAAACATGAGAACTGCACCAATGCGCAAAGATTACAAGTAAGAGCTGAATCCAAATGACCAATTTAAAAGCAAGTATGAAGTTGGACAAGTTATGTCCGGTCAAGGAGGCAGGGATGAGAGGGACAGTTGGTCATGGGATGAGGCTGGGGGTGGGGAGATTTTGAAACTGGTAAAATCCACATTTAGGCCATTGGGTTGTAGGCTCCTGAGATGGAATATGAGGTGCTGCTCCTCCAGTTTCTGGGTGGCATCGTTGTGACACTGGAGGAGGCCCAAGAGGAACATGTCACCCAGGGAGTGGGAGGGAGACTTGAAATGGTTTTCGACTGGAAGATGATGTTTGTCATGAACAGAGCGCAGATGCTCTACAAAGCGGTCTCCGAGCCTCTGCTTGGTCTCACCGATGTAGAGGAGGTCATATCAGGACCAGTGGATGCAATAGACCACATTGACGGATGTGCAGGTGAACCTCTGTCACAATGATGCCACCCAGAAACTGGAGGAGCAGCACCTCCATATTCTGCCTTGGAAGCCTACAGACCAATGGCCTAAATGTAGACTTTACGAGTTTCAAAATCTCCCCACCCCTAGCATCATCCCATGACCAACCCTCCTTCTCATCCCCGCCTCCTTGACCTGACATAACCTGCCCATCTTCTTTCCCACCTACCTGCCCCTCCTCCATTTCTGAAGAAGGGTCCCAACCCAAAATGTCAACTTTCCTGCTCCTTTGCTGCCTGACCTGCTGTGTTCCTCCAGCTCCACACTTTATTATCTCTGACTCCAGCATCTGCAGTTCTTGCTATCTCAAACCAAATATATGCCTTTGGTCTCTGAATTGTTTGCAAAGTGCAAGAAGTGGAATGTTCATCTTGCTGCAGTGCAGGTTGCAGATAGAACTTGTTTTTGTATTTGAATTTTTGTTTGCATAATCGTAGGTTTTGTAAGCCATCTTGAAGTCCCTTTGTCCTGGTTTATTTTTAAACTGGTTTACAACACTTGGAATGAGAAAGGGTGACTATGGGATAGCTCTTTGACTGTGTCCTTCACAACGTGCCAACAGATGAACTCTGGCTGGTATAGACAAGAACAATTCAGTCGCACTAGCCCACTCCTCAACTGAAACTGGCTTTTTAACAACTTTTTGTATACTTCTGGGCAATAAAACAGGCATGTCTGCAATAACATGTCTGGGACAGCATGGTGGCTCAGTGGTTAGCACTGCTACCTCACCGCACCAGGGACCCGGGTTCAATTACGGTCCTGGATGATTGTCCGTGTGGCGTTTACACATTCTCCCCATGTCTGTGTGGGTTTTCTCCGGGTGCACCAGCTGCTTCCCACAGTCCAAAGACGTGCAGGTTAAGTGGATTGGCTCAGCTAAATTGACCATAGTGTTCAGGGATGTGCAGGCTAGGTGATGTAGCCAGGAGAAATGCAGGGTTGCAGGGATAGGGTAGTTGTGGAGGGGGGGCTGGATGGGATGCTTGTTGGAGGGTTGGTGTGGACTGATGGGCAGAATGGCCTGCATCTATACTATGGGGATTCTATGATGAAGTGGCTTTCTGCCAAAAGAGGAGAAATAGCTCCCCTCTTTATCTCATCTTTGTATGGTCTGTTTTGAGGTTTTCCAAACAGTGCGTGTGACATTCCATTGGCTTTACACAGGTCTTCTTCACCTGACAGTTACTGAATTTAAATTTTTTTTTTAAGCAATCTTCCTTTTTAAAATGCACCACATTTTTGGAATTCAAAGTTTGTTTTTTTTTTAAATAAACCTCCACAAAAACGGAGTTCTGATCCATCAGCATAGCAATGTGTGCTATGATATTGACACAACAGAGAGAGGTGGTCTGAGTTAACAAAAAAAGTTTGGGCAGAAGTGATAAATGCAAGGAGTTAATTGTAGCAGTGGAGCATGGACCCCTGAAGGTCCCTACGCCCTATGGTGGAGCATAAACGAAGAAATAATAAGAGCTTGTCAGAAAGGCATGGGTTTTTTTTTAAATATCCACTTATTGGAAAAGTCAGAGGCAAACATTGTCTAGATGACAAATTCATATAATTTTTTTTTTTGGGTTAGATTCTTTAGACAGCATGTTCTGGAGCTGACTAGACGACTGGTTGTACCAGAACTGGTTTTGTGTATTGGTGTAGAAATAATTACTGATCTTTATAATAAAGGTGGTAACAAGGTGTAGAGCTGGACGAACACAGCAGGCCAAGCAACATCAGAGGAGCAGGAAAGGTAACGTTTCGGGCCTGGACCCTTCTCCAGAAAAGGCCCGAAACGTCAGCTTTCCTGCTCCTCTGATGCTGCTTGGCCTGCTGTGTTCACCCAGCTCTACACCTTGTTATCTCAGAGTCTCCAGCATCTGCAGCTCCTACTGTCCCTTTATAATAAAGGTGGCTCTATTACAGCAGCCCTTAAATAATTGAGTTTTACTTTCAGGAGAGGAGTGTATCTGAAAATTTAAAAAAAGGAAATTGTGAGATCATTGAAGCAGAGCTGATAAATGTGAATTGGCAAGTTAGACCAAATGATGGGTCAGTAGAGTAGCAGATGTTTTAAGGGGATATTTCAGAACAGCACAGAATAGATACATTCCAGTGGACAAAAAAAAAGTCCAAAGGGGACACCTACCATCTGGTTAACCATAAATATTAAAGATAGCATCAAACTTTAAAGAAAAATATTACTAATTGTGTGGTGGCAGATAGCATACTTAAAGGTTGTACTGAATATTAAAAAAAAAAATCAATGAATGACCAAAACATTAAAAAGGAGGAAAAATTAGAACACAAAGAATGCTGGCCAGAAATATTTAAAAAAAGATTGCAAAGACGTAGAATGAATAGTTAGTTCACGGAGTGTTTGTTGGTTCCTGTAGAAAGTCAGACCAGAGAATGGAAAAGCAGTGAACGCAACTAACTCAAACAAGTGTTTTGCATTATTGCACACAATAGAGAATACAAGTAACATCCCAGAAGCAGGGATAAATCCGGTAATGGAAGGGCAGAGAAGAGCTCAGAAAAATCACAATAGCCAGAGAAGTGCTACACAGTAAAATTGTTGAAGCTGAAGTTGGCATGCCTGCAGTTCCCGATGGACTGCATCCTTGGGTCTGTTCAAGTTCGCAGAGGATAATCACAGAAATGCAAGCTCCTGCAAATGATGTTGGCAATCACCTGCAGAATAAGATTTACCTTCCAAACGAGTCTGCAGCTCAGAGTATTATGTAAAAATTTCCTATGGATCCTGGTCCTGCAGGTAATTAGATTGTCAATGATGGCACAGCCCTGTACTTCCCCTCAAAGCCCCCGAGAGCTCATCGTCTACGCACCAACAGCGTCACCCAGCAGGCTGTGCTGATGTGATGCCATTTCCTACCCTAAAAATAGTGAAGTTATCTTTGTTTATGCAGCAATAAAATGGGGGGGGGTGGCGGTGGTGGTGTGGGGCTGTATGGTTTTGTTGCAAATGGATGCATTTGTTTTTATACATTTTTAAAAGTGGTACAGAAGAAAAAGCGTGGGAGGTGTAGAGTAAAGGGTGTGATGCCTTTTTACTTGGATTTGCACTAAGCATATGTGAATGACATTGTCGTAGTGACATCAGATTATATGGAACTGGAGCATTCCAGAAATGGTGTCCTGTTCTACCATTCTTTATATATAGTGATGGTCAATAAAGCCGGCTATTGTTTACTGAAGACTGTGTGTGCATATTTCTCAGTGCTACACAGAGAATGATAAAGCAGAATCAAAATGTCAGAGATGGGGAAATAAAAGTGAAGGGAGGTGGGGAGAGAAATATGTAAAATGAGGGAAACAGAAATAAAAGACAAAGGAAGAAGCATAAGTTTGAGTGAAATAAAAGGTGAGCAAGGAAAGTGTGGGAATAGATGAGTCCAGCGCAGGTAAAGGGGTGTAGGAGGTGGGTGCGGGGTTTGGGTTTAAGCAAATAAATTTTAAATGGAAGATAAATGAAAGCAGTTCTCACAAGGAAAGTGGTTTGTGATAGCACCGCAGACTCTTGTTCCCTTTGGCTGTGGAAACCCATTCTCAATGTGGCAGAGATGTGTCAGCCCTGTAATCTCTAGATTAATAATTGTACAGCGTTTTTAAATTTCTGTCTTATCCCTTAGATGTCACTGACTTTAACATCTTTGCAGCAAATATTCAGAACAATCCCAATGGGAAATAAAATCCCAGGAATTTTACACTGCAGTTGGGGACTGCAAGATTAAACTTAACGTTTCTGATTTTGTTTCATTTAGTGAAAGCAAGGTATCTCTTCATTGGTGGAAGAGTGTTAGTGCAGTTTGGCTAACCTTTTGCATATTACCACAATGATGGGACCTCACAATACTGAAGGTTTATTGAAAGATTACAATCCAGTAATGTCGTCTTGAGAGATGGGCTACAATATCGACGGAGATGAAAAGAAAAACAAAAAACACCTTTTAAAAAAATTTTTCAATAAAAGCTTAATCTTGTTAACGGATGCATTCTTTAATGATCAACTATCATATCTGGCAATGGCATTTAACGCCAGTGTTTGTCCTCCTACTTTGGTATGTTTCCAAATCAATCAATTATATTTATGTCTGTTGGATATGAAATGTGTACAAGATAAAACATCCATTTTATTGCACACTTGGATTTGTCAGCATGCATCATCTTCACTTAATTTCATTATTATTTCATGTTAATCCAATTAAATGTAACAGACCAAAAATGGCAAGCTAAACATTTTCCAAAATAACTGTGTGAATGTTTAACAGTATAATTAACTTGTACCAGTTCCTGATCACAAGAGTTGAAACAGCACAGCTGTAAGATTTACCCTTCATTTTAATTAACGAAAAAAGTCAATTATTTGCTCATTGTCGCGTTTAAAACTTTGAACATTTTTGTAAACTGGCTGATTCAATCTGATTTACTGTTTTTGGTTAATTAAAATGATTTGTAGCCATTGCAAACTATTGTGATCTGCATTAAGAAGCGCTGAACTGCACAATGGATTCAATGTGTGCTTACCTTTATATGGTTCACCTTTTTAGTCAGTGGTAAGAAACGTTTCAGATAATTCATTTCCAACAAACTATAACAAATGTGACAATGTATATCACTGTGTGTGTATGGTGTATATATGTGTGTTTAGTGAACGTGTTAGTAAGACTCCATAGAGTCAGGATGAGTTTAGTGAAATGACAGAAGTCCTTGTTGTCACAATAGTTAATGTTGAGAGAGCAACGTAACTCTGACCTGAAGAGTTTATGATTGTAGCGTCTATATTTGATAATTACTTCTGCCTTGCTGCTTGGGTAACTGTCTGACTCCTGTTATGTGCAGTGGGGAGAACCATGGCAGGAAGCTATAAATGCATCTTTTGCATCTGGCTACAGACAAACTTGCTTGTAAGGCCTTTGGGTTAGCATCAATCATCTGTAAACTGTCTCTGACAAATGTGACAGCTGGTAGGTCACACAATAAAGAGAATCCAGGACTCCACAAGTTTGGACTGCTATTTCCTATTTGTTTGGACCTATCTTTCTGGATTATTGAAGGGAATTTATGGTCACTGTTAAAAGGTAGATGCTTCATAGGTTGTATATTCACTTGAGTCACTTACAGTGATGGAAAAGGTTTAGGACAAGTGAGAAACTCTTTATCAAGTAACCAATATGGCAGGGGGAGTGGGGGGGGGGGGAAATGTCCTGACTGACAACAGGTCGTATTTTAAATTGAAAAACACGGGAAAGGAGGTTCAAATTTCCAAGTCAATGATAAATTGAAGTAATCATTTGAGAGTACTGTTTCTCAGCTCTGCCCCAGTGTTATATGTAATTCTATGGGAGAGCATTGAAATGCACAATATAAAATGATATGTTTTTCAGAGAAAATAGGAAGAGATGGGACTAATTCTTGAGAGTTATAGTTCAATAGAAGATGAGGTCTGGGTTTCAACCAGGTCACATTTGGCAACACTCCTGTCTCTGAGTTACATGGTTTGGGGTTGAAGTCCTATTCCCAGACTTAACAGATACCCACCACTATCCCAACACTGACCCCTGCGGAACTCCACTAGCCGTTGGCTCCCATCCCGAAAAAGAGTCCTTTATCTCCATCTCTGCCTTCTGCCAGTCAGCCAATCCTTTATCTATCTGTGCCAGTACTTTGTCCCTAACACCATAGACTCTTGTCTTATTTAGCAGCCTCTTGTGAGGCACCCTGTCAAAGACTGTCTGGAAATCTTAAACAATCGCATCAACTGACTTTCCTTTTGTCGTATTTGCTTGTTACCACCTCAAAGAATTTCAGACAGATTCGTCAGGGATGACCTCCCAATAATGAAGTTGTGCCAACTCAGCCCTATTTTACCATGCACTTCCAAGTACTCCGTGATCTCATTCTTAATAATGGACTCTACAATCTTGGCAATGACCAAGGTCAGGGTAACCAGCCTATAGTTTCCTGTCTCTTGCCTCCATCCTTTCTTTAAACAGGGAAATTACATTAGCCATTTCCAGTCCTCTAGGACCCTCCCTGACCCCAGTGATTCCTGAAAGATCACCACCAATGCCTGTACAATCTCCTTAGGTATCTCCTTTAGATTCTGGGGTATAGTCCATCTGGTTCCGGTGACTTATCCACCTTCAGATTTGTCAGCTTCCCCAGAACCTCTCTCTTTTAATGATGACCACTGCTTTCACCTCTATTGCCTGACTTTCTTTGATGTTCTGGTGTGCTGCTGGTGTCTTCCATGAAGGCTGACACCAAAGTACCTATTTTAGTGCCTCTGCTATTTCTTTTTCTCTCTACTTCTCCAGCCTCCTTTTTCTAGTGCTCTAATGTCCCCTGTTGCCTCTGAAGTGACATGGTGGCTCAGTGGTTAGCATTGCTGCCTCACCAAGCCAGAGACCTGGGTTTGATTCCAGCCTTCGGTGACTGGCCGTGTGAAGTTTGCACATTCTCCCCGTGTCTGTGGGTTTCCTCCCATAGTCCAATGATGTGCAGGTTAGGTAGATTGGCCATGCTAAATTGTCCAGTGTCCAGGGATGCGCGGGCTAGGTAATCAGCTATGGAAAATGCAAGGTTATGGGGATAGGGTGGTGGATTGGTCTTTGGAAGGTTGGTGTGGACTTGATGGACTGAATGACCTCTATCTACACTGAATGGATTCTATGATTCTCTTACCTTTTTATTTGTCCATCCAGAAAAGAAGAACTTGTAATCTTTTTACAGCAAACTTATCACATATTTCATTATTTCCTCCCATTTTGCTTTTTAGTTATCCTCTGCTGGTTTTTAAAGGCTTCCAATCCTCTGGCTTCCCAGTAATTTCAACTGTTGATGAATCCTCTGCCATCAACGTGTTAAGGGATTACCATGTCTGACCAGAAATATAAAGGACAATGGGCACATAGGTACAAGATCACCCCCTCACCCCTGCCCCCAAGGCACGCAAATGCAGGTGACATTTTAATGTGGAACATTGTGTCTGCAGACACCAGTGTCAAAATCCTGGAACTGGCTCTTCACTGTCAAGAAACCCTTCTGTTTTGGATCTTGTTCCATTTCTTCGGCAAGTCATTTCTCAATAATCCGCGTAAAAATCCAATGCAGATTCGGCCCTATTGTTATAGGCCTCCAATTCTCCATGTCCTTGAGACCCTCCTTTATCGTCTGATTTTTGGTATTAATACAACCCTAATATTCTTCAAAACTGCAGGAACGTTACTGATCATCTGAGGAAGATGGGTCATATCGTTATCATGAAACACCTGTATATCTCCCAAACTTGCACCATCTGGGCCCATCGCTGTCCTCCGGTTCACTCCTCCAAGATCACCATCAACCTGCTTTTTTGCTGTCCAGTTCCACAAGGACTGCAGCAGTTCAAGTTACGTTGCCCTGCCCTTCTCAAGGACAGTTGGGTGAGCAGTTAAATGTTGCCCTTGTCAACAATGCCCACCTCTCATGAAAGAAAAAAACCACGAGCTTCAAAAATAATGATTTCTCTCTCTTAACAGTTGGCATTTTTGCCTTGATTTTTACTCTCAATCTTTTGGGAGATGTTCAACATGTAGCAACATAACCGCCATACCATCTTCTCAACATGGAGATAATGTCACTGATTAGTAATACAGGCACTCGGCCCCATGCTCTAGCGACGTGGGTTCAAGTCTCATCCCAGCAACTAATAGAATCTAAATTCAATTAGTAAATCTAGAAATTAAACCTATTCTCGGTGGTGACCATGAAATTATCACAGATTGTTCTAAAAGTCCTTCTTCAAAAATGCCTTTTTAGGGAAGGAAATCTGCTATCCTTGCCTGGACTGACCTATATGTGACACCATACCCATAGCAATGTGATTCACTTTCTAGGGAATTTCAGAGGGCAACCTGTTCAAGGACAATTGGGAATTGTCCATGACTAAAATCTTGGTAATCTTTCTCACCAACAATAACCCTCTCTGAGAACTGAGATGAGAGAGCGAAACAGCACAGGAGTTGAGCCTTTGGACCTGGGAGTAACCCTGAGAGAAGTGATCCTGCTTTCTCTTGTTACAGACCAACTTCACACTAAAAGCTATCAATAATTACAATAATGAAATGTCAACTGTGATTTATTCTCTTTATTCCACAAAGAATATAGCTTCTAAATCATAGTTTTGGTGCAAATCATTAAAATGATGGAAAATAAATGTAATTAGAAATAATACTGAAACCTTTTGTGGTCCATATAATTTTATTCTTTACACAGCTTGAATACATTTAGGTGATTGACATTTGCTGTGCCTATCACTTATCAAAAGATTCCTGTTTAAATGCGTTAAGATTCACTTGCCATCCATAATATTAGAGTTAGGTTCAATATTGTAGTAAAAAGAACATATCTCTCAGCAATTTGAGGAAATGTTCTTTCAAAGATGTTTGATAAAATGCTACATATTAGGCTTGTAAGCAAAATTTGAAGACTGTAGGATAGAAGAAACGTTAGCCGTGTGGATTTCAAATCCGTAAATTGTTTGGGATTGGATCAGATTTTTGATCGGGTCTTAATCTCTGAAGGGGACAGCAGTTTGCCTGGAATGTTTGGTTGGGTGCAGTTTGCTGGTGAGTAATTCAGGCTCTGTGCAGTCTGTAATTTTGATAGTCAATTATAAGGCAGGTCCAAACCCCTCCTCACAAACACTGACTGCGTTTAGAATTGGTCTGCAGTACATTCACAGGTCAGTACTTGAAATATGCATGCTGCAGTTCAAATGGGAAAGGATGGAGGATGTCTCAATGCAGGCTCAAGAACATTAAAATTAAGATATGGCTGTTCCTGAGGCCAGTGTGGGATAGTGAACTCCAAAAGCGATGAGACTCGCACTGAGCTAGGGTAGAGAAAATGGAGTGTTAGCTGAGCTCAAGTTTGATTGTTGCAAAATGAAGCCTCACCAGGAGATTTATGAAACAGTTGAATGTTCAAACAATACTGTCAATGTAATTCAATATTTGATTGGAGTACGCTTTGTTTTTTTGAGGCAAATAGCCCCAAGTTCCTTTGTCTCTCTACTGAGGCATACATTCAGAAAGCCAAAAGGTTACAGTATTCCTACATAAGACACCAGTTCAACCTGTTTCTGGGTGTCACCGATGCAGAAGAATGTATCCAGGCTGTGGTAAGGGTGTAGGAGAGATCTGAAACTTGAATCTCAGGAGGAAACATAGAATCCTTTTGACGGAATCGTAGAATCCCTACAGTGTGGAAATATACCATTCAGCTCATTGAGCCCACACTTAGCATCCGAAGAGCATCCCTCCACCCCTGCCCCCCGCCCCCCACCCTCGTCCTGTGACCCAGCATTTTCCATGGCAAATCCACCTAGTCTGCACATCCCTGGACACTATGATCCCCTACAGTTTACCTACCAACATAACAGATCCACAGAGGATGCCATAATCCCAGCTCTGCACTCATCCCAGAAACATCTGGACAACAAAGACACCTATGTCAGACTCCTGTTCACCGATGACAGATCCACCTTCAACACTATTATCCCCTCCAGACTGATTCAAAACTCCCTGACCTTGGTCCTGGCTCTGCCCTCTGCAACTGGTTCCTCAGCTTTCTGACCCTTAGGACACTATCAGTGAAGGGAGACAACTGCACCTCCTCCACAATTAACACTCAACACTGGAGCCCACCACCCCCCCCTTCCCAAGGATGTGTCCTGAGCCTCCTACTGTACTCCGTGGACATCCACAACTATGTCGCAGAATGCAGTCCATCTACAAGTTTGCTGACGACCCCACCGTAGTGGGATGGATATCCAGCAACGATGAAGCAAACTACAGGGGGGGGGAGAGAGAGAGAGACATGGTGTAATGAAAACAACCTCCCTCTCAATGTTGGAAAAACAAAAGAACTGATCATTGACTTCAGAAGGAAAGGAGAAGAATATGCTTTCCCAACCCCCCACCCCCAAAACACCATCTACATGAATGGAGTTGAAGTTGAGAAGTTGGAAAGTGTCTAGTTCCTTGGAGTAACGATAACCAACAACGTGTTCTGGACTTCCCATGTAAATGCAACAGTCAAGAAGGCATGAATAGGGGAGTGGATCTAACAAGGCTGCTGTTCAAAACAGCTGGAGCTGACTCCTTGTATGGGCCAATTTTTTTTTTTTTTTGCAGTGCTATTCTACAAGGCTGGGGACAGGGTCCAACCAGGCCAAATTGACAAGGACAACTTGCATCAGACCAGGCGAGACTGGTGTGTTTCAGGTGATTTGGTTGAACAGACAGGAAGGGCCTCAAGAAATAGACATTTTTTTTGAGTCACTGAAAAACACAAATAACACAGTAGATGCAGGGAGTGACGACTGTAGGGATAGAGATTTGCTTCAGATGTTGTGATGGGGGAATGCTTTTTTTAAATTCCTGGAATGTGGGCTTTGTTAGGCCAGCACTTATCTGCCCTCGTCCCCAATTAGTGATGGGCAGTAGAATCAACGTATTCGACACCCTTTTTTAATTTGTCTGACACCTATTTGGCAAATCATGTTCTGGGAGTACGATATCTTGCCTGGAATCTGGTTAGCTGAAGGGAGAGCATCCTTGAAAATGAGAATTTGAGTTTCTATCACATTTTTTGGGAGAATCTCACGAAATTGGCAGTGAGGTGCTTGTCTTTTTTTTAAAGCAAAAAGTCCCATTTTTTCCAACCAAGTGCTCAATGGCGAGATGAGATTCTCATTAGTCGTTGGGGAGAGGCCCATTGGCATGCATTAGCTGGCATCAACCTGCTCACCATTCTGTCACCTTGCCTCATTGTGCTGGTTCCCACTCTCCCATTCCCCTGCTGAATAGAAACAAGATGGTGACGGTTCCTGGTGTCACCATCGGGGTAACCTGGTGACTCCAGCTCCCCACTTACTCCTCCAGACCTCTATCAGCTACCTATACCTCAGGGCATATTCCATATGTAGCAACCACAGGCTCTCTTTCCACCACTCCCCATCCATCAGGTACCCATTAACAAATCAGAGCACCAATTACCCATCTGCCTGACATGTCCAGGGTAAATAACATGGACCACATGGGAAACTGTGGACTGCTAGTATTGGACAGTGTACACAGCTGAGCTTGGAAGATAGTGTTGCTGCCAGGAATCACAGGAGATCCCAGCAGTGAACAATACTCCCTTCCGTGTTGAGTGGGGGAATATTCTGAACAGGGAGCCATGGGGGTAAGGTGTGTAATGAGGAGAGTATGGGAAGATTGTGAACCCCAGTCAGTCATCTTGGGCTGAGATTTTTTTTTTGGTTCAGTTTCGGTCCATTTAAGTCTGGATTTTCTAAGACCTACATAAACACAAGTAGAAATAATGTTCTTGAAATATTGACTAAAGGATTCATGACATTCATTAGATAGTGAAGCTCTGCTCATTCAATGCTGAGAGGTACGTGTTACAAAATAATATAGGCAAACAAATGTACATGAGAAACTGAAGAGACGGATTACAATTTTATGTTCATTCTTATCTGCTTTTCCACTAAACACATCGTTACTAGAGGCATGACTTTGAGTTTAACATAACATAAAATTGATGGACGGCTCAGTGGTTAGCACTGCTGTATCGTAGAGCTAGTGACTTGGATTTAATTCCATTCTTGGGCGACTGTCTGTGTGGAGTTTGCACATTGTCCCTGTGTCTGTATGGGTGTTCTCCCACAGTCCAAAGATGTGCAGGTTGTGTGGATCGGCCATGCTAAGTTGCCCATAGTGGTCTAGGGATTTTCAGGCTAGGTGGATTGACTGTGGGAAATGGTGGGTTACAGGTGTGGGATAAGGGGGGAGGAATTCTCTTCAGAGGGTCATTTCTGAACTCGATGAGGTGGTTCTGGGTGGGATGCTTTTTGGAGGGTTGGTGTGGACTTGTGGAATATGTCCATGTTATAGGGATGCTATGATTTTTGAAGAGCAATATGTATGCAATATTTACTCAGGTTATTGAGCAAATCTAACATTTTAGTTTATTTTGTCGAGAGACAAACTCTGTCTATGTGCAAGCTGTTTCTGTTCTGGAATATCTTTATCTACTCAACTATTTTTTAGAATTTAGAATCCCTACAGTGTGGAAACAGGCCCTTCAGCCCAGCAAGTCCACACCGACCCTTGGAGCATCCCATCCAGACCCATCCCCCTATAACCCACACACCCCTGAACACCCCTGAACACTATGGGCAATTTAGCATGGCCAATCCACCTAGCTTGCACATCTTTGGATTGTGGGACGAAACCGGAGCACCCGGAGGAAACCCACGCAGACATGGGGAGAATGTCCAAACTCCACACAGACAGTCACCTGAGGCTGGAATTGAACCCGGGTCCCTGGTGCTGTGAGGCTGCAGTGCTAACCACTGAGCCACCATGCCGCCCTATATAAAAACTATAATATTCTCAGTTTCTATAATATCCTTACCCACTCAAATATTACTTCGGAATCTTATAAACACTAATAATGTTTTAATTAAGCAGCTACTCTCTTGTGCATCGTTTGGGTAATTAAAGCGCCATGCCCTCAAGTGCCATCTGAAGCCAACCCCCTTCTCAAAATTGCTTGGATCAAAGATTTTGGCTATTGCTCAATAAACTGCTTGACGCTTGTACATTAAGAAATCCTGTTGTTACTTTTGTTAACCCCTTTTATAACAAATTACTTAAATCAAATACGTATGTTTAGAATGTTGTTTGCATGATTTAATTCTAGTTAAGAGTATATGAAGTGTGTTTCTCTTGCATGTTGTTATTATATATGTGCTTCTCAGAAACATTGGTCCCTAATTCAGTTTTTTAAAAAAATCAGCTCAAGAATTAACAAACTCAAAGCACATGTTCAACAGCGGTTAAAATGTAGTTCCAGGAATTGAGCAGAACAATAGGACAGATATCAGTGAAAAATTGTACCATTTTTAAATGATATTATTCATATGATTTAATAATAGATCCAACTCTAATTAGAAAAATATTAGTTTTTTATTCATGCACTTTCAGCATTGAAATGAAGTTTGGAATAATAAAATGCAATCATGCAATTGGCTTCCAGTTTTTTTTTCAAGAGCCTAGATTAAAGATAATAGATTTGTTGGCAGGACACTACATCACTTGGGTTATGTAGGTGAGTGTGGGTTGCGAGGGCAAGACAGTTACAGAACCTTGTCTCTTGATGTATGTTACTTTGGTTCTTTTGCAGTATATTGTGATGTGCTTCCAGTAATTTCCTTTTTTTTTTTTTTTGAGCTTATCTAGAGTGTAGGAGCAGCATAGATAAATATTAGCCATTAAGAAAAATCAGGTATGAGTATGCCCTATGAACTGTTATCGTCATCTTTGCTTTAGTAGAACCTCCCATGTGAGGAGGCTTAAACAAATGTGAAAACCAAAGTCAGAACTTGTTTAAATTATAACGGAGCTTTTTTTTAACTTTATGATTGAGATAGACGTCCAAGCGAGAAAGTCAAAGTCTGAGCTCTTTCTCAAAGCCCTTACACTTGTTTCTTTCTCTGCCACCTGTGTCTGCTGACAAGTGGCTAGTAACATTCACTCCGCACAAATACCAGGCAATGGCCACCAATAAGAGACAACCTAATCACCACCCCTTGATATTTAATGTTTTTCCCATCACTGAATCACCCACAATCAATGTCCATTAACCAGAAGCTCAACTAGGCTCCCCACATAAAGTGGATACGAAACCAGGTCAGAAGCTAGAAATACTGTGTGATGAGTAACTCCCCTCCTGACTCCCTGAAGCCTGTCGACCATCTAAAAGGCACAAGTTAGGAGTGTGATGGAATACTCCCCACTTGTCTGGATGAGTGCAGTTCCAGCAACACTATCCGGGATAAAGCAGCCCGCTTGATTGGCCACACATCCACAAGCATCCACTCCCTCCATGACTGCTGCTCAGTAGCATCAGTGTGTACTGTCTATGGGATGCACTGCAGAAATTCACCAAAGATCCAAACCCAATACAACTTCCATCGAGAAGGACAAGGGCATCAGAAACATGGGAACACCACCACCTCCAAGTTCCCCTCCAAGCCACTGACCATCAAATTCAAAACTGTGCTTTTAACGAGCTCCATCGACTGTTTTGATAGTTTGTTTACATTTGGTGGGAGGGCAGTCGATTTTAGCACTCGCTTACCCACTCCCGTGTTATGGGGGGGTGAGTTGGACGCACTCCCTATTTTATGTTCATCCTCCCTTGTCAAAATTACACCCAGTGGGCCGTGTAACATCTGGTCCTTTGCGTTTTTTTTTAAAAAGAAAACAATCTTTTATTTGTGTGTTAAATTTCAGTGCCTCTATGTTGACCTGGTTGAGGACACTAGGGTGGGTGCATCTTTCTTCCCAGCAGATTCGCAAGATCTTGCGCAGGCAGCATTGGTGTTACTGCACCAGTGCCTTGAGGTGTCTGCTGTTGACAGTCCACGCCTCAGAACGTAGGCTGTGGTGGTTCTCGCCCTCCTATTCGTGAAACATTTTATTTTCTTTCTTTTAGTTTTGATTCTGTCGTCCCTTTGCACAGTTGGCTGGTTGGTGGTGTGCGATGCAGAGTAACGCAAACAGCATGGTTTAAATTCCTACATGGGCTGAGGTTATCACAAAGGACCCTCCTTAACCTTCTTCCCCTCACTCATCTAAGGCACAGTGGACCTATGCTAAACCATCATCAGTCATCGCTCTAGTGAGACAGTGACCCTATAGTCTGGTAGGGCTATGCGAATTTATTTTAAGTTTTTCGCACAAATATATTTTCACAGAGAACTCTATTATTTGGGAACCTACTAAATTAACTTATTGTTCATTTCTCTTCTTTTGTATCGTGAAGTCAGCATAATCTTACCAGATCATAGGGCTGTTTTCTCAATAGAAAGAAAAAATAAATGCTGTACCCTCCAAAGAGAGAGAGAGAGCGAGAGAGGAAGACACAGTCATGCTTCAAAATTCAGTTACAGGATGGGATTACACGCACTTCATCAATTTCTTTGCTTCTGGAGCACAGATTTACAAACTATTTTGAGGTGCCACAGCAAAGGTTATTGAGATGTGGGAATAACATACAGGAATGAGTAGAAGTTGCTTAGTTACTGCCTGTCCTCTGCTTCCCATAAATGGACAATAGGCATTTTCAGTTTGCCAAGATGTGACAATTGGTGCACCAAAAGGATTGGTGCTGGGACCTTAACTAATTACAATTTTTAATGAGTGGCTTAAATGAAGGGAGGAAAGGTACAGTTGGCAAACTGGCTGATGACACAAAGATAGGTGGGAAAGTCAGCTGTGAAGAGAGCATACGGAGGCTGCAAAGTAGATAGATTTGTTCAGTGTGAAGACGCCCTTCAGTGGTCATTAATTGACCAGCGAAGGGCCTCAATTGATGGTGGGGTGAGAAAGTTGAACCAGAGCCCTGCAGTTTAGGACTTCATTTCTATGGGTCATGGGTATCTCCTTCTTCAAAATAAAGAAATCTGATTATCATTCTGACCTGTTATGTAATCACATGGTAGATAAGGCAGAGCCAGCTGTTCCTTTTCCTGAAGGACACAGGTGAACCTTTTACACAGTATTGTTTCTGGCTTAATTCAATTCAGTTCACAATATGCCCTGGCAGGGTTCAAATTAATAACTCGGTTGCTAGTTCAGCACCAAACCTTCCATGACTATATCTGTTAAATGCCTTTTGAGGGATTTGAGATGGCATAGATCTGTTAAGATGTAACTGTACAAGCCAGTTCCATAGAGTTAGGGATATACAGCATGGAAACAGATCCTTTGGTTCAATTTGTCCATGCCGACCAGATATCCTAAATAAATCTAGTCCCATTTGCAAGCATTTAGCCCATATCCCTCTCAATCCTTCGTATTCATATCCATCCAGATTCCTTTTTAAATGTTGTAATTGTACTATCCTCCACCAATTCCTCTGGCAGCTTATTCCATACACGCACCAGTCTCTGTGTGAAAAAGCTGCCCCTTAGGTCCCTTTTTATAAATCTTTTCCACTCTCATCTTAAATCTATGCCCTCCACTTTTGGACTCAAACCACACACTCCCCCAAATCCAGGGAAAGGACCTTTTGTCTATGCTGTGAGCATTCAAGTAAAGTGCCCTTACACTAGTTTTTATACCTTCTTTTTGAATCCCAATACTTCCAACAGAACGACCTTTTTGTCTTCTAACAAGAATACAAATCTCTTGAGGTATACAATAAGAAGCTACAACATCCAGTCACCATGTGATTACCTTTTTGTGGCAGCTATTGTATGAGAATTAAGACTAAATCATAACAACTTTAAACTCCTAATTATAGGCATTACATCTGCTTTTGATGAGAGCATATTCTATTGCAGGCACACTCATCACAAATCTTTCACAATTTATCTTGGATCACACCATTATAAAGCCTGACCAAAATATTGCTACTGAAATGGTCTAAATGTTTAATATCTAGTAAACTACAGTTGTCTTATTTATAGATTTGAAGTCATAACAAAAAAATGGTTAAAACTAAAAAACAGAATTGCTGTTGCATTTATAATATGATGCAATATTGAAGTGCAGAATTTTGTAGTGAATTTGACTTCTTTCCAAATAGAACAACAGACGTTAATTTAAATGAATGTAGTTGCTCCATTAAATCAGAAATTACAATGTCACTGGACAAACAGTACCTGCATTTAAATAAGTAGTTTTTAATTATTCTAACTATAAATAGCAAATGAATTAAACTTGCTAAGTGCATATCTTGTGAAAACATTCCCATTCCTAATTTAATTACAGTCTTAACTGGGAACAAGGTAATGATTAGTGTCACCGCAAACATTTGATGTATTCATTCTGAGCAGGCTAGAGAAGAGACTGTGAAAATATATTAAAGTAAATCAAATCATTGTCAAAAATCATATTGCCAAGAAAATCAGAAACACTGCCAAAAATCATTCTTTTGAAGGATCATAAACTGCAGCATTGAATTATGGAGTCAATTTGAGGACATTGCCAATTATTTTTAAATGTTGGATTTTTTTTTGTAATGTGTATAGTAACATTGATGTAACACTGAACATTTTAAAGTTGGTAAAATCCTGCAAACTGTTGAAAATTTTTAACATGAAATATAAGCCAGGCACTGCTGACCTTGCCAGTTTGGGGCTCTTAAATAAGCTGCGTGATTACTGGCAGAAAATTTCTGATATCTACGATAAGAATTCCTGACACCTTTGCACCTTTTTAAATTGAATCATTAGCAACAACTTCCAGGCAGCAGGATTGTGAGCAGAGGAAAAACGAAGCAATCTTGAACAAATCAATTTGTTAGTGGTGCAGTAGTGAACTAGACTGTAAGTAAGAAGGCAAATATATTAAAGTAATATGCTGACTATCCACAAGGTTGTAGTAAAATTAAATTAAAACAAAATAGAACTTATGGAAGTAAAGCAACAAAATATCTTGGATCAATAAAAATATGCTGGCTGAGACAAAATGAACTGCACATGATCAATAAATAAGAATTCTTGGTAAATGTGGAATAACTTAATCAATAACAGTACTATATGGCCATAATATAATGAACATCACAGATCGTACCATTATAAAGCCTGACCAAAATAATACTGCTAAATTGGTTGAGATGGATTTTGCATTGCTGTTTAAGTCTAGCATCTCATGGCATTTTCACAGTGAGGGGAGGTTCCTGCAGCCCCTAAATTTGTGATGAAACAGTATGGTTTTTTTTCTCCAATTTAAGACCCTTTTCACCCCTTCCTGACTACTTGAGCTGAATTTTTTTTTTCTGTGTGCTCTACAGGAAAACATTCACTCACTCCCTTTACTGGTACTTCTTCAACTCCATATTATTATGGAACATTTCGCTAGCAGTGCCAGGTTCTTACACTTGAAGGGCTGTACGGCAAAGAAAAATGGTTTGTGTATACATTGGGACTGGCCTCGAGACAGAGGGAGAAGAATAATGATTAAAAAGAGAAGCAATTGCAATGTAACTACACTTCAGCCTAGTGAACACGACAAGCAAACTGAAGGTAAAGCAGTCCTGTCAGGTAGAAATAGAAAGGCACTCCTTTTGTAGCAATCTAAAAGGCAGAAGGCTTGTAAAATGCGAGATGTGTAAATCAGAACCATATGATTAAAAAGTTACAGCCAAAAACTGGAGATTTTGTTTTTGTTTGTTTGTTTGCTCTGTGTCTTAGAAGGAGATACATTTTGCCATGAGGTTTAACTTTTTTTGAAAGATTTAGTGAACAGAAGATAACAACAGAAATAATGGAACATTTGAAAATTGTTCCACTTCATGAAGCAATTAAAATATTACATTTAGTGGAGTTTTCATGCAAACAAATTGGTTAACAAATTTTCTTCATTTTGTCTGATTTGCCTTCTGTCAAAGGAGGCTTTACACAAATGATTTTACATTCCAGCATGTTTCGCTTGCTGCAAGCTAAAGTTCTTGTGTAGTTCAATGCCATTGAACAGCATCCATTATGTAATAAATGAGATTCCAGGCATCGACTAAAAGGTAGGAATACGGTTAAGCAATTTTTCCTTGACTGTAGGGCTGCTGATTTTCAGTGTTTGATATATTTTCTTCCAACTGTTCCGTAACAGTTTATGACACTTACCTCCGAGTCCTATCTGTAGTCAATCATTTCATAAAGATTCACTGTTTTTAAGTGAGATGATCCTCAGTTGGACAATCTTCCACGGGGCATATCAACAAATATTGCACTCTAACATTTTAGAAAAGAATGAAATGTCACGATTTAAAATTTCCAGAGAAAGTGTATAATTCAGTTAATCATTTAGTGTCTCAAAGCCAGCGAGTTTATTTGGTTGACTGAATCAAGCTAAAATGTTTGATGACTGTGCAGATTGTTTGAGGTTTATTGGTCCTGGGTGGAGAGTTAGATTTACATTGTAGGTTATAAATATAGTTATAAGGGGAATAATCTTGGAGGTTGTTCAATTATAATTGGCTATCTCATCAATCAGTTTGATAGCTTATGTTGTTTTAAAAAAAGTACTAGGACATCATCCTGCATGGTGTATTAAAGCAAAGACAGAAGAAAATTGCAGTAGTCCATCAACTTCTGTACAGTAACAAGCTGTTTCTTAAAAAAAAACAATTGAAATAATTATTCCAGGTGACTGACTATATCCCTAAAGATTTAGAAAAAAATCCTTTTTCTTTAATCAACATTTTCACAGCGAGATACTCTATCATCACTGCATTTAAAACCTATTCTGTTTACTTCATCTTTTACAACATTTTTTAAAAAACAATGGTATGTCTGTTCTTTCATGGGATTTGGGCTCACTGGCAAAGACCAGCGTTTGTTGGTGGCACAGTCTTGAAAACATGGTCTGCGGTTGTTCAGTAACACCTTCTCCCACAAACAGAAAAGGGAAGTAAATGTTGGCTGTGCCAGTGACAATGACATTCCACAAAGGAATTTAAAACTAACTGAATAAAACCTTCTACGTGAGAAGATGAACGGAAAGTAATTGAGTTCCTGCCATCTGTGAGCTTCAAGGACGTGCTGCAAACAACAATGTGCATGAGTTAGGGTCTTTTGCTAACGTGATATGTTTTGACCAAGATTGACAAGAATGTCTATGCAAGAAATCAAATTGAGCAATAATTGGGTTGTCACCTTTGGTTAGCACAGCTGCTTCTCAGTGCCAGGATCACGGGTTTGATTCCAGCCTCTGGTAACTGTCTGTGTGGAGTTTGCACACTCCCCGTGTCTACATGGGCTTCCTCTGGGTGCTCCAGTTTCATCCCACGGTCCAAAGATGTGCAGGTTAGGTGGATTGGCCATGCTAAATTGTCCATGATGTGCAGGTTAGGTGGGTTAGCCATGGGAAATGCAGGGTTACTGGGATAGGAGGGGTGTACGGGTCTGTTTAGGATGCCCTTCAGAAAGTTTGTGGTGGACTCGATGGGCCAAATGGCCTGCTTCCACACTGGGGATTCTACAATAATTTGGTGCAACGGATACATTGTTGTGATAGTCCAGGTTGTGACAGAATTCTGATATGTTATTAATAACTGGAAGCTTGGGTTCTATATCCGGGGTGGCGGGGTGTGGAAAGCAATGTGTAGATTTACATTTTTGATTTGTACTTTGTACTTCTCTCTTGAGTGTTACGGACACTGAATGGAATTTCTTTTTCTTTTCTTTTCTTTTCTTTTCTTTTCTCTCTCTCTCTTTTTCTTTTCTCTCTCTCTCTTTTTCTCTCTCTCTCTCTCTCTTTTTCTCTCTCTCTCTTTCTCTCTTTCTCCCTTTCTTTCTCTCCTTTCTCTCCTTCTCTCCTTTCTTTCTCTCCTTTCTCTCCTCTCAAAGGTGTGAGCAATGGTAGGGAAGTTAAGGGGAAAATATGGCAAATTAAAAAAGTTGGAATTTTGACACAGAAAATTATTTCTGAATTTCTTGATTGAAAGGGAGTTCAAAATTTCTCTGAATACAACTTCTTTATTTCTGTGCATTTGAATCCCATTAATAATTAAACTCTCCTCACTTTTATGGAGCCGTCATTTCTCACCTCATTTGAGAAAACTAGATGAAACCAATTCCCAAGAAGGAAGTCGAGGCATGAACCTGGCAGCAGTAGCTGACTATTCAGTTTTGTGTTCATCCGATTCTGCCTTCACCTCCACATCCCTACAATCCTTCATGGGTGCCTTCCTCTCAATTCAGCCTTCATCCATGCTAGCCAGCATCAGCAAACAGCAGCTTCACACATCATCCTGCATGTGCCCTGTCTAAGTCTCACACTGTTTCAGCCCTTCAGAATTTCATTTTGGAGTTCGGGGAGTGGCTTGTATGTTTCTACCAGGTCACGTCCTGCATGGAGATGCGCATCTGTCTCTTATCACACAGAATTCAACTTTCAGATCTTAACTTCATTTCCTAGCACTTGCTAACTTTCTGCTTTGGTTTGAATTGCTTTTTAATGGATAGGAATCGGCAGGTAATTTGTCACAGCCCAGAACAGCTGAGGGAGTGGACAAATGTGATATAACAGTATGCCAAAGCAATGCCTTGTCTACAGCATGTGCCAGATTCCTGTGTGGAAAAACACAAACGGAAAATAAGTTTCTGGGTGGTTTACAAGTTAGAGAAAAGTTCCAGAAATGGGAAGGTTTTAAGGTATAAGAGAGGAAGACATTGTACAAGGCTGTCAAATGCAAGAAAGGAATAAAAGCTTAAGGCATAAGTGAGCTTTGTTAGCAGTTTTTAAAGGATTTCATGAAGAGACACTCAGTGATTCCTTGTGTTAATACAAGCATGTTGCTGGAAAATAAAAACAAATTACATTGTTTCTGTTGAAAGAGGCAGTTTTAAGTGAAAACAGGGTAACCCTTGAGGTTTGAGAATCCTAAGGGTTTCAGGTAAAAGGATTGAATTTTTATTTCTGATACTTGTAGTGGTAATGTTTCAATGACTGGCTTGTGGACACTACATAAGCAACAACAAAACTAGGGTAGGGATACGTACAAGGAATAGAAACTCATCACCTGAGCAGAATTGACAATTTTCGAATAGTCCGACTCAACAACATTTATAGGATAGCTTTACCTGTGATGCTTCTTGTTGGACTTTTGGCTGTGCTTCAGAGTGGGGGATAAATCCACGAGTGGTAATAGCACCTAGCACAAAGGAAGATGGTAGTGATTTCTGAAGGTCAACCTTTTTCAGTCCCTGCAGGAGTTCATCAGATAAAGTACTAAGCTCAACAATCTTCAATTACTTCATCAGAAATCTTCCCTGCATCTTCCGATCAGGAGTTGGGATGTTTGCTGATGACTGCCTGCACAGTGCTCAGAATCACTCTCAACTCTTCAGATAATCCATTTTCTGCCAAAAGGAAGCAATAAATGCACCATATTCAAGTTTGGGTTGTTTAGTGGCAAGTAACAATCATGCCAGACATTGATCAGCTCTAGTAAGAGAGAATCTAACCATTGCCCCTTGACATTCAATGACATTACCGTCACTGAATTCCCCAATATCAGTGTCCCGGAGTTACCAATGATTGGAAACTGCACTGGATCAACCAGAAAATACTGTGGCTACAGGAGCAGATCTGAGAATGCAACAGTATTGACTGTCACCATCTCGAGGATAATTAGAGATGGGGAAATAAATGCAGGTCTTGCCAGTGACATTCCTATCTTTTGAAGAAATAAATTTGTAATCAATGGAGATGCAATATGTGACCAAGAATGTGAAGTTTTTGAAAAGTAGTGCACACATACGGAAACAGACTTGATTCAGGCCATGGGTCTGGTGTGGGCTCTATACTTGTCTATTGATTAAACTTACTCGATGGGGCAAAACCAGTAATTTAATAAATGCTGAAACAGGTGCTACTCGATGACATAGCATTGTTGAGGTTAGTCACAGATTAACAATAATTAATGTAGTCACTGGTTATGGAAAGATTAATTACAAACCAGTTGGTGATTGTTCCAAACCCGACCACATTGGTGTGCTCTGAATTAAGGCATGATTGTGTATAAGTGTCTATTTATCATCTGCTTTTTTTTTTTACTTGTTAAATTGTATTGAATCCTGGTCTAGTTTCCTACTGCTCTGTAATTGTCATGTATTGTTTAACTGTGGGCACTTCTGGAGCATGTAAGTGGTGGTCGGCAGTTACTTCTGTATTTTAAAATGTCAAAACATGACAGGTCTTGTGTTATGTGTTTGAGGGCTGAAATTTCCACTACTTTGTGGCTGTTTCTCAGTCATTTTGAACCATTTCATACTCTATAACCAGAGAGTGTCTGTCTGTCTGTCTGTCTGTCTGTCTGTCTGTCTGTCTGTCTGTCTGTCTGTCTGTCTGTCTGTCTGTC
>JAHRHZ010000063.1:8097538-8127281 GCA_024137785.1 Ginglymostoma cirratum
GTCTGTCTGTCTGTCTGTCTGTCTGTCTGTCTGTCTGTCTGTCTGTCCCATTTGACTATCTTCACACTGTATATTCTAGGTAATGAGTGTTGGTGTGTCTCATTGAACCCCATCAGACTGTATAACTCAGAGTGGCTATGTGTCCCACTGAATAAACGACTCTTCATAACCCAGTCACTGAGCGTCTCTGTTCCCCATTGACTCCCTTCCACGAGGTTATAATTTATTTTTACAGTTCAATATAAAAATTGTCCAAAAACATTTGTGTTTGCACATGGATATGAGAAATTTTATCACAAATTACTTCCTTGTAATTCAAATTTCCCTTTCAGTTGGGTGGAATTTTCTGTTCTGGACATGTGGACATGTGGAACCATTTCTGGATCACAATCCCATGCTCTGGTTAGGGCTACAGCCTGCGACAGCATCCTATAGCAACCAAATAAGAGGCTGTTTCTAGGCCCAGTATCTAGATCGGGGGCCTATGCACCTAAGAGGATAGCAACTACAACACCGTAGGAGGGCAGCCCCACTGTCAGAGAGGAAATGCTAGTGTACCGCCACCTTGAGGCACATTCCGAACAGGCACTTTTGTAGACCACATTCAAAGCTTCTAGGTGACCTGTCTAGTCAATGGGTGGCATCTGACCTGTCTAGTCAATGGGTGGCATCTGACCTCCCACTAAAGGTGGCAGCTCTAGCAGTGAGTGTGCAGTTAACAAATTCCCTCCCTAATGGCATTGTGAGTCAACCCACAGCACGTGGACTGCAGTGGTTTGAGAAGGCAGCTCACCACCACCTTCTCAATGGCAACTAGGGATGGCCAGCCAGTGGCATCCAAATCCCAAGAATGAAATTTTACAAAAAGAAGCTTTTATAGATCCGTCTCTCACCCCCTGCCCTGCTTACACCACACCCACTTTTTCACCAATTCAGATGCCAGCAAGCTGCCTCTGGGTACCTGGAAGGGTTGGATGGTCCTCCATAGGGAGAATGGAGGAGTGCCTTCAGCTGTCATGAAAATTTCGCCCATAAATGGTCATTGAAATATGCAGATAAGCTGCTACTCATTGGCTGTGGGCTTGGGAATGCCCTCAAGGAGATCAGTTGGAGGGCAAAACATGTCGAAATACTGACCTACTTGATTTAGGGAAATTTTGCCCATGGGGTTTAATTTCCAGGGCCTTGTAACCGTCCAATCATACAAAGTGGAACAGGAACAGGAACAGGAATAGGCCTCTCAGCCCTTCGAGCCTACTCTACCGTTCAATAAGATCATGGCTAATTTGATTTTTAACCTCAAATATATATTGCATGTTTCTGACCATCTTTCTTCCCTAATCAAGAATCTATCCACCTGCTTTAAACATTTTTAAGATTCTGCATCCACTGCCTTTTGAGGAAGAGAGTTCCAAAGACTCCCTCAGAAATTTATTTTCCTCATCTGTCTTAACTGCGTGACCTGTTACTTTTAAACTATGATCCCCAGTTCTGGATTCTATTACATCCACCCAGTTGTGGACGAGTTGGCCCAAAGGGTTTGTTTCTGTTCATGCTGTGTAACTCGATGACCTTTATAACTGCAACTTCCCACAGGAGTGATTGATTTAATTTATTCTTGTCACATGTCTGGAGATACAGTGAAGTGTCCTGCACACTATACCGGCAGATCATATCATATATACAGGGTGCAGAATACAGTGCTACAGCTACAGAGAGAGATCAGGATTAACATTTAAAGAGGTCTGTTCGAAATTCTGATAACTGCAGGGAAGAAACTGTTCTTGAATCTGTTTGCATGTATACTCAAACTTTTGCATCTTTTGCCTGATGGAAGAGGGTGAAAGAGAGTATAACTGGGGTGCGAGCGGTCTTTGGTTATTACATGTTTAAATTTCATCACCTGACTCTTCCAAACTCCAGAGAATACAGGCCTATCCTGTCTAGCCTTCTCTCACAAGGCAGTCTGCTCATTCCAGGAATTAGTCTAGTAAAACTTTTCTAAACTGCTTCCAACTCATTTAAGATACTTCTGCAAATATGGTGTGCAGCACTGCACACCGTACGTGTAATGCTCTGGAGAACTGAAATATAACCACCCTACTCATGCATTCATTTCCCCTTGTGATAAAACAGACTTTCTATTCTTTTCCCAATCACTTGCTGTACCTGCACAGTAATTGTTTGTGACTCATGCTAGGACACCCAGATCTCTCTCCAGCTCAGTTCTGCAACCTCTCACCATTTAGATGACATGCGTCTTTATTATTATTCTTGCCAAAATGGACAATTCTTTTGAGATAGTAGGAACAGCAGATGCTGGAAAATCTGAGATAACAAGGTGTAGAGCTGGATGAACACAGCAGGCCAAGCAGCATCAGAGGAGCAGGAAAGCTGATGTTTCAGGCCTAGATCCCTCTTCAGAAATGGGGGAGGGGAAGAGGGTTCTGAACCAAGTAGGGAGAGAGGGGGAGGCGGATAGAAGATGGATAGAGGAGAAGATAGGTGGAGAGGAGACAGACAGGTCAAAGAGGCAGGGATGGAGCCAGTAAAGGTGAGTGTAGGTGGGGAGTTAGGGAGGGGATAGGTCAGTCCAGGGAGGACGGACAAGTAAAGGGGGCGGGATGAGGCTAGTAGGTAGGAGATGGGGGTGGGGCTTGAGGTGGGAGGAGGGGATAGGTGTGAGGAAGGAAGGTTAGGGAGGCGGGGACAAGCTGGGCTCGTTTTGGGATGCGGTAGAGGGAGGGGAGATTTTGAAGCTTGTGAAATCCACATTGATACCATTGGGCTGCAGGGTTCCCAAGCAGAATATGAGGTGCTGTTCCTGCAACCTTCGGGTGGCACAGGAGGCCCAGGATGGACATGTCGTCTGAGGAATGGGAGGGGGAGTTGAAATGGTTCGCAACTGGGAGGTGTAGTTGTTTCGTGCGAACCGAGCGTAGGTGTTCTGCAAAGCGGTCCTCAAGCCACTGCTTGGTTTTCCCAATGTAGAGGAGGCCACATCGGGAACAGCAGATACAGTATACCACATTGGCAGATGTGCAGGTGAACATCTGCTTGATGTGGAAAGTCGTCTTGGGGCCTGGGATGGGGGTGAGGGGGGAGGTGTAGGGGCAGGTGTAGCACTTCCTGCGGTTACAGGGAAAAGTGCCGGGTGTGGTGGGGCTGGAGGGGAGTGTGGAGCGGACAAGGGAGTCACAGAGAGAGTGGTCCTTCCCGAAAAGCAGATAAGGGTGGGGAGGGAAAAATGTCTTTGGTGGTGGGGTCGGATTGTAGATGGCGGAAGTGTCGAGGGATAATGCGTTAGATCCGGAGGTTGATGGGGTGTTACGTGAGGACAAGGGGGATTCTGTTTTGGTTGTTATTGCTGGGAGTGGGTGTGATGGATGAGATGCGGGAGACATGGTCAAGGGCGTTCTTGACCACTGGGTAGGGGGGCGAGGTTGCGGTCCTTGAAAAACGAGGACGGCTGAGATGTTTGGGAGTGGAATGCTTTTATCCTGGGAGCAGATGCGGCGGAGGCGAAGGAATTGGGAATAGGGGATGGCATTTTGTTTGTTTTTTTTTTTGCAGGAAGGTGGGTCGGAGGAGGTGTATTCTAGGTAGCTGTGGGAGTCGGTGGGCTTGAAATGGACATCAGTTTCCAGGTGGTTGCCAGAGATGGAAACAGAGGTCCAGGACCTATCCACTCCCTCACTCCCCACCTCCACTTACCTTTTTACTGGCTCCATCCCCGCCTCTTTGACCTGTCTGTCTCCTCTCCACCTATCTTCTCTACCCATCTTCTATCCACCTCCCCCTCTCTTTATTTCAGAACCCCCTTCCCCTTCCCCATTTCTGAAGAAGGGTCTAGGCCCGAAACATTAGCTTTCCTGCTCCTATGATGCTGCTTGGCCTGCTGTGTTCATCCAGCTCTACACCTTGTCATCTTGGACAATTTTTCTCACTTCTTTTTCCACCCATTGCATTCCATTTGCCAGATCTTTGCCCATTCGCTGTCTATATCCCCTTGCAGACTCCTTTTTATGTCCGCTTCACAACTCTTTCCTACCCAACATTGTCATCAGAAAATTTAGTTATCATCTGTTCGATCTCTTCATTCAAATCATTTTATATAAACTATAAAGAGTCGAAGCCCCACTACACACATCCTGAGACGCACCACTTATGATAACACGCCAGCCTGGAAAAGTTCTATTTATTTCTACTCTGCTTCCTGTTAGTCAGCCAATCTTCTATGCATGCCAAAATGTTACCCTCAACAACATAGGCTTTTATTTTCTGCAGCACCTTTTTTGATGAGGCACCTTATGAAATAACTTCTGGAAATCGAAGTACAATACATCCTCCGATTTCCCTTTTTATCTGAGCACAAATTGCTACTTCAAAGAATTCCAATAAATTAGGTAAACACAATTTCCTGTGACAACCATGTTGGCTCAGACTGATCTACCATTAGCTTGTCAAAATGTCCTGTTTATAACATCCTTTAGCTTGTAACATCTTCCCGTTGACCGAAGTTAAGCCAACTAGCCTGTAGTTCCTGCTTTCTATCTCCCTCCTTTTTTTTTTTGAATAATGGAATTACATTGGAAAATACCAAATCAAAAAGAACACTTCTGAATATTTCTCTACTTACTTCTTTTCAGACCCTAGGATGAAATGCACCAGGGTCTGGGGATTTGACAACTCCTCATCATTCCAACCCTTTTTAATCGGTGCTACTTCCCTGGTAGTTACAATTTTTTTTTAGTTCTTCTATCCTCTTCAATTCCTCATTTACAGCTCGGTTTACCCTATTAAAGACAAAGTAAAATATCTGTTCAATTCCTCTGCCATCTCTTTATCCTCCACTATTAATTAAATGGGAGGCATAGATAGAGTGGATAGTCAGAGACTTTTTCCCAGAGCAGAAATGCCTATTACAAGGGGGCATAATTTTAAGGTGATTAGAGGAAGGTATAGGGGAGATGTCGGAGGTAGGTTCTTCACACAGTGTGGAGGGCGTGTGGAATGCGCTGCCGTAAGTGGTAGTGGGGTCAGATACTTTAGAGACTTTTAAGCGACTCTTGAATAGGCACATGGAGGATAGTAAAATGTAGGGTATGCAGGGTAGATTGATCTTCGTAGGATAATAGGTCGGCACAACATCGTGGGCTGAAGGGCCTGTACTGTTCTTTGTTCTATTAATTCTCTGTAGTCATGTTCTATAGGATGACGACTTACTCTTGTTAGTTGTTTTTTATGTAACTGAAGAAACTTTTTCCTATTTATTTTTATATTTGTGGATAAATTTCTATTGTACTCTAATTTCTCCCTCCCTCCTTCGTGATTCTTCATTCCTTTTTTTTTAAATAATATTCTGACAAAAACTCTGATCTGGTACCTATCCTTGCATATTTACAGATCTTAGAATCAAACTCTGTCTTTGTCTTTGACTTTTTTCATTAACTATGGATGGCAAGTGTGTCTCTTTCCAAAAAAAAATTGTAACGCATTTATTCTTTTGCTTTCTGGAATATCCTCTTAAATGTTTGTCGCTGCATCTATATTGACCTATACCTTTTTAATCTAAATTAATAGTTCACTTTTTAGCTATCTCTATTTCATAGCCTCATGATTATCCTTGTTTAAATTCAAAACAATTGTCTTTGACTCATACTTCTCACCCTTAAAACTGCGTGTAAAATTTGATCATATGGTTGCTGCTGTTTGGGGGTGCTTTCACTGTGAGGTCAGTGGTCAATCCTAACTCATTCGTTGAAACCAGGTCTAGTATAGCCTATTCTTTGGTGCTATAACATGCTGGTCTAATATCCCATAAATATTCAATGAATTCCTCATCTGGAATACTTTATATCTGCATCTGATTTTTCCAGTCTATATGTAGGTTAAAATCTGTGATTATTGCAGTACCCTGCACAAATCTCCACTATTGCTTCCTTGGTATCCTTTCCTATCCTACCATCTGTTCGGGGGCCTGTACAAGTGAACACTTACCTTTTATCATTCCTTCTTCTCTACCCGTACTGTTTCTATATCCTGGTTTCATGAATTTAGGTCATCCCTCTCCATTGTGGTAGTATCACCTTTTTAATTAACAGATCCATTCCTGCACCCATTCTTAGTTTCCCATTTTGTGAAATATGATAAAGCGGGGAGTACAGCTGAGTAACAATAAAAGTTATGAAAATGGATATCTTTAACTTTTCTTGTGTGTACTGCGAGGAAGGAGTCCAAGACAACACATTCAACCAAAGGTGATACAACATTTTGTGTAACACGCTAAGCTCAGCACCGTCCAGGGCAAAGCAGCCCATATATTTGGAACTTATTATCCACCCTAAATATTCATGCTCACCACCACCAAAGCACAGAGATAAGAGGTGAGTCCCAGTTCCATCCAGGCTCCATCCCCTTCCAATCCTGTGAATTCTACTACTCACAAGAACAAGCATGGGAACATCAAGGCATGTACCACCATCAATAGAAATAAACTGTCATTCATTCAACGTGGCCAGATCAAGATCCTGGAACCATTGATTGAAACATCGGTGTACTTGCAACAGTTCAAGAGGTGGTCACCATCACTGACCCCAGGGCAATTAGGAATGGTGAACAGAGAATTTTACAAATATAGTAATTGAAACTGAACAAATGATGTTTAATGTCATGACATGTGTCCATTCACTGTTATTTTAACACAACCAGTACTGGCAGCCTGTAAGATTTGATTAACCAAACTGTAAGTTCCACATGTCTATATGAACACAGTTGCGACAGGAACTGTTCAGGCCTACAAAACCTAGCCTTGCCTTAGTCTTCAAAACACCTGGCCAGCTTTAACAATGTGCCTGCTGCTTTCACCTGAAGTTAGCCAGTATTATCTACCGACTTGAAAATTGAGATGCTCATAATTTCTGCTCTATGAACTTTGCCACCTAAAATAATAATGACCTTTCAATATGTCCATAATTAGCACATCATTAGAGCCCAATTGCTTTTTGAAAATTTACCTTGCCACATTAATTAGGTATGACAATGTCCATTTGCATTATTTTTGAATTAATGTCAGAACATGCTGATCAAGAGGAGATCTGGAGGTGTGAGTACATTAATTATGTAATTCCTCAGCAATAGGCTTCCAGTTAGTCTATGAAAAGTTATGATGTCGATGATTCAATGCATTTTATGTGAAATTCATGTCCCCTGGCTGTCAACATTTATATATCTTGTTTCAAAGCTGCTTCAATCACTAGCTGAGAATGAGAACCAGGACAATGCTTTGCAACATAACTAGCTGCAGAAAGCAGTTAGAACTGGACGCAAAATTATTTCTGTAAAAGTTTGTAAGTATTGGACATGCAGTCTTATTGGCACCTATGGATAATGCTGTGTGCAGGTCTCCATTGCACACTATGCAAGGTATAATCGAAAATGAATTGGTGATCTGTTTGGACAATATTTAAAGGGAGTGAGCTTTTAGAATGTGTACCACAGATCCTTTAGTATAACACAAGTTTTCGAGACCAGAATTTTAGCGAAAAGGCATGGGGGTTTATTTTCACACAAGTGAGGCTTTCAAGGGATTGTAATCCATAATGGATCTTGAACTGCAGTTCAATGGGACTGATTGCTGGCCATGGTGCTGAATTCATCAGGAACAGCTATCATAGGCTATGTGGTGGTGTTTCTGATGCTAAAATGAGATAAACACCACTGTAAAAGATTTGCAACACTATTGCCACCAGCTATGTTCCCAAATATAGCACAAGATACAAGTAGCTGCAAGGAATTGGGGCCAAAGGCCCAGGGTGGACTCTTCCCTCAGCTTCGTTATTGAGTATAAATGGTCATTTCTTTGCTGGACTCTTTAAATCACGCATCATAAATGATCATTTCACCACAAATATGTAGGAAATCTGTTACTGATTCGAAATTGGCTTAACTAGATCTATAATTTCTTTTCATTGTACTTCTGTACTTTTGTACTTGAGTACACACACAACAATAACATCTAAATCTGATCTAAATAATTTCAATTTTAGTAGCACACTAGAAATAGCTTAATGTTGAGCAATGCATTCTAATCCCAATTCTTGCAACACATTTTAAATCTTTGACCGATGGCCATGAAGCACTGATAATGTAAAATTGCTTGCCCAATGCCTCGTTTGCTCTCGGAGGTGGGCATATAAATAAATAGTTGTAGCTTGGTTGGCTGTATGCATACCAGCCTTGAACCCACTTGCTAAAATTGTAAACGTCAAGGTCATGGACTGCAAGCAAAATGAACAGAGGAAACACTTTCAACTTGGAATTAGCTTTGGTTCTCACTATTGTGTGTTACCATACATCAGTTACATTTTTTGTGACAACCCTCTGTACAAGTTCCAAAAACTTCGAGCGTATGATTTTGTGATTGTATTTGGAAATATATTCCTTACTGAAAATACTTTCTTACATTTTAATAACAAGCGAAGATTTACGAAAGGAGTTGGATGTTGCTGTCTTATTCCAAATTGCCCCACACCACCCCATGTAAAGAGCAGTTGAGGTAGAAAGCAATATTACTCTACAACTGAATAGATGCTAAATAATTGCATGTTTGGATTTAAGTCCTAGAAATGGAAAGTAAAAGTTCATTAACAGACAAGTGTGTGTCTGTGTATGTGTTCTTTCTAGGTAATTTATAGTGTCTGGAGAATCCAATCTCTGTTTCTACCCCTTCCCAGACATTTCCACTGAAATTGAGCAAGGCATCGCTATGAAATCTCCTCACTGGATTTCCTAAGCAAAATACTACACTGACAGCTACATTAATAATAGGCACATGTAATCACATTGCATTGCTCAATCTTATTACCATCTAGTGTCCCCATTGAGAAGGTAGCAGGCTCATCCAGTTAAAACACAGGGTGTGCAAGTGATGCAGGTATAAGAAGTCAAAATCAAAATGGCAGGCCGCAGAAATTATGCTAAATAAAATGCAAATGCCTAGGTTACAGCTGAAATTGATGTGAGGAACAGCCTAGGTAGAACTAACCTAATTTTATCCATAACAGTTTTAAGACTTCACTGAGCACAATTCTTCATGTTACTTCTTGAAAATATCCTTCTCCAAATGCCACAAGCTTCAAAAAGCCCAATTAGGCAGGAGCTGTTCTGCATTTCCTGCTAAGTTGGATCCAATGTTCTAACCAGTTGAAAATTTTATAATAATGTTACATGACCAACTAGTAATTGGAGGGAAATATAGGTTGAAATAACAGAATAGAATGTGTTCAGCTTTAAGAAATTGCCTTACTAAGGGCTCTTAACATTTTAACCTTCTTGTACCTGAAGTAAGAATCTATTTCTTTCTCAACTTTTCAATCCAGTAGATCATGCTGTGGTTGTTTCAGTAGCAAAATCAACTTTTTTTTCTTAATGTGAAGATTGCTGCATGATGAGAGAGATGTATGTGATGATGCAATGGTGACATTGGAAGGCATGTACTGGACTCTGCAAAGAGAAAGAATCATGGCAAAATACTGTGGATGCTGGAAATCTGAGACAAACACTGAAGGTTCTGGAGAAACTCTGGCACCATCTGACTCTCTTCAGAATTGAAAAGGGTTGGGAAGTTTTCTTTCTAATATAGAAGTAGAGGAGAGGCGAAGGTAACAGATGATATAGAGACCCAGTCCAAAAGAAAGAGGTTGTCAATGGTGGTGAAAGATGAAATAGGATGTAAAATTTGGTGTATGTTAAGGTGTGAAAGGGTGAGAATGTGTCCTCTTTACTGAGATGTCCTAGCTCATAATCTGGTATGCATTTATAGTATAAAAGAAAGGAGTTTCATAGAAATCTACCAGATTCAGGCTAAATCAGGTAGAGGAAACCATCCTAACATGTATCAAACCAAACATCACCCAAACAGACATCCAGATAGGGCCCAAAATATGAACAATTTCACAAACCAGTCATTAGTTTGGAGGGATTGTAGAATTGAGGTGAGGTATAGACCCCTACTACTTGTTCTAAGTGTCACTCTGGGTGCCAATTAGTGTTCACAGACTACAACTTCCATTTTGATGCTTGGGGATTGCCTAGACTAGGGCTACGAACCATAGCCTTCTGACTCAGTTGTGGGTGTTAGTAATGTTAGTGTTTGAATCTGGCTCTTGAAGCAATTACAGTGTAAGAAGCTGTGTCATCAATTTAGCTTAGTTTTGGTTCAGTGGTAGACTCCCACTTCTGAGTCAGATGGTCATGAACCATGCCCCAGTAAAGAGATGTAAGTACAAAGGGTGCCACTTGTATGCTTTACTTGGGGAGATCTACACTGTAGCCGATGTTACCTTTTTTTCTTTTGAATGAGCTGATATACCAAGCCCCTCTACTGTCTTCGGTGGACAGTAAAGTATTTGAAGAATGGAATTTGTTGGGTGTCTAAGCCAAAATGTACCCCTAACCAGCAATTGAACTGATGGTTCGGTCATTTATATCATTACTGGTTGTGAGCACTCTCTCTTTGGATAAATTAGCTGTACGATTTATTGTTTTACAGTAGTAACTATATAAAAGTATCTAATTGTTTAAGTACTTCAGGATGACTCGGTCATGAAACGCTTTGCATAAGATGTTTTAATATTGTCTAGTGCTGTAAGTTCAGATCACCATTACTAGTAGACAGACTTTTCCTGATTGCCTATAGGCAATGATGGATTAGCCTTGTTTTCTAAGCTGTACTGGCCTTCCCAAGCAATGTTTCAGTTGCTATCCCAGTGCCATGCCTTAAGTTACTGTGAGCTTGCAACTCTGCCTTGTCCATCTTGCAACATGACAACAGAACCAGGACTACTCTGAATGGCACTACTTCAGGGCATCAGTAGCCGAAGTGTATCCTGTTTTTAAATTAAACGATGGTGGAGAAATTGTATTTCAGCAGCTCTATTCTTTTTTGGAATCCATCAAAAGTAAGTATTGAGCTAAGTGGCGAAGATACATGACCATCTAACAGTGTATGTAACCTGGAAACACTAGAATTATTCAACCAATTGGTCGAGAGATTTTAATTTTTTAAAAATTCCTTTACTGAGACATAATGTTTGTGGTGAAATCTGGGATAGGAAGGTAAAAGTATTTATATGGAAAATGAACACGAACACAAAATAAAAGGCTCCCTAAGCGTTTAAGGAAGCAACACAAATGGAGGAATTTCACTAGGCTAAAATGACAACAGCGTTGCAAAGAGTATAAGGAAAGCTCTTTATTAAGGACTTGCACAAAACGTCATGCTGCAAACTCCTGAATACCTCCTTCCAGAAGAGAACAATAGTACAGGAAGTATAAAGAAAAGGAGTATTCCCTTGAAATGTTTTTAATGGACATGATTTTTAAGCAACTTTTGACTCATTGCTTATTTTTCTCCATTTGTGAGAATTTGCATTACTCAGTTCAGAAGGTTTAGCCTAGAGCTGCTTCCTCGTCTGAGGCAAAACTAAACTTAATACATATCAATTACTCCAACTGTAAGTGACTTTACTAAAATATAACTTTACAGTTGAGCAACCATACAAAATAATACATGTTACAAACAGAAACATATTGCTTATTTTGTAGGTCTCAAGTTTGACTGATTTATTGTTGTCAAAATAAATCACCATCAAGTTTATAAATGTGAACAACTACAGAGGCCTTTAGCAAATATTATAACAAAAGTGTTATCAGTAGGGCTGAGAAGTTGGACTAGTTTGGACACCAGATGGTCAGGTTCTGCTGCTCCTGCTTCCTGTCCCGAAATGAAAATAAAACACTGCACCAGATCCCCAGGAGTGGTTCAAAGGGTCAGCCGTAGATTTCTTGGAAGTGGTATTTCCAGACTGCCTGACAAATGGATAACACAGTTGTAGATCTGCCAGTTTGCCTGAGATGGTAAGTAATTGAACATCCCCTACCTTTTGTCACCTCCGGAATCTAGAGCCTATATTCATTTAATCCTAGCTGGATCCTAACAGCAACAGATGCCTTGACACAAGATACCACGGAATATAAGATCTTGGATTAGTACACAGCCTGTTGCCTGCTATTTTTTTTTCAAAGTCAGCTGATTCAACAAATTACTTTGGACACAGATGCTACAGGGAAAGTTGACAAATTTCTGTGGAGTGTCATTTTCCTGATGATTTTCTTCCATGATACCACAAATTCTGAAAGAAACTGGGAACCTTTCATTATTATTCTTAATTGTCCGTGGGAAGTGAGCATCATTTGGGTAGATCAGCGTTTATTGCTCATCCCTTTATTGCCTTTTGAGGAGGTGGTGGTGAACTAATTGAATGGATGCAATCCATTGGGTACAGGGCCACTCTGTTAGAGAGCATGTTTCAGACGTAGCTACAAGGATGGAATGGTGATTATGTTTCAATGTCAGGATGGTGAGTGGCTTGGAGAGGAACTTGGCACTGGGTGGTGTCCCCATGTATCTTCTGCCCTTGTCCTTTTTTCAGCAGGTAGAGGTTGCGGTTGTGGGTTTCAAAGTTATTGTTAAGGGTATCTTGGTAAGTTGCTATAGTGCATGTTGTGGATGATACACGCTGCTGCCATTATATATCAGTGATGGAGAAAGTGAATGTTGAAGGTGGTAAATCCACTGCCAATCAAGTAGGCTGCTTTGTCCTGGACGGTGTTGAGTCTATTGTGTTGTTGGGAGTATCCCATTTCTTTCCTGATTTGGACTTTAGGGAGTCAGGAGATGAGTTACCAACTAAAGAATTCCATTTTTCTTGCATGAGTACTCAGCGAAGAGGAGGAGATTAGGAAGCTCAGAGGAACAGGGTTTCCTGGGGTCCAGTTTCTTGAAGGTGGCAGGACAATCAATAGGATAGTTAAGGAGGCATACTAGATGCTTAATTTTATCAGGCATGACATGGATTATAAGAGCAGGAAGGTCATTTTGGAGCTGTACAGAACTTTGTTTTGGGTATATCTGGAGTAATGTGTGTAGTTCTGACCTCTGCACTTTTTAAGAAGGATGAGATTCCTTTCCATCACCTCCAAAGCAAAGCAGATACACCGGGATGGTGCCTGGGCTGGAGCATTTAGGGTATAAATAGAGGTTGGATAAGCTCAGGTTGTTTTCTCTAACTGAGATACAGCTCACTGTATATAGTTCACTGTATCTCAGTACATGTGAAAATAAATCAAATAAAATCAGACGGAGTTAATTGAGGTGAATGAGATTATGTTGGGAATGGATAGGATAACTAGAGAACAGCTGTTCCCCATAGCCAAAGGGTCAATAACAAAAGGGCATGATTTTTTTCAAGTGAAAGGCAGAAGGCTTAGAGGGGATTTGAGGCAATGCTTTTTGACCCCAGAAGGTGGTGGGATCTGGAATGCACTGCCTAGGAGTGTAGTTGAGGTGGGAAACCTCACAACCTATTTTTTTTTTTTTTTTAAAAAGTATGTGGATGAGCATTTAAAATGATGTAACGTTCATGACTGTGGGCCTAGTGCAGGAAAGTGGGATGAGTGTAGGTTGGTAGTGTATTTTTGGTGGTACAGTTTTAATGGGCCAAATGGCCTTTGTACTGTGTAAGTCTATCCAGATATTCAGGACATTCATCTCTCAACCAAAGCACAAACAAATTAGCTAGTCACTTATCTCCTTGCTGTTTACGGGACATCGCTGTGAACACATTGACTCCCCCATTTCTTGCATTTCAACTAGACAAAGAAGTACCTGTCAATAAATGTGAAGCTTGAAAAGGTCAGACAGCATCTGAGGAGGAGGGGAAGCCAATGTTTTGGCCTGAAACCTGCTGTGCTTTTCCAGCTCCACGTTTATTGACTCTATATAGTTTCCAGCATCGGCCGTTCCTACCGTCTCCACATCAAAGAAGTACCTCAAAGGCTAAAATGTCCTGAGGGTTTGAAAGTTGTTTGAATACAAATCCATGTACCAGAGGCAAGGTGATCTCCCGTGTGTGGAAAAGTATACCATACAATTACAAATTGACCTCCTGTGCATGCACACTGACATCCTTATCTGATAAACAGCTGGATTCAAATTTTCATTTGCACCTCAAATTTTAGGGTATTTACAATTTACATTTCTTCCCCCCCCCCCAAAGTTGTCCAAAACTTGAGAGATTTCCGGATTAGAAAGATTGCTTGCATCTTGGCCCTTGTTGCAGTTCTTCCAATCTTTTCCCAGACCACAGAATGCAGATGATGCATAGGAAGGAGAATTTCCTTGTCCAACTGTCAAAATGCTCTGACATCTGAAGCTTGTTAATGACAACACTTAGCCCATTTGTATTCAAAGTGTTACCTTGCAGGAATTAAAACACGCTCCCTTCAGCCTACTAACTGAGCATGCATATAATATGTGTAACAATGCCAAACTTCAGGCAATTGAAGCACACACTGAGATGAAAAAACTTGAGTGAAAAGAGAACCAGCTCATATTTAAAAAAAAAAATAAAATAAGCATCTATTGAAAGACGTAGGATAGAAGTAAGACACCTATTTAAGAAGCGAGGGAGCCAGAAGACAGGAATTTACAGGCTAGTTAGCCTGTAGTTAGCCTGATCCCCGTTCTTAGTCAGATTTTTGGAGTCCCTTAATAAAAGATTGTGTAGTACTCGGAAGTCCATGGTAAAGTTGGGCCGACCATGTCCTGAAGCAAACCAGGTATTACAGCCACATCACCTTTCTTAGTACCTGCCTACGGAACCAGATCATCCCCAATGGACTGCAGTCCACATTCAGGTCTTCCCAATTTGGCCCCAAACGTGACACTATCTACATTCAGAACATTGAGACCCTTCAGAAGCGTTTCTCCCAGCAACTCCTGAAACTCTCACTTGCAGCAATGCACCGGCATCTCCAGGCACTACAATCAAGCCTGCCCCAGCTCAGAGTCTCCCTCTCCCAGACCTGCAAAGGACCTCTCCTGTTTTTTATTCTTCGTAGGATCCACAACCTGAATTCACAATTCTACCCAGCTTTATTGGACACTAAAAACCGTAAGTACAGTAAACTTACTGGTGCCTACCACCCAAAACGGGCTTCCCCCACCTCCCAAATCCCCCACAATGTACCCGCTGCCATTGGCCACGAGGCCACTGTAGGAGAACCCACAGATGACGCCACATCTGCCATCGCTGGGTATACCGCTTCTGGGACAGCGAACACCATTGCTGCTGAAGCCACTGCCTCCATTTCTGAGACCAACACCACAGACACTACCGTCAGCACTGCTGCTGCCACCTACCCCACTCCGCCCACTGCCGCGCCGCTCCACCCATCACGGATGCAACTCCGCCCACAGCCGACGCCGACATCGCTCCGCCCACTGCCTCCACATCCAGCAGCTCCAGAGGAGACAGCAACACTGAGCCCTGCCGAGTCTTCACCATCCCCCCAGACCTCCCCCTTTACTGAGGACGAATGGTCAGTCATCAGTAAAGGGCTCACCCTTTACCCCTCCACCCACATATCAACGTATATCAGTCACGTCTGGAAGTTGAGCAGTTTTTCCGCCGCCGCCGTCTCCGCCTCCACGCTCGCTTCTTCAACCGTGAACCTAACCCTCCCTCTACTGACCCCTGCTCCCGCCTCCAACACAAGCTGTCCTCCTGGACACCACCCCAAGGCCTCCTACTCTCCCTCGACCTCTTCATCTCCAACTGCCATCAACACATCAATTGCCTCATCCTCTCCATCCCTCTCACCTACTCCAACCTCTCCCCCGCAGAACGTGCAGCCCTCCGCTCCCTCTGCTCTAATCCCAACCTCACCATAAAACCTGCGGACAAGGGAGGCACAGTTGAAGTATGGCGCACTGACCTCTACATCACTGAGGCCAGGCGCCAACTCTCCGACACCACCTCCTACCGCCCCCGGATCATGACCTTACCCCCCCCCCCCCCGCCCCGAGCACCAAACCATCCACAACCTCATCACCTCGGGTGACCTCCCACCCACAGCCTCCAACCTCATCATTCCCCAACCCCGCACTGCTCGCTTCTATCTCCTTCCCAAAATCCACAAACCTTAATGCCCTGGTCAACCCATTGTCTCCACTTGCTCCTGTCCCACCGAACTCATCTCCACCTACCTAGACTCCATTTTCACCCCCTTGGTCCAGGAACTCCCTACCTACGTCCGTAACACCACCAATGCCCTCCACCTTCTCCAGAACTTCCAATTCCCCGGTCCCCAACACCTCATTTTTACTATGGATGTCCAGTCCCTATACACCTGCATTCCCCATGCAGATGGCCTGAAGGCCCTCCGCTTCTTCCTGCCCCGCAGGCCTGACCAGTCCCCCTCCACTGACACCCTCATTCGCTTAGCCGAACTCATCCTCACCCTCAACAACTTCTCTTTCAATTCCTCCTGCTTCCTACAGACAAAGGGGGTGGCCACAGGTACCCGCATGGGCCCAAGCTACGCCTGCCTCTTTGTAGGTTACGTGGAACAATCCCTCTTCCGTACCTACACTGGCCTTAAATCCCACCTCTTCCTCCGTTACAATGATGACTGTATCGGCGCCGCCTCGTGCTCCCACTAGGAGCTCGAACAGTTCATCCACTTCACCAACACTTTTTCCACCCCAACCTTAAGTTCACCTGGACCATCTCTAACACCTCTCTCTCCTTCCTGGACCTCTCTGTCTCCATCTCGGGTAGCCACCTAGAAACCGATATCCATTTCAAGCCCACTGACTCCCACAGCTACCTGGAATACACCTCCTCCCACCCACCTTCCTGCAAAAATGCCATCCCCTATTCCCAACTCCTTCGCCTCCGCCGCATCTGCTCCCAGAATGAGGCATTCCACTCCCGTACATCTCAGATGTCCTCATTCTTCAAGGACCGCAACATCCCGCACCCCCCCCCCCTCAGGTGGTGATCGAGAACGCCCTCGACCGTGTCTCCTGCATTTCCCGCAACTCATCCCTCTCACCCCGTCCCCGCAATAACGACCAAAAATGAATCCCCCTCGTCCTCACGTACCAGCCCACCAACCTCCAGATCCAATGCATCATCCTCCGACACTTCCACCATCTGCAATCCGACCCCACCACCAAAGACATTTTTCCCTCCCCACCCTTGTCTGCTTTCCGGAGGGACCACTCTCTCCGTGACTCCCTTCTCCGCTCCACATTTCCCTCCAGCCCCACCACACCCGTCACTTTTCACTGCAACCGCAGGAAGTGCTACACCTCCCTCACCCCCATACCAGGCCCCAAGAAGACTTTCCACATCAAGCAGATGTTCACCTGCACGTCTGCCAATGTGGTATACAGCATCCGCTGTACCCGTTGTGGCCTCCTCTACATCGGGGAAACCAAACATAGGCTTGGGGCCTGCTTTGCAGAACACCTGCGCTTGCTTCGCAATAAACAACTGCACCTCCCAGCCGCGAACCATTTCAACTCCCCCTCCCGTTCCTCAGGTGACACGTCCATCCTGGGCCTCCTGCAGTGCCACAACGATGCCACCCGAAGGCTGCAGGAACAGCAACTCCTATTCAACTTGAGAACCCTGCAGCCCAATGGTATCAATGTGGACTTCACAAGCTTTAAAATCTCCCCTCCCCCAACCGCATCCGAAAACCAGCCAAGCTTGTCCCCGCCTCCCTAACCTGTTCTTCCTCTCACCTCACCTCTCCCTTCCTCCCACCTCAAGCTGCACCCCCATTTCCTACCTACTAGCCTCATCCCGCCCCCTTGACCTGTCTGTCCTCCCTGGACTGACCTATCTCCTCCCTACCTCCCCACCTACACTCACCTTTTACTGGCTCCATCCCCACCTCTTTGACTTGTCTCCTCTCCACCTATCTTCTCCTCTATCCATCTTCTGACCGCCTCCCCCTCTGTCCCTATTTATTTCGGAACCCTCTTCCCCCTCCCCCATTTCTGATGAAGGGTCTAGGCTGGAAATGAAAACTTTCCTGCTCCTATGATGCTGCTTGGCCTGCTGTGTTCATCCAACTCAAAACCTTGTTATGCCGAGACAGCATGGTTTTATCTGTGGGAAGTTATGCCTGACAAATCTGTTAGGTTTCTTTTGAGGAGGTGACAAGCAAGTTAGACAAAGGAGAGCCAGCAAACATGATATATTTGGATTTCCAGAAGGCTTTTGACAGTGCCTCACAGGAAGTTGCCAAATAAGGTAAAGCCCATGGTGTTGGGAATAAAATACTTGCATGGATCAAAGATTTGCTGTCTGGTAGAAGGCAGAGAGCGGAGGTAAGAGGCTTTTCTTTTTCAGGATGGCAGCTGGTGACTAGTGAAGTTCCGCAGGGAACACAACAATTTGTATTATACGTTAATAATCTGGATGACAAAACTGAGAGCACTGCTCTCGGTGGAGGGCAGGTAGTGTTGAGGAAGTGGGGAAGCTGCAGAAACACTTGGACAGGCTAGCAGAGTGGGAAAAGAAGTGGCAAATAATTGCAATGTAAGAAAGTGTGAACTTATGCAATTTTGTAAGAAGAACAAAGGTGTAGACTACTTTCTAAATGCGGAGATAACAAGGATGGGGCTGGATGAACACAGCAGGTCAAGCAGCATCATAGGAGCAGGAAAACTTGACGTTTTGGGCCTAAACCCTTCTTCAGAAATGGGGGAGGGGAAGAGGGTTCTGAAATAAATAGGGAGAGAGGGGGAGGCGGATAGAGGATGGATAGAGGAGAGGATAGGTGGAGAGGAGGCAGACAAGTCGAAGAGGCGGGGATTATCTCTTCTAAATGCGGACATGCTTCAAAAGTCTGAAGCACAAGAGGTCTTGGAAGTTCTTGTTTAGGATTCTCTTAACTGCCAATTGACCTGCATGTTAACTTTAAGAAGTGAAAAGCAATGTTAATATAGAGCTCTTGAAATGAATACTACTGAAGGAGGGACATATTGCTGAGGCTTTGGTCAGACCACATTTAGAATATTGTGAGCAATTTTGGGCACCAGATCTATGTGCTGGCCTTGGAGGGTGCCCAGAGGAAATTCATTGGAATGATCCCAGCGAATGAAAGGCTCCTCGTGTAAGAGGCGGTTGAGGACTCTGTAGTCAGTGGAGTTTAGAAGGATGAGCGATCTCAGTGAAGCTTACAAGATATTGAAAGGCTTGGATAGAGTGGACATGGAAAAAGTGTCTCCACTAGTTGGAGAGACCAGGACCCAAGAACACATCCTCCGAGTGAAGAGACAACTTTTTAAGAACAGAAGAAGAGGAACTTCATCAGTGAGAGGTTGGCGAGTCTGGAACCCATTGTTACAGAGGGCTGTGGAGGCCAAGTCATTTAAGACAGGCTTTTGATTCATATGGGGATCAAGGGTTACTGGGAGAAGGTATGAAAATGGGGTGAGAAACATATCAATCATGATTGAATGAAGGAGCAAACCAGAAGGATAGATTGGGCTAATTCTGCTCCTATACCCTATGGGCTTATGGACATGCCAGTGTAAACACAATAGACTAAAAGGCTACCTTCTACATTCCAGCAATTCTGTAGCTCTACTAGTCTGACCTTTACATCCACCACATTGTTCCCTTGAAGTCCATCACTATCCTTCTTACAGTTCACAATACTTTCCAGTTTTGTGTCATCTATCAATTTCACAATTGCATCCCCAAATACAAGACTATGTTGTCAATATGTTTTAAGAACAGCAGTTGTCTGAGCGCCATACGCAGGGGAACCCCACTGCATACCTTCAGTCAGAGAAGAGACTATTCACACTCGCACATCCAGTCACTTAGCCAATTCCAAATCAGTACTGCCATTGTCCATTTTTATTTCCTAAACATCAGCATCTGCAGTAGCATTATTAAAGTTCGAGCCAGTTGCGTGGGCCATCCTGAAAGTGACTGACTGGAAATGTTCCAGCTTCTATGGCATTGAGATCAGCTGAACTTAGAATCATTCCAGTCAAGGCCCTAGAAATAGTGGATATGTTGGTGATCATTTTCCAGCATTCTGTAGACTCTGGAAGAGTTCCAATGGATTGGAGTGTAGCTAATGTAACCTCACTCGTTTTAAAAAAAGGAGGGAGAGAGAAAATGCGGAATTTTAGGCCAGTTAGCCTGACCTCCATGGTGAGGAAAATGCTGGAGTCAATTATTAAGGATGTAATAACTGAGCATTTGGAAAGCACTGGCAGACTGGTTCTAGTCAGCATGGATTTACTAAAAGAAAATCATGTGAGACAAATCTGCTGGAATTTTTTTGAGAGGATGTGACTAGTAGAGTGGACAAGGGTGAATCAGTAGATGTTGTGTACCTGGACTTTTAAAAGGTTTTTGACAAGGTTACACATGAGATTAGTAAGGAAAATTAAAACTTGTGGTATCGGAGGTGATGTATTGACATAGGTAGTGCACTGGTTGGCAGACAAGAAGCAGAGAGTTGGAATAAATGGGTCCTTTTTTGGAGTTGCAGGCAGTGATGAGTGGGGTGCTGGAACCCCAGCTGTTCACAATATACATTTAATGATTTGGACAAAGGAATTGAATGCAATATCTCCAAGTTTGTAGATGATACTAATCTGGGTGGCAGTGTTTGCTGAGAGGAGGATGCTAAGAGGCTGCAGGATGACTTAGATAGACTGGCTGAGTGGGCACATAGTTGGCAAATTCATTATAATGTGGAAAAATGTGAGGCTTTTGTGGCCAAAGTGGATAAACTCTTCCTGTTATCTGAATGATGGCAGTTTAGGAAAAAGCGGGGTGCAAATAAGACCTGGGTGTCATGGGGAAACAATTGCTGAAGGTTGGCACGTAGGTGCAACAGACAGTGATGGAAGCTAATGGCATGCTGGCCTTCATAGCAAGAGGTTTTAGATATTGGAATAAGGATGTCTTGTTGCAATTATACAGGGCCTTGGTGAGGCCACACCTTGGGTATCGTGAGCAGTTTGATCTCTTAGTCCGAGGAAGGACATTCATGCTATTGAGGGGGTCTAGCAAAGGTTCACCAGACTGATTCCTGGGATGACAGGACTGACATACAAGGAAAGCTTTTCGTAGAACTGGGATTGCAGTCACGGGAATGAGGGGGTGATCTCATCGAAACAAATAAAATCCTGATGGGACAGGACAGGCTAGATGTGGGACGAAAGTTCCAGATCCTGGGGAAAGCCATTCAGGACGGAGATGAGAAGGAGTCTCTTCAGAGTTGTGAACCTGTGGAATTCTCTCTCCATCTCTCCATCTCTCCCTCACGTGTGCGCTCAAAAAGCTGTTGGCCTGTTCATTAGATATATTCAAGTGGCTGCTGGACATTCCCCTTGCAGCTAACGGAATCAAGGGGTATGGAGACAAAGCAGGAATGGGACACTGAGATTGTACAATCAGCCATGATCCTATTGAATGGTGATGCAGGCTCGAAGGATGGAATAGCCTACTCCACCTAGTTTCTATGTTTCTGTAAAGATGACGATGTAGTGGTCATGTCTTTGGGTTTGATGGGCTGATTTGCCTACTTCTGCTCCCATATCATATGTTTGAGTACATTTAAGACCGAGATAGATTCTTGATAATCAAGAACCTACGGGGAGAAAGTGGGAGAGTGGGGTTGAGGAACTTATCGGGCAGGACTGAATGGTGGAGCAGACTCGATGGGCCGAATGGCCTAATTTCTGCTCCTAAGTCTTATGGTCCTATGGGTTTGATGAAATTTGAATTAAGAAAAAAATGCAATAAAAAGCAAGCTTAAACCACATCTAATGTCTTTTCTGGAGGAAATCTGCCGTCCTTGCCCTGTTTGGCCTAAATGTAATTTCAAAACCCCAGCAATGCCATTGAAACTTGTGCAATAAATGCTGACCCAGCCAGTGATGCCCACATCCCATGAAAGCATAAACAAAATCTACAGGCGAATGCAAGTGAATCATGCTGATTGTAAAATCTAGTTCATTATTTTCACCTTTTTTAAAAAAAATCGCATCTTCAAATGCAGTGTGATCGATGCTGTGAAACTTAATGAATTTGCAATGGAGAGTTCATGACAAATGCAGTCATTCTATTCCACAGTGATGAAATAATTTACATCCAAGAAGAGCTAATGTAACTTGATACTGAGATAGAAATATTATTTGCGCAAAAGATATGTCTTTATTCCTGCAAAATTAGAAGAAATCCAAACCGGTTTTTCCTGTTTTGTTTTTATTTTGGGGGAAAAAAATGTAAAAATAAAGCATACTAATCTAGACGTTGTTTGCAGAGGTTATGAATGTTTTGGTAAATAAAGTAATTGCAATTTCAGAACCTCCATTCATAAAGCCTTGCACATCTTCCACATGAATGTTTATTCCTCACTATCTCCCAACATTGTAATTACTTACAGTATTGGGTAGTGGAATTTAGATTATACTTAAAGTCAAAGGAAGTTCAATACTATCGTTAAAGTGTTATCTGATAATTGGAGTAATGACTGACTGTTTGTTATTTATTTTCTTGCTTTGGGTGGTGACTGGTGATTAACTGGATGTGCATCTAAGAGTGTCTCATTACCCTCCTGATGATCTTGTCCTTCACCTAAAATTTCTGGCCATATAAAGCTTTAATTTATTCTCTACTGATGCCAAGAGGGAAATAATTAAGAATTCTGCTGCAAATGAGTCTTGGCAAGACCCTTATTACAACTTGTGCTTAATTATTCATCCTCAAGGCTTAATTTGAACATATCAGGAAGATACTTTTTTTTAAAATGCTAGACCATAATAGATCTATACATATGTCAATCAGTGGTGTTTGTATGTTGATTTGGTGCAAAATTATAGTTCGGTTTCCATTTTTTTTTTCTTAAAAGAAGCTTTTCTTCAGTTCAACAGAAATGTAAATAAGACCTGGAGTTGGACAGCTTTGCAGAGATTTTCTTTTACCTCTTTTATTTTCCTTGCAATCCTACGCTCATGCCTTTAAATGTATTTAATTCCCTGAAGTTGAGTTTCTCTTCTTTTCAGTGCCATGTGATGGATTTTAATCTGTACCAGTGGAAATGTGTAGACCAATGCGTCATTCTTGTGGTCGCTGGGTAGTACAGAACTTGATTAGCTGAATTGACTGGACAGCCGATAAGTGATGTTAATAGCAAGAGCAGAATTCCCGTACGTGTGGAGACTTCCATGAAGGACCCTCCTTCTCAACCTCTCCCCTCACCTTAGGTGTGGTGACCCTCCAGTTAAACTGCCACCAGTTGTCATCTCTCTTTCTAATGAGGGAGCAGCCCTGTGGTCTGGGAGGATTATGGCAACTTGACACTTTTTGTATTGCTGTGTAAAGATGGAACTGAATTTCCTTGCATGTCTTAATTGGCTTCATTCTGCACTGAAATCCACTTTTTGAAATGAAGCACTCAAAATGAACTTCCATCCCTTGGCATACTCGTTGAGAAATCTTCTGGGGCAAACTGAGGTTCACTGGTCAATATACCTGCTGGGATTCTTGCAGTTCGACACACTTATAGCACACTTGTAAATGAGGCCTAAGCCATTTGCTCACTGCGATGCTGAGTTGGACACATCAAAACCATCCTGCAGGATAGTGGCTACCCTGATCAGTTTATTTCATACTGTACATTGTACCAATTCATAAGCAGGCCTAAGACCACCATTTTTGGTTCTGAAAAATTCCCATACGACCTTCGATTACACTGCAAGTGTACACTATCTCAGGAAAAGCTAGGTGTTTCACACAGCTACTGGAAGGGTATATGGCACGATGCCGCTATCACAATGAAAAGATATTCTGCCCGTTATGAATGAGTAACAAAAACAAAAATTGCTGGAGAAACTCAGCAGGTCTGCCAGCATCTGTGGAGAGAAAGCAGAGTCAATGTCTCCAATCCAGTGAACCTTGTAAGAGCTGTGTAGCTAGGAAAAGTGTGCTATATATGCTAAAACTGAGGTGGGATAAAGGGCAGAAGTAAATTATAGGGGAGAAGTAGCCCAGCGAGAGAGAATAACAGTTTGGCAGATAAAGATCAACCTGGGTGAACCAGTAGCTGCTAATGGGGACCATTAGTGGCTGACAAAGGGTTGTTTAGGGCAGTAGCCCATGTGATGACAAGGCCAGGTGTGTTGGGATAAGGACGTGGGAGAATGTGCTCAGGTCTTAGATTTATTGAACTTGATATCGAGTCCTGAAGGCTGCAGGGCCCCCAGATGGAAAACGTTCATCCATTTTGCGCCTAATTTTGATGGAACACTACAGCAGGCCAGAGACAGATGTTGGCCAGGGAACACTCTGGTGTGGGAGGCAACAGGAAGTCCAGGGTCATTTTTGTGGACAGAATGTAGGTCTTCTGGGTGTCCCCATCTGCGTTTCATTTCTCCTCCACAGAGGAGACCACATTGTGAGCAGTGAATACGTTAGACTAGATTGAGTAACGGGTAAATTGCTGCTTCACCTGGAAATTGTCTGGTGCCTTGGATAGTGAGGAGGGAGGAAGTAAATGGCCAGATGTTACACCTTCTGTGATTGCAAGGGAAGGTGCTACTGAGGTGTTGGGAGTTGAGAAGGGATCAGTCTTTGCAGAAGGCTGATGAGACGGGGGTGGAATGTGTGTTAAGTGGTGGCATTTTGCTGGAGGTAGCAGAAATGGTGACTTGTGACTTTTTTTAATGGATTAAACTTAACTTCCACTATCTGCCATGGCGGGATTCAAACTCCGATCCCTAGGACATTACCTGGGTCTCCGGATTAACCTTCCAGCGATTAACGTCACTGGGCCATTGCCTCCCTCTTTTGAATTTGGATACTGCTGGGATGATATGTGAGGACTAGGGGCACACTCACGCTGTGATATGTGAATCTAATGCCAGTGTGATGCCAGATACATCACTGTACATCCCAAAGACTGATGGATTTTATCAAACAGCACAACCCAATCAGCCCCTGCTTTAACGCAATGTTCAACATGAAATATGATTCTACATCTGGACAGTATTTACTTGATAATCCTGAATACCTTAATGGTATTTAATTTATTTATCGATTTAGTGGGGTTTGTACATGCATGTACTGGAAGCTATGTATATTAACAGACAGGGCACTGGTCTTTGCAGATAGAAAGCACTTGTACATAAACTTACCACCTATTGCAACACATCAAAACAGAAGGCAGCTATTTCCTAGCTCAGTGAGTAAGAAATTGCCTTGAGAAATCAGTCACAGCGATTGTTATAGAGCTACAGAACTCAACCTGCCTGATTTCAATTTAAAACTTGGCAATTAAGTCGATCATCAACTAATTGGTGCGGTCTCCATGGCAGTGTCTCTATGAATCAGGTCCCATTACTAACCAATTTGCAATCCCTTCTTGTAAAGTATAAAATGTTGTACCCTTTTTTATACTGGCGTATTTGTCATGGTCCTTGAGTGTAGGATGGAAACCTTCAAGAATTGCTTTTTTTTTTATTTTCAGCAATACAATGTATTTCCTTCCATGATACAAATACTCTGCTTAGTGCACAAAAGCAGTTTAATTTTCTCCTCTGCAACCAAACTAAGCCATGATTTAGGATTGTCAAAACTACTTTATAACCCTGGTTAGTATATCTACTAGTCAGCCACCCTGAAACTCTATGCCTGCTCCTATAACAATGCAACTATCAGACACCTTCATCTATTTACATTAAAAAAAGTTTCTGTGAAGAAACTGCACTTTAAAATGCATCATTTTATGTTGCTAAATTTAAAATGCTTTTTAAATGAATTATTCACGCTGTTAAACATATGCTCAGATCCCAGATACCTGTTTTCTGAGGCAAATGTTTAATCAAATGTTCATTAAGTGAGACTTGTTTTCGCATATTCAAGGAAGGTTAATATATAACTTATCGTACTTTGAGATGAAAATGTTATGTAAAAAGTAGGTGTGATAGTTTATTTTGAAAACTAAAAATTAAATGAAAACTTAGTTGTTCATTCATTGTGGAACGCAGAATGTCTTCCACTAAAGTTCTGAGTGGAAGCTTCATTTTTGCAAATCCCTTGTCAAGTGAGCAGCCTCGCCAATTGTACACCTGTGTTACTTAGGGATTTGGCATGCAGAAAACACATGTAAGCCTGAGGGAAGGAGATGAGGGAGTGTGTGAGATTATTTGCAGGGTTGATTGATATTCAACTCGAGTGTCCTAAGAGTGGCTAGTTTGACTCTGCACCAATTTTCTTTGGAGCTTTCTGCACACTTCAAAACGCAATGGATCAGAACAGTTCTCTTCACCTCCTGAATCAAGTTTGAATCTGATTCAGAGATAGTAGGAACTGCCGATGCTGGAGAAACTGAGATAACAAGGTGTAGAGCTGAATGAACACAGCAGGCCAAGCAGCTTCAGAGGAGCAAGAAGGCTGACGTTTTGGGCCTAGACCCTTCTTCAGAAAAATTTTTCTTCAGAAAAATTTTCTGAAGAAGGGTCTCGGCCCGAAACGTCAGCTTTCCTGCTCTTCTGATGCTGCTTGGCCTGTTGTGTTCATTCAGCTCTACACCTTGTTATCTTTTCATCCAAATGGATCAGATTCAACGGAAATCCCTTCTGTCTAACAGGCACAAATGTCTCCCATTAAATTAGTTCAGGCCACCTCAGTTATATTTCTCTAGAGTTCCGCAATGCAAATCAGTCTCACCAGGAAGACAACTGGAATAGCTGGTGTGAGAAATTGAAATGTCAATTGTATGTAGTATGAAGTATAGCTTCTGTGGATTTTGGGGACTTATAGGTGTTATGTTTAAATTTACAGAACTTTAAGTTTTTGAGCTTTTTTTGTACATTTGCAGAACTAACTTTTTTAAATTAAATCATTCATGGGATGAGTAGCCCTGGCTAGGCTAGCATTCGTTTCCCATGCATAATTACCCTGGACAAGGCATCTTGAATGACTGCAGAATCTGGGATAGGGACACCTACAATGTTGTTAGGCAGGGCATCCGAAGACTTTAACCCAGTGACTCTGAAGGAACAGTGATGTGTTTCCATATGCAGTTGTCATGTGGCTTGGAGGGGAATTTGCAGGCACTGGTGTTCCACGCATCTGCCCTTGTCATTCTTGGTGATACAAGTTGCACGTTTTAGAAGGAGCAATAGGAGGAGCCTTGCTGAGTTAATGACCGAACATCTTGTAAATGCTCCCCTTGTAGGTCTGTGGGAAGGGAGTAAAAGTTGCAGATGGTGGGTTGAACTTAGAACAGAGAAAATGTAAGTGGGAGTCAGCTATTCCACCTTTCAAGCCTGCTCTGCCATTCAATGTGACCATGGTTGTTCATCAAACTCTATATCCTTCTCGTCTTAAGAACTTTATCTAAATCTTTGTTTTATTTTGAAAACGTTTTGTGTTGACTTTTGCCACTTGTGGTAGAGAAATCATTTTTACTGGGTGGAGTCGAGCTTCTTGTGTTGTTGGAGATGCACCCGTTCAGGTGATTGGAAATGTATCATTCCATTACGGTCAGTATCACAATTATTGTAGCAATTCAAGAAGGCAGCTTACCAGCACCTTCTCCAAGACAATTTGAGGTAGACAATAAATGTTGGCCCAGTGAACGTAGCTCACATCCCTCAAATGAATTTTAAAAAACCCTCCTGACCTATGTGCAAATTATTGACCGGCTTTGGGGAGACATGGTGTGAGTTATTGGCTATTAGATTCCTAGTCTGTCACCTATGTAGTCCCAATAGGCTGGTCCAGTTCCGTTTCTGGTCAATAGTTACACCCAGAATATGGACAGTAGGGGAATCAGTGATGTAAAGTTTGACTATAAAGGAGGAAATGCTTAGATTCTCTCTTGTTGGAGTTGATGATTATGTGCAAGTTTTGTGATTTGAATTCTTGCCAACCTCTGTGTGGCATTGTGATTACGTGAGCTTTGGGACTTTATCAAGTGTCTGTCATTCATGCAAGAGGTAAACTGTTGGGGACTTTCCTACAAACTTAATGCACCTCACAACCAAACACTGGAAGAAATGCAGTTTTGTATCATGTTGTGTAGAGCCCATGAGGGGAAATAAATCACTTTTTTTCTCCCCCCTAACCCAAATCTAACCACAAACTACTGCCCCCAAATACTTTCCTGCTGAAACACTGTGGGATATCCCATTGCCATGAAAGACTTGAGACTTATTTTTCAAAATCAAAATAATGTGAATGTTAGGTGTTTTTTTTTTTTTAAAAAAACAAAAATGTTGCAACTATTCAAACAGGCCAGGAAGCATCGATGGTGTGAAAGTTCATGTTTCAAAGCAATTACTTCTCATCAGCTGTTTTTTTCTTCTATAATCATCTCTGGTTCCTTTATTTGAGAGCTTCTCAAATGCCTGTTTGTCACGTACCTTACTGATTGGATGCAAATATAGAAGGTATAATTTGTAAGTTTTTAGATGATGTGAAAATTGGTGGCGTTGATAGTGAGGAGAATGGTCTTTGGTCTTAGGCTATAGTCTGATATTGATCAACTGCTAAATTTGGCAGAGCAATGGCAGAGGAATTTAATCCTGATAAGTGCAGGGTGATGCATTGTGTCATGTCCAATAAGGAATACATAAACACAATGAATGGTAGGTTCCTAGAGAGTACTGAGGAACAAAGGGACTTTGGTGTATAAGCCCATAGATTCCTGAAGGAATCAGCACAGGGAGGTGAAGAAGGCATATGGATGCTTGCCTTCATTAAATAGAGTGTAGAATACATGAGCGAGGAGTCTTATTGCAACCTCATAATGTGTTTAGGCCACAGATGGCAGTTCTGATAGGTGTGGCTATCAGAAGGACATGATAGTACTGCAGGGGGTGCACAGGAGATTCACCAGGTTGTTGCCTGGGACTAAAAGTCATGAGGAGAGACTGGATAGGCTGGGCTTGGTTTTATTGGAGCAGAGGAGGCTGGGGATCTGATTTGAGATGTACAAAATTGAGAGAGACTTGGAGAGTGGATCTGGAGAATCTTTTTCCCCATGACAGACATGTTCAAGATCAGAGGGCATAATCTTAGGGTGAGGAGCGAGTGGTTTAGATGAGATCTGAGTACTTATTCTTCACCCAGAGGATGGCAAAAATATGAAATGTGCTGCCTGAGAGGATGGTGGAGGCTCCTTGAAACATGTAAGAAGCATACGGATAAGCCCTTGCAATGCCATAGGCTATGGACCAAGTTCAGCTAAATGGGATTAGTGTGTAGTTTGGTATTTGTTGGTTTGCATAAACATGGTGGGCTGAAGGGCCTATGTTTCTTTGCTGCATGACTCTGACTCTAACCTTTTTTTCCTGGTGTTAGATAACATGGCATTTTTATTTTCTGTGTACATTTCCTGTGGTCACTGTCAATAACTTCCTTGTTTTATTTCTATCTAATTTGTCTTCAGTATGCACTCTCATAACCCATTTGTGAGGCGAGAGAGGGTCCAAGGCTTGTAACTAGATAGTACAAAGATGGAGCTTCACAAAAGACGCGAATCCCAGTTGAAGACTTCCCATGAATTTTACTAAAATGTATGCATCCCCTTACATGCCATGAAAATGAACATGCTCGGTCACATGCTCACTCGTGCACTCTTGAGGAATATGAATGTTCTGGGGAAGGGTCACCGGACCTGAAACGTTAACTGTTTCAGAGATAAAAGGTACTGCAGATGCTGGAGAATCCGAGATAACAAGCATGGGGCTGGATGAACACAGCAGGTCAAGCAGCATCATAGGAGCAGGAAAACTTGACGTTTCGGGCCTAAACCCTTCATGAAGGGTTTAGGCCCGAAA
>JAHRHZ010000063.1:8160532-8177050 GCA_024137785.1 Ginglymostoma cirratum
TCTTTCTTTCTCTCTCTCTTTCTTTCTCTCTCTCTTTCTTTCTCTCTTTCTTTCCCCCGCCCCCCACCGTCTCCCTTCCCTTTTACACTTTCAGGAATCGTTGTCATCACACTTCAGTGGGTTGGCATCATAACCCCTACCCATGATTAGGATGTGATAGCTGAACTCGTTGGGTTACATGTCACATTTGAGCAGTAAATAAGTCGGGGCCTCCCAGGAGCCCCCCCCCTTTTTTTTTTTTTTGAACCCTGCCTGCCCAACCCCCTGTGTTATGTCTATTTATCACTGCTCTCAATATTCAAATTCTTGAAAACAAGAAAAAAGGAGAAACAAAGACTGATTTCCCTGTGCCTCCGAGCCCCCAGTTGTCCTTCCATGTTGCTTTGAGCATGCTTTTTTTAAACAGCCTTAAAAGAACAAACCTCTGACATTAGCACTGACTAAGTTTTATTCCTGCAGAAGATCCTTACAACAATCACTATTGTATGATTTCTTTTTTCCCTCTGTCACCGCCAAGGGTTGTACTGTTTCAATAATATTGATGGCTCTCATTTTTAGTAAGAATAAGACTGCTAGATTGCAAATCTTTTCGAAAGGGAATTTGCTTCACGTGTTCATTGAGAGGTAGGTGTCAGTTATGCAGAAGATACTGATTTAGTCATCAAGCTAAGCATTGTTTCCGGTCATTAACTTGTTTGAATTTTTACCAATCTTTAAGGAGCTGAGGTTGTGGTGTCTTATATTTTATTTAGCTGATCTTGTCAAAACCTACCTGTCAGTACCTATGTAAACGTTGCTAACAAACAGATGCAAGCAGGAGATTTCTATCTTAATGACAACTCCAGTATGTGATACAGATGTAACAATGCTGACAAATGGTTAGTTGCCAGTTGATACAAGTATAGAAAAAGCAGGGCTTGAGTGTGTCCTGGGCAGCATTGCAAGCTGATTGATCTTAAAGGTTTTACTGGCTGTCATAAAGACCATGTCTACATATTTAGAATTTTTGGACTGAAATGGGAACAGATCAGTCTTAAAACGAGGGTTTGCAAGGTGTTGCATGATTCGGTAGCAAGGAATTTGCTACTGATTGGCTTCAGTTTATCTGCAATCTATACTTGTGTTAAATTGGTGCACAAAGGGTTAGGTACTGATGGAGCTTTGCTTGGTGACAGGTAGCAGGTTAGTTTCTGAACTGATTACCAGTTATCACTGACAAAGGTCTTCTGCCTGCCAACTGTTATATGATTGGTTCTCAGGTTGCTGAATAGCTTCAGACTGTGCACAAGGCGCAGGAATCCGCAACTTTAAGTGTACTCCTCTGTTCTCTGCAGTAAGCCACTTTAAGTTTACTTTTCTTCTAGCAGTTACTATAAACTGTGACTTAATGAGTCAGAAACCCTTTTGTAAGTGAACCAGCCAAACTAATGGAAGCAGTCAGAGAAGGAAGACTGAGAGGCAACATTTTGACCAACAAAAGAATCATCTCTGCAAATCCAGTGAACAAGAACCACTGAACTGCTTTCCTCGTATTTCTGTCTATCCATAACCCATGATTGATTGATTGTTTGTGTGTGTATACGTGTGCGTGTTCGAGTGTACAAGGGAATTGCAGCTTTCATTAGTCGAGTCTATATGCCATTGTTTCATAACTATCTACCTGCAGTTATAGCGTGTTCACTTATCATAATAGTAATTTTGTTAAGTCCTGAAACCTGGTCCATACTTTCTGTCAGCCTGGGTCTAGAAGACAGATAAATTGGGGAACCTTTTGCATACTTTTTAAAATCTTTAACTTTTGCGAAGACTCTGGACTTTCTTGCTGGCATGGCACACTGGAAGTCAAGCCCTGCTATTTCCAACGTCTCTTTCCAGCAGCTCACAGGTAGTTCTCCTGTAATGAAATAGTCGTATTCTTGCATGACTTCACGCCATGGGAAATCACCGTAGAAAATCACCATACTGTACAGCAGAAATATTTCATTGTCCAAACAGCATCCTATATTCGGCAATTGTGCTACAGCTAATTCATGTTAACGAAACATGAATTACAGCAAAACCACCTGGTAGTAACTTCAAGCTTTTTCATCTAATCTGTTAAGCAGCCTCAAAAGATAATGAAATAGAGACAGCAAATGTTAGAAATATTCAATTGATTTTGCAATATCAATGATCTTTCACCAGACCTGGGAAAAACTAATGATGTGGCACGGGGGAATGGAGGATAAAGCAGAAACATCTGTGGTTGGGTGGAATCTTATTGGCAAAAGGCATGGTAATCGGACAAGGGTAAATGCAAGATGGTGATGGGAATCCTATGTGATCTCTGAAGTGTGTTGGCACTTTTAACCGAAAATGGATGGGACTTCCCCAGATTCAGGGACAATGGGGGTTTGGATGCCCTGCTCATGAAGATCTGGTTAATCAGACACTGGTAGCTCTGAATAAATGGCAGTGCCACCATGCACCCAGACTGAAGGTGAGGTTGCTGCGTGCCAGGGTGGAGGTGAGTGATGGCAGGAATGTGGTTGTGAACGTGGGGCTGGGGGAAGGGTTGATGATAGTGAAGAGGGGAGACAGTGTGAGTAGGGGTGACTGCATGGGTAGGCATTAGTTCTGAACCACCTACTGTTGGGACTCCTGATATGGCACTGAATGACAAAGTCAATAAGCAAGCCCCCATGGTCTTCCTGGTCTCTACAGGGCAGGCCATGTTGAGTGAACAGCAGAGGAAGTGGGATGAGGCCTTTAAGTGGACATTAATTGACCACTTCAGAGCCTCAGTTGGCAGAAGGGTAGGAACGTCTGTGGGCCTCCCTGCCATAGACTTAATGTGGAGATGGAGGTGGTCAGATCCTCACTCATTACCCTGCTGGATAAGTAAGTGGCCTCCATCACCAAATTTGCTACCGGTTAGGGCATAAAATTCCACCCCTTTGCCTCGAGAAGAGGTGCTTTATTTTTGCAGAAGAAGGACCAACAGCTGCCTACAAAAATCACCCACAAAATACAAGGGCAAAGGTTAGAAGGTGAAGTTGCTGAACCCAGTGTTGATTCTAGAAGGCTGTCAAATGCCTCAGTGATAGAAGAAGCGATGGCCCTTGAATTTACTGTGAGTTTTTACAGTTTGCCCTTACTTTTGCTGTTCGACATTGACAGTATTTTGCTCTGGGCTGATGGTAATGACATAATTTAAAATATTGATCTACATCACACGTACACCATCCTTTTTCTTTCCATGTAAACAAAACCAACTGCAAGTTTAACCAGCTTCATGCCTGCTGGAGTGTTAATGAATGACTCAGTAATCAAAATGGATAAACTCATCAACGTTACTGTTAATCTGCACATATTAACAATTTAGATAAACTCTTACATTAAAGCAATTTTAACTTAATTGGTTTCTGAGTTTATTTGATACTCCATACAAACACCATCTGTGATATTCCCCCATTTTGCATCCTGTTGATGGAGGCCAATTTCTGTTCCATCTCTAGCCATTTAAAAAGATGATAAATTTGACAGAATAAAAACTGAACATTGTATAGTCTCTATTAGAGAGAGGAAGATAGCTGATTAAAAAAGGTACGCAACTGTGTTAAGCATTAAAATAAATCAAAGAACTGCAGATGCTGAAGATCTAAAGCAAAAAAATAACAAAAACTGGTGGAGAAACACAGCAGGTCTGACAGCATCTGTGGTGAGAAAGTAGAGTTAATGTTTCAAATCCAGTGACCCTGCTTCAGAACCCGTGTTAAGCATTTATCTGCTCATGTTATCACCAGTTACATCTAAGGTATATTCTCTCAGTTCTGAAAAATGCCTTTGGGCAAATTGAGGAAAGAAAAATGCCGTGTTATCCTTTTTGTTAAACACGCTGTATTTCAGAAAGCTAGGCCATTAGCAATTTCACAAGAAGTAAAACTGAGCAGTTTATGTAACCCATTAATTGATCAGTGTAGTCTGAATACGTCCCTTTAGTTGCCAGCTAACCATCATTTGCAGCAGTCATTTGGGAAACAAAATACTCAAATGAAGAGTTTGACCAACTTTAACCTTGATTTATTCACCCCTCTCCTTCAGCTTGTTTCCTTTAGACTCCTAGAGTTGTACAGCAAGGAAACAGACCCTTAGGTCCGACTTGTCCATGCAGACCATATTCCCAATCTAAACTAGTCTCATCTGGCTACACTTGGTGGCCCGTATCCTTCCATTCATTTCCTATTCCTGTACTTATCCAAATGTCTTTTAAACAACTATACCTGCATCCACCACTTCCTCTGCAAGGTCATTCCATACACAAGCCATTCTGTGTGGGGGTCGGGGGGAACAAAAAAACAAAACGTGCTTTTCATGTCTGTCTGTCTTTTTTTTTTTTAAAGCTTTCTCCTCTCACATTAAAAATCTGGCCCCTAATCTTGAAATCCCCCACCCTAGGGAAACAACAAAATGACATTCACCTTATGTGTACTCCTCATGAATTTGTAAATCTCTATAAGGTCACCCCTCAACCTCCCATGCTTCAGTGAAGAAAGTCACAGCCTATTTTTACAACTCAAATCCTCCATTTCCAGCAACATTCTGGTAAATCTCTTCTGAACCCTCTTCAGCTTAGTAGTGTCCTTCCGATATATTGAATATTTTAGTGGGTAAAACCAGTCCGAGTGAACATTGCTGGTGGAACCAGCTTGTAGAAGTTGTTGAACTGTGAGCTGGAAAGAGTAGGAACAAACAAAAGATCAGGATGTGCCTCTGGTTAATGACATCTCCCTGCTGCTGTTAATACAGCTCCTTCACACTACTGAAGGGGGTTCCTCCTCCTCCTTTTTATTCCCAACAATATCAATATAACCCATGGCAAAAAAAAAGCACAGAATGTCCTAACTTTGCTATTCCTTCCCATTCTACCGTTTCTTGAGGCTTTTAATGTGTAATTGCTCTCTTACACATAATTGCATTCCGTCATGCAATTTAAATAGGTGTAACACAAACTGAATTATTCTCTTTCTCTAGATGTATCTGTAATTGTTACTTTGTGCTTGATATCCTTCAACTGACCCATAGTATTTCACAAGTGGTGTAGCAGTTCATTTGAATGGTTCAATTAATACATGAGTTATTCTGATATTACAGTTTGCTGAGAGCATTGACTGAAATAAAATGCTAACAGATTGCAAAGCAGATGCCACTGTATTTTTTAAATGATTGATGGCCCCAGAAATGGAAATGCAGTGAATAATTGATCAACAACATCAGAACTGTTCTCTGCTTCTAACAAAACGAGATATGGACCAACAAAAATCTATCTGAACCTGAATGGCTTGTTTGCAATTGTGGAGTCATTTCTTTCTCCCCGTGAATTTAGTCTCTTCACCAAAGCAAAAAAAAAATGGAAGTCTATAACTTCACGAAGTGGTCAAAAATCTTCAATGGTCAGCACATAACTAAGTTGGACTGAGAAACAGCAAACTTTCCTCGGAATTTTTTTTATCCATCGCCACCTTTTTAGTGTTTTTCAGTAATTATTGATGTGGTTTAGAAAAGCTAATTAGGGACATTTGGGTTCATGAAGAGTCAGGTCTTTGTGGAAATAGTGGTTCAGTTTCAGTGGCGGCAAACAGAAGGGCTTGCACCTTAATGCACGTTGCATGGCTTTAGCATCTTGAGCCATCCTTTACATCCAGTTAGTCTTTTTTTTTGAAGTGTAGTCTCTCTTCAGACATTGATCATCATTGGCTTGCTGTTTCTTAATCATTGGCTTTTAATGATATTGGCGATGCGATAATCTATTAGCCAGGATGCAGGGCAATCATCACAACTCTTCTTCGTAGATTCACATGGAATTTTTCTATAATGCCCGAGCTAGCAGCATCTTTCAGGGATGTTTTGGATAATACACAGTCAGTGATGCACTGAAGTACCATTCACCAGTTATGCTTACGTCCTTGGAGTGGGAGTTGAAACCACAAATGTCTGCCTTTAGAGGTGAGAGTAATGATGATCAAGAATAAAAGATGAGGACTGCAGATGCTGGAGAAACTCTGCAGGTCTGGCAACCATCTGTGGATAGAGAAACAGTTAATGTTTTGAATAAAATATGACTTCTCCAGAACTGAGAGTGCTAGAAAAAAGCATTTTCAGGCCTGAAGGAGAGTTATATTGGACATGTAATAACAACTCTGGGCTCTATCTTGCATTTATTTGGTGAAGTCTGAAATGCACTGAGTTTTCTGGAGAGATTTTCACCACCGTGCCTCGTGAGTTTTGATACCGTATGTTACTAAACTTTCCTCATCAACTATGGCATCCATCACATCCAATTGTAGCTCCATCTAAATATGAGTCTTTCCCAGAACAAACCACCTCTCAGCAGATATCCCTGAATTTAGCGCTCTGCATAGAAAGAAAGCACTAAAAACATCACAAAACCATCTGCACCTGGGTAACTATTGTCACTCCAGAGCTGCCCTGCACAGTCCCTGATAATTGCCCCAGATGTGCAGAGAGGTGGGATATCAGCATCCCACTGTGCAGGCAGGGCCTAGGGATGGGGTGGTGCAACAGAAAGACTCGTTCCACCATCGCACCCCCACCAACTTTCCGATGAGCACTGGACCATGCCCGGGCTGAACCCAGGCTGCCAGCCGGATTAAAGTGGTCTTGGCCATCTGGAGGAAGGTTCAGCACTGAAGGAAGACGGTCATTGACCTTCCCCACTCTGCCAGTGGATGATTGAATTGATTATTGTGGAAAAACCCTTCTGGCCTTTTAGGGAAGGAAACTGCCATCCTTACCTGGTCTGGTTTACATGTGACTCCAGATGCATTTGGTTGACTCTTAGCTGACCTCTAGGCAATAAACGCTGGTTTTCATCTTTCATCCTATGAATGAACAAAAAGCGTAGAAGATGGAGGAATGTACTTCCATTGTTACGATTGCTCTCGAAGAACTGCTCATGTGATTTATTTATTTGCCACAAATCTCACCATAGACCGTGTCGCTCAGAACCCATAAAATTCTGCATTACTTTTGTATTACGCTTACCATCTCTAACATGCCGAACCTATCCTTCCTCACTCTTTGATTTATGTTTGTGGAATCTGAGTGTAATGTGTCCCATTATTTTAAGTAAGCTACTTAAGTTGATCTATTTCCTGAATATGATGGGATTAAACCCCTTCTTTGGTAAATTCAAGAAAATTTGCCCTATTGTTGCTTTTTACAATCACGTCACATAAATAGTGAAATGCTCACTGAGTTGGTAAATATCCTTTTTCAGGCAACAAAACCTCCTGCAGTCAAATGACGAGAGAGCGGAGAGGGTGGGAGTTACTGTCTGATTTCTTCTCAACTAGTTGGAAGTCAGGAGTTTCCAGATCCAGACAGAAACAAGATGTGTTATATTTGGACTTTTACCAGGCACTTGCCACTGTACCTTTTATAAATGGTCAAGTCATAAGAGCCCATGGTGTTGGAGGTAGTATATTGGCATGGATAGAGAATTGGCTAATGGGTAGGAAAGTGAGTATGAGGATAAGGAGCTCTTTCTCAGGTTAGTGACCCATGACCAGTGGGGGTTCCACAGGGACCAGGACCGGGACCATAACTGTTTACAATATATAATAATGAGTTGGAGGAAAGAAGTGAATGTACATAGCCAAACTTGCAGAAGAGACAAAAATAAATAGAAAAGGCAAGTTGTGAGTGTAATGCAAAAGGTTGCAGAGCTATTGATGATAGGTTAAATAAGGGGACAAAAAAATGGCAAATGGAGTAAAATGTGGAAAAATGAACACTTTTTTTTTGGAAGGGAAAGCATAAGAACAGACTATTATGTAAATGGAGAGAAACTGCAGAAAGCTACAAAACAGTGAAATTTCGGGGGTACTTGAGAATGAAACACAGAAAGCTAGTCTACAGGTACAGCAGGTAATCAGGAAGGCCAATGAAATATTGACCCTTATTTCAAAGGTGTTGCAGTATGAGTATGGAAGTCTTACAGCAACTGTACAAGGTGCAGGTAAGGCCACATCTGGAGTACTGTGAACAGTTCTGGTTGCCTTATGTAAGGAAAATATTTTATTCAGTTCTGAGGAAGGGTAATTGATTTTTTTTTTCCTTCACAGATACTGCTGAGCTTTTCCAGCAACTTCTGTTTTTGTTCCTGATTTACAGCATCCACAGTTCTTTCGTATTTTATATTTTATTGGAGGCAGTTTAGAAAATATTCACTGGAATGGTCCCTGGTATGGAGGAATTGTCTTTATGAACAAAGGTTGATCAGTTTGGGATTCTACTCACTGGACTTTAGAAGAATGAGAGGTGATCTCATTGAAACATATTGGATCCTTAAGGGGCTTGACAGGGTAAATGCTGAGAGGACGTTTCCCTTCGTAGGAGAGTCTGGGAGCAGAGGGCATAAAGGGGCACTAATTTAAGACTGAGATGGGAAAGAATTTCTTTGAGTTGTGAATCTTTGGAACTCGTTGACTCCTCATGTAAATTTAAGACTGAGATTCTTTACCATTTGAGGAATTGAGGGTTATGAGAAAAGGGCAGGAAAGTGGATGTGAGGAATGTCGGATCAACCATGATCCTATTGAATGACAGAGCAGGCTTGAGGGGCTAAATGGCCTACCATGTTCCTCCTCCTTATGGTCTATCAAAGTTTTTAACTGGAACAGTCCAGGTGAGTGGAAATGACTTGCATTGTCATGAAGCAAAGAATTAGTTTGAAGGTCTCCATATGTCTACTTGACATGATCAGTCACTCCTCTCAATTGTATCTTTTTTGTTCCACAGCTCCCATCTCATCTCTGTGAAACACCTTGGGATTTATCCTTTGTACCTGTTGTTGTTAGTTATACTTAATAGAAATAGCCATATTTACACTGTATGTACAGTTAAATTATTTTACATTGTAATAAAGGAAAATATAATACCTTATAGTGCTGTTTCATTCTGCAGTTCATTTTAGTCATTTTCAAATTTCACTGTTCCAGATAGACAAAAGAAAAATCATCCTGGCAGGTGACAAATTGGGCAGATGATAAAATAAAGCAAGTGAACGTGATTTGAACATGACAAGTGAACTTCAGGTCCCACATGGCCCAGACCTGTGATGTGACATGTCTGAGCTGGTTGGTTACAATATCTGTAAGTCCCCCATTGTTATTGACAATTAATAAAGTAACAATAAGCTTTAAATTTATAAAAGGACTTTGCAATTATAAAGATATCTTTATTCTAATAATTGCAATATTTCACAAAATTCCGATCTCCTTAATTCAAATAGAGAATAGAAACAGACCCTTCGGTCCAACTCATCTATGCCAACAATTTTCCCAAATTAAACTAGACCCTCCTGCCTTCATTTGGCCCATATCCCTCTACACTTTTCCTATTCGTGTACTTAAACAAATGTCTTTTTAAGGTTGATTGGCTCACCGAGCTGGCTTGTTGTTCCGCAGACGTTTCGTTACCGTGCTTGGTAACATCCTCAGTGCAGCCTCTGATAAAGCCTCGATGTGTTTTCTTGCCTGGCTTTTAAACTCTGGGGTCCGTTGCAATGGATTGCCTCACTTCCGCGTTTCCTCCCTAGTTGAATGTGTATGGGGTCGAGTTGAATGTGTTTATTAATAGCATGCTTCCAGGAATCCTCGTGCTTGTCTCTACCTAGCCTGTCCCAGGATCTTGGTGTTGTCCCAGTCGAAGTCGTGGTTCTCCTTGTTCGTGTGGATTGAGATGAGTGAGTATTGGTCATGTCTTTTTGTAGCCAGTTGGTGTTCATGTACTCTTGTTGTTAACTTCCTTCCTGTTTGTCCGATGTAGTGTTTCTCACTGTCTCTGCAGGGAACTTGTAGATGACATTGGTCCTGTCCATGGCGGGGAGTGGGTCTTTAGTTCGGGTGAGCTCTTGTCGTAGGGTTAGGATTTTCTGAAGAAGGGTCTCGACCCGAAACGTCAACTTTCCTGCTCCTCTGATGCTGCTTGGCCTGCTGTGTTCATCCAGCTCCACAATGTTTTATCTGTCGTAGGGTTGATGTGGGTTTGTGTGCCACGCTGATGCCCAGCAGTCGTAGAAGTCTTGTGGTGAGTTCTGATGTGTTCCTGATGTAGGGTAGTGTGATGAGTGTGTCGGGGCGTGTAGAATCTTTCTGATGCTGTTCCTGTAGGCATCTCCTGACCCAGTCCTTTGGATATTCATTATTCTTGAACACTTCGAAGAGGTATTCCTCCTCCTCTTGGCATAGTTCCATGTTGCTGGGACAACACCAAGATCCTGGGACAGGCTAGGCAGAGACAAGCACGAGAATTCCTGGAAGCATGGCACTCCACGAAGCATGCTATTAATAAACACATTGAAATCAACCCCACATGCATTCCACTACGGAGGAAACCCGGAAGTGAGGCAATCCATCGCAATGGACCCCAGAATTTAAAAGCCAGGCGGGAACACACACCGAGACTTCACTGAGGATGTTACCAAGCACGGTAATGAAACGTCTGCGGAACAACAAACCAGCTCAGTGAGCCAACCAACCTCAGCACCCACAACCCGAGCTACAGATCTACTCCAAAACTTAGAAATGTTTTTTAAATGTTGTAACTATACTGCATCCACCACTTCCTCTGGCAGTTCATTCTGCACACTAATCACACTGTGTTTAAAACAAACAAATGCCTCTCATATAATTTAAATTTTTCTCCTCTCACCTTTTAAAAATATGCCCCCTAGTTTCGAATGACCCACTGTAGGGAAAAGACCTTTGCTACTCACCTTATCTACGTCTGTTTGTCATGATTTTATTAACCTCGGCAAGGTCACCACTCAACCATCTACACTCCAATGGAAAAAAGCCTCAGCCTATCTTGATAACTCGCAGCTTCCATTCCTGGCTTCATCCCATAAAATCTCTTCTGAACCCTCTCCAGTAGCACGTCAACCAGAACTGGACATAGTACTCCAGAAGAGGCCTCACCAATGTCCCTTATAACCTCAACATGACATCCCAACTCCTATACTCGTAGATCTGAGCAATGAAGGCAAATGTGGTAAATGCTTAACGACCCTGTCTGTGATACAAATTTCAAAGAATTATGTACCTGAACCCCTAGGCCTCTCTGTTGCACAACATGGTGCTACCATTAATTGCATAATTAAAAAAAATGAAAGATTTGCTGCATGCCGTGTGCTTTAGCAAAGTTCATGGATCACATTTGGTAAAAATTAAGTTACAGGGCTGAATTTATTTAGGCCTCTTGCCAGCCTCAAACAGGATGAAAATGAGAAGCAAAGCCCCATCTTCTACTGCTGTTATGATGGAAGTGGTTTTGTACCTATTGGCCTAATGCTGGGTGGCTTGAGATATTTAAAGGCAGATGGTAAACACTCTTTGCAATTGGCATTTTAGTCCCATATTGTCAGAGTTGAGGAGATTTAAGAGTTCCTTGTGGCATCTGGAGGGACAGAAACAGTCTTCCTGGTGTGTGAGTAATCCCATCTCAAAAATGTGCTGAACATCCTCCATCTCTACTGTCTGGAAGCTATGATTCAATAAATTTTTTTGTTTGAAACTTTGGCTCCTGCAAAGTCATAGTTGCTCATAATTTCAATTTAAAATTGTGGAAAACCCCCTTGTCAGGTGGATTGTCACATTCACATGAAACCCCTTTTTGCCCATAGCCTCCATGCTGTCATGATGCCAGGGGTTAAAATGGCGTAGGTTGGTGAGCATGTTATGTCTACCCAGCTATTATGCTCCCACACCATTCCTGGTGAGGTGGGAACATGCTGAATTAAAACCTAGATTCAAAACGTTTTTTTTCAAAAAAAAATTCTATTCGTATAAACTGAGTATGAAATGAACCCCTATGCTGCACAACATTTAGCTCTAAAGCTATCTTCCCTTTTAATATGAAATTATAGGACTAGTAGCTCCGAATAAACTCAATTATCACAGATTCCTATTGGTATTGAGCCGTGCAAAACTCTGTAACACCATAATAGCAGAACATTTCAAGGTCTATTGTTAATGGATGCCAGACCCCTTCATTCCTTTGATAGTACAACTGGTCATGTCATGCCAAGATTGCCTTGAGACAGAAGTTTGGCTGACCAGGCTCCTTTCCAGAAAAAGAAGGGACTAACAGCCACTGATTCTACCACAATTCTTCTTCAACACTATCAACTGTCTAAAACTTCAGTCTCTGTGTGTGATTTCTGGCTGTTGATTATACGGTCTCTGCTCGTGCAGTCAAGCGATCATATTTCGGGTCTGACTTATGATTTGTGTCCTACAGTTCTCTCCCTGTGGATTGAACAAGGTTGCAGGGTTTGAATCATGTATTTGTTATGGCACTGGCTCAAATAGATAATAAGCAGAGTGAAGCTCAGTTATTGCTGGTTCCTCTGGGGAGAAAGATTACATTCTACTCTGCCAGTAAGCTAAGGAATAACAAGGTTTTTTTTTTAAGGAAAGTGAATTGCACTGAATGCAAGACCACAATAGTTTTGTGATCATCCTTAAGGGGAGAAATTCGATGGGGCAAAATGGATCAGGTAGTTCAGTACACACCCAAACTTGTCTGTTCAGCTCAAGTTAAATTTGGCACGTGGTTTCACTTGACGATAAGTGGTAAATCTCTGGCCAATCAGCCATTGTGAAACAGTTCAGTGGCGTATTAATTCCCCTGTGACTCTGACCTCGAGCTCGTTCTAGGAAGGGAATAAAAACACAAGGGAGTGAGCCCGAACCAATGGCAGCACCTTGCAGTTTGGCCATGAACCACATTCCTTTCCCTCTTTAATGTCACGGAAGGGAAGAACTCATGGTCATTCCTTGAGCAACTACCACCAGAACATTTAAGAACCAACTGGAATTTGTTGTCTGGAATGACTTTAATTGAAACCTGCTTGTTTGAATCCAAACTTTGCTTTGATTGACAGAATCATTCCTGCGCAACATCCCATCACCTGGTTCAGACGTGTGCTTTGGAAACTGAGATAACACCCTGTTCCAAAGTAGTTCCCACAGCACAGCTTGTGGAGGTAATTGAGTGTGAGAAGGTAAAACCAGAAATCTGTATCCCTGTTTTTTTCACTTACGGGTTGTGTCAAAAAGGTTTGTGTCAGAGTTAAATTTTTTTTCTCCATTTCTCACCATCCATTAACAAAAGAAATGTTGTCCCTTGGGTTCCATGGATGCTGTCCTGGGTGGTAGTGTAACATATGAGGCAAGAAGCCAGGACTCAGTGTGTCTAATATTTAATGCAGTTCTGCAATTGGACAGCATTTGCTGAATAATATGGAGTTTGCAAAAGATTACATTGCCAATCATAATTTGTTTATCAATTGGCTCACTTGTGTGCAAGGGAGGGGAGGGGAATATGTGTCTGGAGGTGGCGGAAATGGCGTCTGATGATCTTCTGGATGTGGATGCTGGTGAGATGGCAGGTGAGGATAAGGGGAACCCTATCGCTGTTCCGGGAGGGAAAAGAAGGGGTGAGGGCAGAAGTGTGGGAGATGGCTCGGACCCCGATTGAGGGGCCTGTTGACAACGGAGCTGGGGATTCGTCAGTTGAGGAAGAATATGGACGTTTTGGAGGCTCCCTTGTCGAAGTTGGCCTCATCTCCTCACCTCCAGCAAGATGCCACCACCAGACACATATTCCCCTCCCCTCCCTTGTCCACCTTCCGCAGGGACCATTCCCTCCGGGACACCCTGGTCCATACTTCCTTCACCCCCGACACCTCCCCACAGCCCCACAGTGCAACACCTGCCCATTTACCTTCTCCCTCCCACTATCCAAGGGCCCAAACATACCTTCCAGGTGACGCAACACTTCACCTGCACTTCCCAGAGTCTAGTCTACTGCATTCGCTGCTCACAATGTGGTCTCCTTTACACTGGGGAAACTAAGTGTAGACTTGGCGACCGCTTCACGGAACATGTACGTTCTGCTCGCAAAAAAGGCCCTGAACTACCTGTTGCCTGCCACTTCAATGCACCACCCTGCTCTCTGGCCAACATCTCTGTCTCTGGCTTGCTACCGTGTTTCCATGAAGCCCAGCGCAAGCTGGAGGAACAACACCTCATTTTCCGCTTGGGGTCCCTACAGCCCTCCGGACTCAATATCAAGTTCAATAATTTTAGGGCCTAAACTCTCCCATGTCCCAGCCCCCCACCCCACACACCAGGCCTTGTTACCACATAGCCTGCCACTACACACCCCCTGTTATTAGTCACTAACAGTCCCCACTAACAACTATTCACCCTCCCAACCTGATCATTAGCAACTCCTTTGTCTGTCCAACTGTCTTTCTGTCTCTTTGGGCTCTATCCTATTGTTTACTCCCTACCCCACCCACCTTGCTATTTTCTGCATATAAGCTGATGTTTTCCCAGCCACCATCAGTTCTGAGAAAGGGTCACCGGACCCGAAACGTTAACTCTGTTTTCTCCTCCACAGATGCTGCCAGACCTGCTGAGTTTTTCCAGCAACTTTATTTTTGTCCCTATTCCCACTTTTCCCCACATCATTTGACCCCTTGAGCCCCAAGTGCTATATCCACCTCCTTCTTGATATCATACAATATTTTGGCCTTGAATGCTTTCTGGGGTAGTGAATTTCACAAGATTACCACTGTCTGGGTGAAGAATCTTCTCTTCTTTATCTCCGTCAGTCCTAAGTGTTTTACCCTGTGTCCTTAGAATGTGACCTCTGTTTCTGCACTCACAGCCATTGGGAACATCCTACCTGTATCTTACTAATATTGAGCAAATTGATAAAACTATAGACTTCCAAGTCCCCAGGTCCTGATGGATGGACTCCTTCATATGTTTTAAAAGAAGGTGCTAGTGAAATAATTGATATGTTTGTTGCAACCTTCCCAAATTCCCCTTGAATTGGGCAAGTTCCAATTGACTGGAAAATAACAAACGTACCTCCTTCGTTCGAAAGAAGAGTGAGACAGGAACTAGGAAATTCCAGGCCAGTGAGCTTAAGTTTGCCATGAGTGATGTTGGAAATGATTATTAAAGGTTTTATATCAGGAGACTTCTAGAAGTTTAATCAGGCAGATCAACGTGGTTATGTGAAAAGGAGAACGTAAAGCTCGAATAAATTGGATGAATGTTGGGATATAATGTGTGCGGTTGATAAAGGAGAATGAGTGGATGTACTGTACTTTGGTTTCCAAAAGTCATACGATAAGGTGCCATGTCAAAGACTATTGCAGAAAATGAAAGCTCATTGTGTCGAAGGAGCATCCTGTTCCAACGAGCGGTAGCATTTGACTGATTGTCATCGCAGACCCCTGGTAAAATTGTAGTCAGGCATCAAGGAAAAACATTTTATTGCTGGTGTCTTTCTGACCACAAAAAAGGATATTTTTTGAGGTTGTTGGACATTAGTCATCTCACCTCAGCTCTAGACATCCCTGCAGGAGTTCCTCTGGGCCTAGGACAGGACCTATCCTGTTCAGCTGCTTCATCGATGACCTTCCCTCATAACATCAGAAGAGGGGATATTTGATGATTGCAAAATGTTCAACAGCCATTCGTGACACCTCCAGATACTGATCAGTCCAAGCCCAAATTCAGCACTTTCTGAATAATATCCAGGTTTGGGCTGACACATGGTAAATAATGTGCTTTGTCACGCAAACGCCAGGCAATGACATCTCTCACTAGAGAAAGGTTAATCATCTTCCCTTCATACTCAGTATAATTATCATCACCAAATCCTCCATTATCCACATCTCAGGAGTTGCCCCAGAAGCGAAATGGAACCAGCTATAAAATATTGTGGCTATAAGTGCCGACCAGAGGTTAGGAATTCTGTGGTAGCTCGCCTTCTATCTTCCCATTTACTATTCATTTACTATTTATAAGACACAAGTCAGGAATGTGATAGAATATTCTCTACTTGCCTGGATGAGTGCGGCTGTGACAACAATCAAGAAGCTTGACACAATCCAGGGCACAGCAACTGTCTTGATTGGCACCATGTCCACATCTTCAGTCCGTGCTCCCTTTTACCCATGATGCACATTGTGGCATTAGTATGCACCATCCACAAGATGCTGTACAGTAACTCACCAAGGCTCTCTTAGACAGCACCTGTCAAACATGTGACCTCTGCCACCAAGAAGAACAAGCTAGCCTGTGGATGCATGAGAATGTCTGTCTCCATCAGCAATTTCCCCTACAAGCCCCACACCATCCTAACTTGGAACTATATTACCATTCCTTTTTTGTTACTTGGTCAAAATCCTGGACATCCCTCCCTAACAGCCCTGTGGACATTTTTACACCTCAAGGACGATAGTGGTTAATGAATGCAGCTCATCACTGTCGTCTTGGTGGTAACTGAGAATTGGTTATAAATGCTGGCCAGTGACGCCTACCTTCCGAGAACAAATACAAAAAAAGGCATACTAGTTACTCCTTCAGCTAAATCCTTGTCACCTCTGATTTGTACTGGAAAAGCAAGAACAAACCCTAGATAACAAGC
>JAHRHZ010000063.1:8177450-8199542 GCA_024137785.1 Ginglymostoma cirratum
AAAACTTGACGTTTCGGGCCTAAACCCTTCATCAAGGGTTTAGGCCCGAAACGTCAAGTTTTCCTGCTCCTACGATGCTGCTTGACCTGCTGTGTTCATCCAGCCCCACGCTTGTTATCTCGGATTCTCCAGCATCTGCAGTACCTTTTATCTCAAGAACAAACCCTATTTGGAATCATAAAATCCCAGTGTGGAGACAGGCCCTTCGGCCCAACAAGTCCACACCAACCCTCGACCATTGCACCCAGACCCATCCCCCATACTCCACCTAGCCTGCACATCTTTGGACTGTGGGAAGCAACCGGAGCACCCGGAAGAAACCCACGCAGACACGGGGAGAACGTGCAAACACCACACAGACAGTCGCCTGAGGGTGGAATCGAGCCCGGGCCCCTGGCGCCGTGAGGCAGCAGTGCTAACCACTGAATTGTGTTTTGTATGCTTGGTTACGTGACATTGTTTATGTTATCTCTTCCAAGCGCAAATCCACAGGGTCAACAGGTACTGCACAGAAAGATGCTCGGATGAAACACAGTGGCCAGTGGAGTCTAAGTTGAGGGGATATCGTTTAAGAACATAGAACAGTTCAGCACAGGAACAGGCCCTTCGGCCACTCAATGCTAATCAGAACATGATTCCAAGTTAAACTAATCCTGTTTGCTTGCCCATGGTTCAAATTCTTCCATTCGTTGCCTATTCATGTGCTTTTTCTAAAAGCTCGTTAAATGCCCCTATTATATCTGCCCCTTCCACTACTACTGGCAGTGTGTTCCAGGCATCCAGCACTCTGTGTTTTTAAAAAAATACTTACCTCTCATCTCCTTTTGACCTTTCTCCCTCTCACTTTTAAATGCATGACTTCTAGTATTAGACATTCCAACTCTTGGGGGCGTGGGGGGAGGAAAAGTTCTTGAGCATAACTTATGCTCAAGTTGCAGCTTTATAAGACTTTGGTTAGGTCACACTTAACAGTATTGCATTCAGTTCTGGTCATCACAATATAGGAAGGATTTGGAGAGGGTGCAGAAGAGGTTTAGCAGGATGCTGCCTGGATTAGAGTGTGAGCTATAAGGAGAGGCTGAACAAACTAGGATTGTTTTCTTTGGAGCTGTGAAGGCTGATGGGATACCTGATAGAAGCTCATAAAATTGAGAGGGTAAGATATTTCCCTTTGAAGTCAAGAATGTTTGTTTAAAAAGTAGACTTCTCTTCCCCAGAAAGTATTGAAGATTGGATCTTTGAAACTTATTCAGGGCTGACTTAGAAAGATTTATGGTAGACAAGGGAATCTAGGGTTAAGAGAGGAAGACAGGAAAGTGCAGCTGACACCACAACCATGACCTTTTTGATTATGGAGTAGGCTGGAAGGGCTGAATGCCCTACTTCTGCTTCTAAGTTCTACATTTCTAATGAACTGCTACGTTAGATACTTGAGCAGTGCAAATGGTGAGAGCAGTAAGTTTCTGAGCAAGTTGGGGAGATGGCTCGGAGCAAGGAGGTGACTCCAGTGTGGAATATGAAAACAGCAGAGGAGGGTGACCTGCTTTTGCAGAATGCTGTTTGTGCTGCTGTGGAGTGTGTGAGACGATTTGAGAAGTGGGCGGAGCTTGTTGCTGTGTCCTATTGAAAAACCTTGGCAGAGGAGGCAAGTGTGTAGAGTGCTCGAAGAGAATCTAAGTCAAAATTCCGCCCTGAGACACAGATAGTGAGACATGATTCTCACCTTTGCTGTCTTGGTGCAGTGCCTGAATTTACTCCACCATGCACCCATGTCCTGGGGGCCGTGTTTCAACCAGTCCTATTGGTTGTTACCTCCTGGATACAGTGCATCCTTTTTACAGTTTGAGAAATACTAATACAAGTCATTCAGATTCTATGGGCATCCTTTGTGTTCAAATATTATTAACTCACCTTTGACAGTGTGCTTATATTAGGCTTGAGAGGCTCCAGATTTACTGAATTACTCATTTCACTTATAGTTCATTAGTAAATACTCCTTACATCTGATAACTTAGCCAGTAATGGATCGACTGCTGTGATAATTTAAAGTTATGCGTATAATCTGATTTCACCATCTCTATCAAGCTATCCCTTTTCTCATATCAGTCTAGACTGGAATCAAACATATTGCATATAGATGAAGGGGTAGTGTATTAACCTGCTCGTGGAGCTGGGTGATCAGTTTTTTGTTGCTTATTTATCTGTCAGAGATGAAAGCACACTTTAAATAGGCAGCATCTTGACCTACCTTCCAAAGAAACGAGTAGACAATCAATGTTGCAACTACATTTTTCTCTGTTGTGCTGGTGTGTGGGCTCCTTCAAGCTGAAGTGACCTAGTGTGGATGAGAATATTCATCTTACTGGTCTAACTAGAAAAGTCTTATGTAAACAGGAGGTTTATTGCAATCCTGCAGCTATTTACAGATTGAACAAGTATGACGTACATGACTACAGAGATGGTTAGGAGCACATTAACCTCAGGTCATTCCCCTTAATAGTTCCTTCTTTACTCTCCCTGAATCCTTTTCACATCATCACAGTGGGTGAAGTTTATGGTATTCAATAAAGTATTAACCCATTCTGATCCACACAGCAGTCTCAACTGTGAAAATGAAACAATAGTCAGGGAGTTGGACATCCCACTGATGATATGGATGGGGGAAGAAGGGGTTTGTGCAAGTGGAAGGGGGTGAATCTTGTTCATCCTGCATTGCACACAAATCTACCTTGCAGTCATTTGTAGTCTTATAGTTGGATGACAGAAGAAGTAAATTTTTATTCCCTAATGGAAGGGATTCAGCATCTTTAAGATGTTAAGATGTGCAGAATAACCTCTCTTTTTGAATCTTGGGATCTATTAGAACATGGAACATGGAACAGTACAGTACAGGCCCTTCGACCCACGATGTTGTGCCGACCTATTATCCTACGAAGATCAATCTACCCTGCGTACCCTACATTTTACTACCCTCCATGTGCCTATCCAAGAGTCACTTAAAAGACTCTAAACTATCTGACTCCACTACCACGGCCAGCAGCGCATTCCACACACCCACAACTCTGTGTAAAGAACCTACCCCTGACATCTCCCCTATACCTTTCTCTAATCACGTTTAAAATTATGCCCCCTCCTAATAGTCATTTCCACCCTGGGAAAAAGTCTCTGACTATCTACTCTATCTATGGCTCTCATCATCTTGTACACCTCTATCAAGTCACCTCTCATCCTTCTTCGCTCCAATGAAAAATGCCCTAGCTCCCTCAACCTTTCCTCATAAGACCTGCCCTCCAGTCCAGGCAGCATCCTGGTAAATCTCCTCTGCACCCTCTCTAAAGCTTCCACATCTTTCCTATAATGAGTAATAATTTGTGAATGCTATTTTGATTTCCAGAGGGTTGGGTTTGAGTCTGAATCATGTATTTGTTGCACGGACATTATGAAACTTAATGTGGGCAAACATGTTGAGCATCAACTAGCTAATCCTTCCTGAGGAAGGTAGAGGGAGCTGATGAGGGTCATGATCAGTCATACCTGATGGCTCTCCAACTACAGCTGCTGGCATGCTGCTCCAAGCAGAGCTAGCTCCGAAACAAACAAACAATATGTTTGTTCACTCGGGGTGGTGAGAATCTGAACTCACTGTCTGATGGGATGGAGGAGGCAGAAATCCTCATAACATTTAAGAAGCCTTTAAAATGTGCACTAGCAATGCCAAGGCATACAAGGCTATGGACCAAATGCTGGAAAATGGGATTAGAACAGTTACGTGGTTATTTTTGACCATCACAGACTTCAGACTTCATGGGCTGAAGGACCTTTTTACTGTGCTTTAGACCTGTATGTATTTATGGTTTCTGAAGTGTGTTGAGATGCCCATTTAGAAATGTAGCCTGTTTTGAATATTACAGAAAAGACACAAGCTATGAACAAGTGGAAATGGCAACACTGTCCCATTTCTATCTATGCTTCACCACCATTATTGATCCTGCTGCTCTGAGCACGGAACTTCACTCTACTGAGTAACACGGTGAGAGTTTACAAAGATAAATAATCCATATTCTGAACTGGAGCATTCAGTGCTGTCGTTTTCAACGTTTCTAGAATCGAAGTAATGAGTGTGTAGACAAGGAGTATAAATAAGGGCTAGGAACTACAATGAATAAGAACACTTGTTTGTCATCTAGGTGCTCTGGGAAGCTAATGCACTTTTCCTTTTGTCTACATGCGATAACATTTGGTTCCTGCCTAGTTTGATATGTAAAAAGGGACGGCATGATCAGGATGATGAATGTGGGTTGCATGCATAACTAAGCTATCACTGCAGTCGGTCCATTTATTGGCTTAATTGTCAGACGTAAAAGGTGTTAATTAGTGAACTATAAGTGAAATCAGTGATTCAGTAAATCTACAACCTCTTATACATAATGCAGGCATGCTTTTAGAGGGGAGTTATTAACATCAGGGCTTGAACACTGAATGGATTTATAGTTAATTGAAGTACTACAGAGGTGTTTGCATTACATAGTAATTACATTTCAGAATGGGCTTTGGTTTCATTTCATCCAATCTTCGTATCTTTAAATTCGAATGCATCGTCCCCATGATTAGATGAAAGTCTGTCATGTTTGTGGCTGTTCAGCGCAAATGGACAAACTGAAGTGTGCTGTAGTGCTGAATTCCATTCCCCCCCCCCAAAAAAAACCCATGAATATCCTGAAGTTTACTATTGATCAGAAACTGAACCAGACAGCTATAGAAATGAGCCGACCTGCGGCTGGGAAAGTGAGTAACTCCCCACCGCCCCCCCACCTTGACTGCCCAAGGTTTATGCATCATCTATAAGACACGAGTTAGGAGTGTGATAGAAAACTCCCCACTTGCCTGGATGAGTGCAGCTGCAACAACACTCGAGGGCTGACACCATTCAAGGCAAAGCAGCCCGCTTGATTGGCAACCCATCACCATCTTTAACATTCTCCCTTCACCGCTGATGCTTAGTGACAACAGTGTGTACCACCTACAACGTATGTCTGCAACAACTCACCAAGAGCCCTTTAACAGCACTCCCGAAATCCATCTCCTCTACCAAGGGAAGCACATGTAGATGTATGGAAGCACCATTATCTGCAAGCTCCTCTCCAAGCCACTCACCTACCTGATGTGGAACTACATCTTCGCCCCTTCAGTATCCCTACATCAAAATTCTGGAACTCCTTTTCTAATAGCAGCAGTGCAAGAAGGCAGCTCGCCGCTACCACCATCTCAAGATCAAAGAGAAATGGACATTATGTTCTGACCAGTGACCCATGCATCCTCTGAAGGAATTTTAAAGAAGGAAAATGTTACTGAAACCTGGTTTGACGGAGGATGGGAATTAAGCTCAACATTGTATTATTTACAGCATCAAGCAAGAGAGGAGACTGAAGGGGTGGGGAAGGAATCAGTAGTATAAAGAAGAATGTTGTATCAGAAATAATAGGTACTGCAGATGCTGGAGAATCCGAGATAACGAGGTGTGGGGCTGGATGAACACAGCAGGCCAAGCAGCATCATAGGAGCAGGAAATTTTGACGTTTTGGGCCTAGACCCTTCATCAGAAACGTCAAGCTTTCCTGCTCCTATGATGCTGCTTGGCCTGCTGTGTTCATCCAGCTCCACACCTTGTTATCTCTATAAAGAAGAATGATTATTGCTGTAAGAATAAATGCTATGGTAAAAGTTCAAATGAAGTCATGGAGGTTGATGTGAGAAACCATGGGTAACCACATCCACTTGGAGGATACTCTGGGCCCTCGAACAGTTCATGAACAGGAAGTGTGAATATAGAAGCAAATTATTTCTGAACTTTTTAGCAATAGGTCAGTGATTTTTGAGAATTTCAACTTTCTTAATATTGCTTTGGATAAGGGTCAATACAAAGGACATAAGCAGCAACTTTTAAAATACATTCAGCCTTTTCCTTTAATTAGTGTGTAGCAAAACCCAACAAGAGATGGGGGAATTCCTGATCACCCTGTAAGAAATGTTGCTGGGCACTGGAAGAACCATCAATGAGAGAGTATGTTGGTGACTGTGAGTATAATTCAATTAGATTCAGCATTGAAATGGAAATTGATAATAGAAAATGACAAAGATAAACCAAGAGTAATATTTTTGTGTTGGGAAATGGCCAATGTTACTGCATTGAATTATGGGATTTAATTTTCCTCCCCCCATGAGGTAGGACATAGTAAAACGGTAGGGAACTGTGTTGCATTTTCCCTCTGACCCTGTTTCTCTCTAGGACATTTGCTTGTGAGGCTGGTAACCAATTTCTGTAAATTAGAAACCCAATTAGGAATCATTTTACACTGCTGTTGGCATTTTCTATCATGGATAGAACCATTTTCATCCTTGCCTGTCTTCCAGACATGTGATGAACATCTAAATGCATCTTATCAACACATGAAGCACAAACAGGTAACCGTGAAAGGTTAGAGACCCAAGTAGAAACGCATTTATCAGGGCGGAATATATGGCCTGCATTTCTGCAGGATGAACAGAGGTTGTAGTTATGGAGGAGAAGTGTGAAATTTTGGATGGTATAAAATAGTGAGGACAGGCTTTAGCATCTTTGCGAGTGAATGAATCACTAAACCAGATAAATGCATTCCAGCCTGCCAAGTGAGGAAAGGGAAGAACACTGAAGGCTTTGACTATCATTTTCTAATCGTCTCTGGTTCCAGGTGTCGTTCTGGAGAGCTGTTCACATTATACTTTAGATTTAAAAAGTGAGGAAGGTTCGATCGACTGAGTGTCGACTTAATCTCTGTGGTGGGAAAATCGTTGGTTAGCATTTTAAGGGACAGGATGTACCTTCACTTAGAGAGACCCTGATCAAGAACAATCAGCATAGAATTGTTAAGGGAAAGTTGTCTCTGATTAACTTGATTGGATTGTTTGAGGACATAAGGAAGGTCAAGAAAGGTTGCACATTTAATGCGGTCCACATGGATTCAACCAAATCTTTTGGCAAGGCCCCACATGGTAATTCTGGCAGATGAGACAATGGAATCCAAGGGGAAGTGAGAAGTTGGACTCAAAATTAACTGGTAGGATCTCATAGCTATTTTTATGACTTAAAAAGCTGTTTACAATGATTTTCTATACTATCTCCCTTACTTTTTTTGTGGTCCCTATCAATGAATCAGACTTTAATGTTACGGTTGCAGGGCAGCTCATTTGGTAGCATTACTGCCTTAACGCCAGGGATCTGGGTTCAATTCCATTGTCAGGTGACTGTGGAGTTTTACACAGCAACATTGCCCCCGTGTCTGCATGGGTTTCCTCCAGGTGCTCCAGTTTCCTCCCACTGCCCAAAAGATGTGCAGGTTAGGTGGATTGGCCATGGTAAATGCAGAGTTACAGGGATAGGGTAGGGGGGTGCATGTGGGTGGGATGCTGTTTGGAGGAGCACCGTGGACTCAATGGGCTGAACGGCCTGCACCCACACAGTAGGGATTCTACGGTGATCTAACTTTAGGGGCACAGTTAAGAGCTTCCAGACAATGCAAAATGTGACTCGTTGGTAGGAAAAACTGTTGATTGCAGGAAGAGATGGTGGACTGGTGACATGGATGTTTATGTGGGAAATGGGATTTAACCCAGAGAATTTTGAGGCAATGTATTTGAGGGGGGCCAAAGGGCAAAGGAGTGGACAATGAATGGTGGCCTACTTGGAAATGTAAGCAGTGATTTTGGAGTCCGTGTCCACAGATTACTAACTGTGATTTAAGAAAGATTTTTTATTAATTATTAACTGTTAATTTTCTTCATTTCTATAGGTCATCTGATATAGGAACAAAAATTTGGGGTCAGGGTTAGGGTTAGGATTAGGATAGTGGTAGTGTCACTATCTCTGAGCTAGAAGGCTTGGGGTCAAATCCCACCTGCCTCAGAGGTGTGTAATAACACCTCGGAACAGGTTGATTAGAAATATCTGTAGGAGCAGGGAGGTAATGCTACGACTATATGTATATCAAAAAGCTGGTTAGATCAAAGTTGGAGAGTACATTTCTGGGTCACTGTATCACAATAGGCGTATGATCACACCTAAAATAGTACAGAGGTGATGCACAAAAATGTTACTAAGAAAGGTGAATTTTATCTAAAGATTGTCCAAAGGAAACTCCAGGTGAACCAGAGGATATTGAGGGTGGATTTAATGGAGGTCCTTAATGTATATGAGCACCTGGATCAAGATATATTCCACTATAGAGAGACCAGGATTAAACATAGAAACATAGGAGAAGGCAATTGAGTCTAATACAGTATTCAGATGATCATAGCTACCATCCAACTGAGCACCCTCTTCCCATTTTTCCCCCATACCCTTGATCCCTTTAGTCCTATGAATTATATGTAACATCATCTTGAAGGCATTCAATTTTTGACCTCAACTACTTTCTATGGCAGAGAATTCCACAGGCTTGTCACTTTCTGGGTGAAGAAGTTTCTCCACTGTTTGGTCCTAAATGGTCTACTCCATATCCTTAGACTATGACCTACTGGACTCCCCTGTCATCAGAAACACCCTTCCTGCATCTACCCTGTCTAGTCTTGTTAGAATTTTATAGGTTTCTATGAGGTCCCCTTTCATTCTTTTTAAATCTGATAAATATGGTCCTAACCTAACCAATCCAATCTCTTTTCATACCTCAGTCTGGTAAACCTTTGTTGCATTCTCTCCATAGCCAGAACACCCGTTCTCAGATTAGGAGACATGGATTTAAAGTGGCCAACAGAGATTTAGAGAGAGGCTCAGTAGGAATGTGTTCACCCAGAGGATAGTGACAGATCTGGAACTCATTGTATGAATAGGTGCTGGAAGCAACAACCTCTTCTCATATTAAAGAATAGTATTGAAGGTCGGATAGGATCACACTTTCCCACCTGGCAGATGAGGTCTCATCAATTTTCTGTTTCTATATGGTGAGGGAGAGCATTAACCTATCACAAAGAAGCAGAACAGGGTCAAGGGCCAAATGGACTGCTCCTCATTCTGATTTGTATGTTTGAGAGCACCAAATCAATCATGACGTGTGCTGCAACTCAAACTATAACCCATATCCACATTACAAGCATTATCAGTGCACTGTCTAATGAGCAGAACCACCCTGAACGTTTATGTTTATGTAATGGGCTCTCTTGAGGCTAGCACTGGGATTCACTAGCATAGCTAATCAGCTGCGTACCAATACTTAAAACACTTCACAGATGTATTATTGTTAGAGCCAGTCATTTCACCCATTTGCTCAAGGATAACTGTTGGCAGCATGACAGAGCTTTTTGCAATTTTACAGAGTGCTGCTGTTGTCCATGGTTCAGTGCCCTTGATCAATGCCATCATCTGTGTCATTGGGAATGAATTCAATTCGCTCAATGTGTGGCTCCTAGCAGTTTTCATGGCAGCTCCCACAATGTGCTCATTATAAGCCAATCCAGTTGGCCAGCTCTGTTTCCATCCCAAAAAGGTAGCCTCTGGGTAGCTTTTCAACTTTTCATGTCTACGTTATAAAGCTATGGCATCTGGAATCATAGGACTGAATCTTAATGTTTGTTTTTGTGACTAAGTATCAGTTTCATCAAGTTTTGTGGAATGTTTCTGGCCATGAGACCTCCCTGAATTTTTTTCCCCTCACTTTATCAAACATGCCTCATTTAGTCACCGACACAAGCTTCCCCTTTTATCCAACATTAACCCAGAACAATTTTGTATTTGTTAGAATATTGCATTGGAGCAGTATCCCAGGTGTCAATACCATCTTTTTCTAAAAAAAAAAGTGTTGTGCACCCAGAGCAGCAATGTAAGTCTGGAGTTACCCTGCAGAGCACGGCAAGGCAGTACTAACAGTCTAGTATCTGACTGGCAAGGTAAGCAAAGTGTCCAGAGGTTCTGCCTGGTTGAATCCATGAGATGGACACGTGTCCCTGAATGCAATGTGTCCTTGAGGCAGCATTATAATGCGAGTTGACGGTGCAGCAATTAAGACTCACATGGATTGGAAAAATGCCATGTGGGTATTTAGAACCTGGCATATCAGATTCCAATGCCCACTGCCATGGGATGTGTGTGGCCATATGAGCTTGCCCTGAGATACTGGTTCCTGGAGGTTTTTCGGAGCAAACAGCAAGCTGAAATACCAGATTCTTCCATGTCATAGTCATACAGCATGGAAACAGACCCCTTGGTCCAATCAGTCCACACCAACCATGTTCCCAAACCAAACTAGTCCCACCTACCTGCATTTTGCCCATATCCCTCCAAATCTTTCCTAGTCATGAACTTATCCAAATATCTTTTTAAACATTGTAACTGCACCTGCATCCACCACTTTCTCTGGCAGTTCATTCCACACATGAGCCACTTTTTTTAAAAAAAAAAATGTTGCCTGTCATGTCCATCTTAAATCTTTCTCCTATCACCTTAAAAATATGCCCCCAGCTTTGAACTCCTGGCCCAGGGAAAAGACCCTTGCTATTCATCATATCTATGACCCTCATGAATTTATAAATCTCTATAATTTTACCACTCAACATCGTACTTAGTGGACAAAGAAGTCCCAGCCTTTCCAGGCTATTTTTATGTCTTAAACCATCTATTCCCAGCAACATCCTGGTAAATCTCTTCTGAACCCTCTCCAGTTTAATATTATTCTTCCTATAACAGGGCAACCAGAACTGGACACAGTGCTCCAGAAAAGGCCTCACTCATGTCCTGTACAACCTCAACATGATGCCCCAACTCCTTTCCTCAAAGGTCTCCGCAAGAAGGAAAGCATACTAAACACCATCTTAACCTCCTTAATAGAGGGATTGAGTTCAAGAGCTGTGAAGTTATGCTCCAGCTGTACAAAAGCCTGGTTCGGCCACCTCCTGGAGTATTGTGTCCAGTTCTGGTCGCCTCATTACAGGAAAGATGTGGAAGCGTTGGAAAAGGTGCCGAGGAGATTTACCAGGATGTTGCCTGGAATGGAGGGAAGCTCTTACGAGGAAAGGTTGAGATAGCTAGGGCTTTTCTCTTTAGAAATATGAAGGATGAGAGGTGACTTGATAGAGGTGTACAAAATGATTAGAGGTATAGATAGAATAGACAGCCAGAGACTTTCTGCAAGGGTGGAGGTAGTTATTACGAGGGGGCATAGTTTTAAAGCGAGTGGAGGTTCATATCGAGGAGACGTCAGAGGTAGGTTCATCACTCGGAGTCGTTGGGGTGTAGAATGCATTGCCAGAGAGGATAGTGGAATCGGCCTCATTAGGGGCATTGAAGTGGCTATTAGGTAGGCATATGGATGATAGTATAAGGCAGGGGTGGAGGTTAGATAGACCTTAGGATTAGGGTAAAAGTTCGGCACAACATTGTGGGCCCAAGGGCCTGTACTGTGCTGTACTCTGTTCTTAACCACCCTGTGATGCAAATTGCAAAGAATTACGTACCTGAAGCCCTGGGTACTTCTGTTCTACAATACTACCCAGGGCCCTACCATTAATTGTTTAGGTCCTATCTTTGTTTATGTTACCAAAAGGCAATACCTAACATTCTTAGAATCTCGTTTGCTCGAGGCGGATGGTATGACGGGAAACTGCCTTTTAATGAGGTGATTTGTGCAATTAATAAGGTTATCAACAAGCAATGATCCCCTTTTAATAGCCAACTGACCACTCCCTACTGAGAATCTCATGTTGATGTCCAGAATTTAATTAAAACTTGCAAGTTGTTCCTGATATAAAGATTGGCCTCACTGGACATTTCACAACTTTGTGCTGTATTTCTTGTCATAACCCGCATTGTTCAGGCCCTTGTATGTTTCTTCCACAGAAATAAAAAGAGAACGGGAGTAGGAACAGGCTATTCAGCCCACTTAGTCTACTCTGCCATTCAGCATAATCCTGGCTGATCCTCCGTCTCAATGCCATGCTTCTGCTCTCTGCACATACCCCTTGACACCTCTAGAAATTGATCAATTTCTTTCTTAAATATATGCATTTTACTTGGTTTCTAACCTCCTGTGGGAAAGAATTCCACTGGTTCACCTTCCCTCTGAGTGAAGAAACTTTTACTCGTCTCAGTCAAAATTGCCATTGTGTATTCTGAGATGGCAGCCCTTTATTCTGCACCGCTGGCCATAAGAAACATTGTTCCTCCATTCAGTCTGTCCAGCCCTGTCTGAATTTTGTCTCAATTACATCTTGTCTCAGTCCCTTTAAATTGTCGTGAGCGTAAGCTCAGTCAGCCCCTAATGACAAACCTGCCAACCCAGGACTCAGTCTCGTGAACATCCACTGCACTCCCTCTGTAGCAAGTGTATCATCCCTGAGGAAAGGAGGCCAAACCTGCACAGACTGCTCCAGGTATGGTCTCCCCAAAGACCTGTCAAATATTCCAGGACAAGGGCTGACCATTCAGCATGAATGATCAGGAGATGTCCTGAAATATTGTCTGGCTCAGGTCTTGGTGGTTGTGGCTGGGTCCTGCATACAGTTCATCTATCTTAAATGTAGGTTGTCATCTTTGGATTTCTCAAGGACATACAAGTGAAGAGATCACTGGCAGGCGAGGAATGATGCGGAGGTCAGTCCCTGCCAGTTGTAAAAGACATAGATGTTGGACATCAGTGCTATTTTACCATGTTCCGACCAGCCTATGTAAGCAGCGCATTCAAAATCCTGCCTACCTATTTTTGTCGTCGTTGTCTTTGTCGTCTTCTCTGCACAGTTACAAAACTAAATCTGATGCACAGACTTTAACCATAATCCATAATCCAATCAATACAAACGCGAGGTCACACCCATATTCTTGCTCTTGCTCTCTCTTTCTCTTGCTCGCTCTTTATGGGAGACATAACTTAGAAACCCTTCCCTCTCAAATGCCCATCTCAATAGTAACATCAATCACACAGGCCTTGCATCCAATTAGAAATGTTTTATTAGTGTGGGGGTAGAAAGAATAGCTATTCTATCTTGGGCAGTGAACAGATATTTTAAGGCAGCACTGTTTACAAGCTGGCTTTCTCAACTTATTCCTAGGGTATTAGAGACTAGCAATCTAACCAGTGTAAGTGCTAATGCTGTTGCCACTGTGCCCAAGGTGAATACCTAATGTTTTTTCTTCTATTTAAGGCACATATACATACAAACACCAGTTCTAAGCCTCAAGTGTATGACAGACTTCTATAATCAAGTTGGTTTCAGCTCTTTTCAAGCAGAATGTGATGGCCATCCATTTGAGTGCCCATTAGAAATTTGCATCGAGTAATCCTTGAACAGCCTAAACGAAGTTACAAGTGTTATCTGGCTGTCTGTTTTTCTTTCCTGTGAGATTGTTACAGACCGAAGCTGTTAAGATGCACAGTGTTATTGCTTTGAACTTTGAACTTCTTCTTTTTTCCAAATTTTTTAATCTTTCCAACTTCTTGAGATTGAAACCAGGAGCACTGGCAATCTTCTCGTGCTGAACTAGGTATTTAGGTTTCATGCATAACTCTGAGTGCAGAATTACAAACTTGTCAAACATAGTGATCACCACAAACATGGTAGAAAAGCATTGAATTAATACTTAAAACATTGGCCACAGCAGTTTCCATGTTGGCAGATTATTTGAATTTGGAAAGCAAAGGCAAGAAATAGATCATGTCTGTAAGTTACATTGGCGTGAAACCTAGTCAGATTTCGGTGGTCTCAAATGGTCAGCAGCAAGGATCATGTGACTTACTTGAACGATAATGGGATAACAAGCTGTAGAGCTGGATGAACACAGCAGGCCAAATAGCATCAGAGGAGCAGGAGAGCTGACGTTTCGGGTCGAGACCCTTCTTCGGAAATCTGAACGATGATAGAAATGGATCATCTCAAAGGCTAGTTGCTCAGCTTTTTGTATGTTTGAATATGCTGACCAAAGCTTCGCGCATAACCTGAGTGAAAAATATTCATCACTGAGTAGTGATGAGGTTTTCAGGTTGACTTCTTCCTTTTCTCTGTAGACCAGGAGCATTGAGGTTAAAGGTTGCATGTTGGTATCACAAGTGATGAGCTGACTAGAATCTCATTGGCTGCCTGGAATTTGGGGACTTTCTGAAGTTGTGAAATACATTAATTAATTAACACCTCTCTTATACTTATTACCCAGCAGAACTTTGCTACCTCAGCTTGAACAGCATACCTCAATTTTGCTGGATCCACGCCTTAATGTCCTACCTGGTGGTGCCTTTAAGCAGCCAAGTACTTGACATGTCATAAGTGCCAAGAAGAATCAAAATGTGAATATTTAAATCTTCCAACACTTTTCAGAAGCTCTTCTTTTTTGTAGTCAAGGCGAATTAGAAATTTCAGAGATTTAACTTTGGAAAAAAGTAATAAAATTCCAGAAAAGTGATTGAACAGTCTTGTTGGTTGTCAGATGTGTGCTTTCTGAATGTCGAAGACGTGATTTTTATTCTTGAATTGTTATTAACGCTGGACATCGATGTTTTAAATTTCAGCTTTTGCAGAGGGATTACTATGTTGATGTCCATGTTCCACTTAATACAAGATATTGCACAGCAGCATAAGTGATGCAATACAACTGAGACGCTGCAAGTTTCTTTTGGATTGTATTGATTCAATTTCACTTGACCTTTACTTGCATCTGGCACTTACACTTTAAGGATTGATTAAAAAACCAGGTTGAACTTATTAAATCAGCTAAAAATAGGAAATTGACCTCTTTTCTTCATGCCAGGGGGATGAAGTTTGAACATTATTCAGACTCCAATGTGAGATAAACAATGAGGGTCAAAGTGATATTAATTTCACTGTCAAACCCGAGTGTTTCCAAGTTGATGGGAAGTGGCATATCTCTATTGACTGTTGATTAATGAAAATGTGGAGCCTAATTGCAAAATACCCTGAATGTTGTAAAGTATGATACTAAATTGACTTTTACTTTGTAAAGCATGCATAGGAACGAAGCAATTACATGATATTCATAAAGAAAATGACCTCCACAAATTGAAGAGATGCCAAACGCTGCTGCATTTCCCCTACATTTATATTAATTCACTGAGGAATTCATTTGAATGTTACAATCAGAATGACTGGTTTTAATACAGAAAACTGTCATATTAATTTCTCTGGAATGAAAAGAATAGGAATCGCTGTATTTTATCATGGAGAAATGACCCTGTTACAATTACTGTCACATTTCTTGTTATCTCAAAGTCAAACTGGAGTGTCAATTTATTGTTTTCCTTTCACAGTCATTGTGGAGCTCGTCAAATCAGGACGTGGAAACAAATGAATTTCTTCCTTGGCAATTCATTGTCATTCATTAACGTTTAATTTAGTTCCATTGTTCACAAGTCATTTTAATTCCAAATGAAGAAGAAAGCATGTGATGGTCGTCAATCAAGTTTCCTCAAAATAATAGGCTATGCAAGTGATTTCTTTACATTGCGTGTTCAGTATCTTGACATTAACCTAAAAGGTCAAGGGATGTGCTTTCCATACGCAATAGAGATTGTCTTCATCAGCCAATGAATAATGGGGCATAGAATTATGCAGCACAAAAGGAGGCCATTTAGCCCATCATGCCCGTGCAAACCTTTGATCAAGTTCTCAAATACCCCCATTCACCTTGACCTTCCTCATAGTCCAGCAGACATTTCCTGTTTATTATTCCATTTCCTGTTTATTATTCCATTTCCTTTCAAAAGTCATTTTCTTTCCCTCTTGCACTTCTGGCGATGATCATAAATCATGACCCTTTTTGACGGCACTTGTTGTTCCTCGATTTGAGAATGATATCTACTCAGGATCATGATCCTGTAGTAGATGATCACGTGACTGAGCAGGTTGGTTCTCGCCCTGCACGTCTTTGGGCCCATGAGACAGGACATCTGAGTTCTGTCATTAAAGAGCAGGATTTGCTTTTATTTTGTTTCTTCTGTTGCTACTCTGGCCCATGATTAAGGCTCCAAGTGTGATGCAGCTGGTTGGCATGTTGAACAGCTGGTTATAAGTTATTGTCCATCATTAATGTCAATGCTCAACAGTTCTGAGAAAGGGTCACTGGACCCAAAACGTTAACTCTGTTTTCTCTTTCACAGATGCTCCCAGACCTGTTGAGCTTTTCCGGCAACTTTGTTTTTGTTCCTGATTTACAGCATCCGCAGTTCTTTCGGTTTTTATTAATGTCAATGCTGCTGTGCTTCAAGGAGAGATTCCAAGTGTGTTTAATGTATTACACTTTTGCCCCTTTCTGGAATGTTGGCTTTTTAAGAGTTCACAAAAGAGGAATTCTGTCCCCTGGATACCAACACTCAAACTATTAGGATTAGTTTCTCTCTATCTAGTCCCTCAAAACGCTTCATGATTTTGAATGATTCTATTAAATCCCTCCTTAACTTACTTAGCTTTAAAGGCAGCAATATTACAATCTTTGCAAGCACAGACAATGGCCTAGGTTTTGCAATCAGTGCCATAACAACGGTAGTCACTGTGAATGTTGGGACAAAGAGTTATTCGTAAAAGATCTAGTGATCTCTGAGGCACCATTATCCCTTTCCTGATGCCAGTTAAAATCTGGTGTCAAGCGCAGAGGGATTACTTGCATTCAGCATGACTGATGTTGGTCAGCAGTAAATGGCCAATTGCACTGAAGTATTCACACAAAACAGGAAGCAAATTGGTTTTGAGATAACAAGGTGTAGATCTGGATGAACACAGCAGGCCAAGCAGCATCAGAGGAGCAGGAAAGCTGATGTTTCGAGCGTAGACCCTTCCGAAGCGTCAGCCTCCCTGCTCCTCTGATGCTGCTTGGCCTGCTGTGTTCATCCAGATCTACACCTTGTAATCTCAGATTCTCCAGCATCTGCAGTTCCTGCCATCTCTGAAGCAAATTGGTTTTAATATTTTTCAATTTGGATATACACTTTTAGATTTGATAATTGCAGATAAGGATCAAATTAAGATAACAGCTAAAATAAAAATGAAACAGTATGTGGAATTTATTATCATGATAAGCCATGGGGTGACTGCCTGTGTGGAATTTGCACATTCTCCCCGTGTCTGCGTGGCTTTGTTCTATGTGCTCCGGTTTCCTCCCGCAGTCCACATTTGGCCATGCTAAAGTGTCCTGGGATATGCAGACGAGGTGGGTTAGCCATGGGAAATGTAGGGATACAGGGAGTGTCTGGATGGGATGCTCTTCAGAGGGTTGGTGTGCACGTGATGAGCCGAATGGCCTGCTTCCACACTGTAGAGATTCTATGATAGAGAAATGTGCTCTTCACCCAGTCTAAAATCAGGGTGCTTCGTGATACTTAGTAGAACAGTAAAAGCCCAATTATATCTCACTCAAACTTTGTCAAAGATTTGTCCCAGTGGGACAGACGGTGTAAGGAAAATTCAATTAATTTTCCATTTCTTGTGGTCTTGGAATGCCTCAGGAGTGTGCCCCTGGAGGAGGATAATGCCACCGATAGCATCTCCTGGATTTCTGTGTTATTCTACACATGTGGACTCCAATATGGTCAGCATGCACCTTCCTTGCTTCAGCATAGATTTTTTTTTTACCCCAAAAAAACTGAAGCCTGATACGATCAATGAATCTATACACTTTTTGCTTGGCTTTCTTAAGATGCCTCAGCTGCTTATTTGGGTAAAAGTGCATTTAGTCATTTGAATGATGTTATAGGGAAGATAGATCATCTCTATGATTGGAATGTGTGTTGTCATGCTGGTTATTTAAATTACAGTAGTCATCTCTATTTCAATGATATAGGCAGAACAGTGTGGGTAATTGTTCTGTAAGAGCATGTGCTAATCAAATCACCATCTGCTTCATTAAACAGAATGTCTTTACTGCCAGGAATTAGTAGTAGGGGAGGATCAAGGTATGAATAAGTCAACATTCTGAGAAATAGAATAGCTATATGCAATAATCTTCCTTTCTCGTTTACACAGGCTACACAGTCTACTCTTAAATAGATGGAGCGGGCCAAGTACAGCACAAAAATGAAGATGAAAATGTGTACTTGCCTTCTAAGGCTTAGTTCTGGGTTACTTGATAAAAGCACTGAGAGTGAGATTAGATCTGGCTAGCCTGCTGGAGTAAACTGGTGAAGGGAAATGATGCCTATGTTGGAAGTGGCAGACCCAAGGCCCTATTGAAATTGAACATTTGGATCCACATTATATTTAGACCAGTGGGCGATAGATGGCTATCCAGGACAGTCCTGGTAAAGCTATCATTTCCTGTTCTTATCCTTGCTGATCTGATTTTTTTTTTCTATCTTGACTTTTTTTGTTATTTTTGTACACTTGTCCAATTGTTTTTTGTATCCAACCTACACTCATGACTTTGCGCTCAATCACTTTAACAGTTACCAATGATGCAGTCCTAACCGTCTCCCCTTTGCCACAGCTTCCAATCCAGCTCGACCTGCAGCTGCCCAACCATGGTTGTTGTCATCTTCCTTGAATGAAGGCTGGGCAAGTTTCCATGGACCTCTGCTTTGCCAAACTTGTTCTCTCCTTGAACAGTTTCTACTTTAAGTAATTCCAAATAAATGGCGTTGCTATGGGTACTTGCAAGAATCATGGCTATAGCTGTCTTTTTCCATATGTTGAATATTTCGCATTCCAGCTCTCCTTGGGCTCTCTCTCCCTCAAATCATTTTGGGTATGTTTTATGACTGTATCAATGCTGTGTCCTGGTCTTGCCTTGAATCATAAAGCTTCAGCATTCCTTCTGATTTTAATCCTTCTGAGTTGCATATGGTCCATCTCTATTTAATCCTTTCCTTGATTTCGCTGTCTTCATTCGTAGTGAAAATCCTTTTTAATTAATATTTGCTGTAGACTCACTGACTTCTAAAGCTATCTCAGATAGTCTTCCTCCCACTCCGTACTCATTCCCTGTGAGACTCCTGTGTCTCTATCATCTTTGTTCTAATGTTGCAATCTATCACAACAGCATGTTTGCATGTTGTCATGTTTCTGTAACTCCTCACCTGTTGAACTGGGCGGCCGACTGTGTTGAGGCTGAGGGTGGGGAAATTTTGAAGATAGTGAATTCTATGTTGACGCCGTTGGGCTGCTTTCACTCCAACCTTCAATTTATCTGGACCATTTCTGATAACTCTCTCCCCTTCCTGGACCTCTCCGTCTCCATCTCCGGTAACCGTCTCAGCGCCGGCATCTATTTCAAGCCCACCAACTCCCTACTGTGGCTACACCTCCTCTCACCCACCATCTTGCAAAAGTGTGATCCCATACTCCCAATTTCTCAGCCTCTGCGACATCACTCTTAGAATGAAGCTTTCCACTCCCAGACATCCCAGATGTAGTCCTCCTTCGAGGACAGACAGTAACTTCCCCTCTCCCCTGATTCCTAATGCCCTCAACTGCATCTCCTGCATTCCTGCACTACTCCTGCCCTCAAAACCCCTCCCCCAACAACAAGGACAGAGTCCCCCTGGCCCTCTCATACCACTCCACCAACCTCCAAATCCAAAGCATCATCCGTTGCCACTTTTTCCACCTGTAATTCAACCCCCCTGCCAAAGAGATACTTCCCTCCCCACCCCTACATGCCTTTCATAGGGACCGCTCATTCTGCAATTCGCTCGTCTGCTCCACACCCTCACCTGTCCTTGCAAGGTGGTGGTTCCACCTGCCCCTACACCTCCCCTCTCACCTTTGCCCAAGGCCCCAAACGATCATTCCATATCCAACAGGGATTAACCTCTACATCTTCCAAGCTGGTGTACTGCATCCATTCCTCCCAACGTAGTCTCCCCTACGTCGGAGACACCAAGTTCAGACTCACTGACAGATTCATGGAGCATCTGCGCTCTGTACATTCCAATCAACACTAGCTTCAACGCCAACCATTTCAAATCTCCTTCCCAATCCCTTGGCGACATGTCCATCCTGGGCCTCCTCCAATATCACAATGAGGCCATACACAAACTGGAGGAACAACACCTTTATATTCCACCTCGGGAGCTTACAGCCCAATGGCCTCAACATAGAATTCACTAGCTTCAAAATCTCCCCACCCCTGACCTGATCCCACGTCCGGTTCTCCCCCGTGCCTCCTTGACCTGACACAACCTGTCGATCTTCCTCCTCACATATCCACCCCACTCTTCCTATTGACCAATCTCTACAACCGCCTACTCGTATCCACCTATCACCACCCCACCTACCTTTGCCCAGCCCCACTATGCCCAATCCCCCCTCCCATTTATTTCTGAGCTCCCCTGTCCTCAGCCTTGATGAAGGGTTTCGACCCGAAGAGTTGACGTTCCAGCTCCTCTGCTGCCTGACCTGCTGTGTTCCTCCAGCTGCACACTGTATCTACTCTGACGTCCAGCATCTGTTGTTCTCGTTATCTCCCATCCCCCAACTGTGTTCAACAATTTCACATGTTTCCACTCTGACCACTTTCATTGTCTTCCGAATCACAACAGTATTCCCGAGGCCCTTCCTTCTGTCCCACCCGTCACTATCTTCAGTGGATCATTTTCCTCCATTTCTATCGCACTCCCTCTTTCAGCATTCCCCAGGGACCATTTCTCACTTGAGATCCGGCTCTATTCTTCACTTGCCTTCACCACCCCCTTCTTCTTACAGAATATTTCCTTGGGAACCCAAGAAATCAGCAAACTCTCCTCTCCTTCCCTTTCAAGGTTCCAAATACTCCTTCACACGTGAAGTCCTCAGGCTGTTGTTTCAATTTAGTTGATGTATATTTTTTGCGTGTGCCGTCATCTCCTTGGAGAAACCAAATGCAGATGGGGCGACTGCTTTGTGGAACATATCTGATCAATCTACAACCAACACCCTGAGCCACTGGTAGTCTGTATTTTTATTTTGGAGGCTAACTCTCACTCTGACATTTGCTGTCCCAGGCTACATTGTTCCAGTAAATTTCAACGCAAGCCTCAGGAACAGCACCTGCTCTTTTGATTAGGCACTCTTATAGCCTGCTGGATTCGACACGCAGCTCAATAATTTCAGGCTATCGTTTCAGCATCCATCTTTGTTTCCTTTTCTCGTTTTTATATTTCCCTCCTGTTGGTCAGCAGCACACCTGCTCTACTTACATCGTTCAACTCTTTTTGTTTCTGGAAAACAATAATACTTCTGTCTTTCACGCGAGCACAAACCACCGTTTTGCCTTGTCCGAATCAGCCCTTGCTTTAAACTTTTCCCAGCTCTGACAAAAAGTCTCCTTCCCTGAGAGACATCAGTGAACCAGCTGGGTTTTTATGTCAACCAACAGCAGTTACCCAGTCCCCACTAAGACTAGCTTTTTATTCCAGACATTAATTGAATTTTAATCTCACCATCTGCTATGATGGACTTTAAACTCCTGTCCTGATTGTTAGTTCAGTAATATTACCACCATTTCCAAAGTGAAGACCAGGGTTATTACTTTGAAACAAAAACAGAAATTGTTGGAACATCTCAGCAGACCTGGCAGCATCTGTGGAGAGAAAATCGAGTTAATGTTTTTGTTTCTGATTTGCAGCATCCTCAGTTCTTCTGTCTTTTTTTATTATAACTTGGAATTCCTATTCAGCAGAAAGTGCTGACATTGCTGCCTTGCTCATGAGGCTGTGAGGGCCTCCTTTGTCAGAGCATCTGTAATTTCATTAAAGCAGAACTTGGACTGAAGCACAATAAATAGCCCTGGTTGCTAATGGATAGAGACAGGTTATAACCTCTGAAGAATAATCCATATTTAGGGATAAAAGGTACTGCAGATGCTGGAGAATCCGAGATAACAAGCATGGGGCTGGATGAACACAGCAGGTTAAGCAGCATCATAGGAGCAGGAAAACTTGACGTTTCGGGCCCAAACCCTTCATCAGAAATGGGGGAGGGGAAGAGGGTTCTGAAATAAATAGGGAGAGAGGGGGAGGCGGATAGAGGATGGATAGAGGAGAGGATAGGTGGAGAGGAGGCAGACAAGTCGAAGAGGTGGGGATGGAGCCAGTAAAGGTGAGTGTAGGTAGGGGGGTAGGGAGGAGATAGGTCAGTCCAGGGAGGACGGACAGGTCA